>CM055076.1:12997578-13061411 GCA_029204045.2 Tillandsia leiboldiana
CGGTCTCAGCCATTCTCTGCATAGCGTCCATTAAGGTCAGATTACCACCGCTGCCCCTTACGGCTTAGAACAAGTAATCAGGAAGTATTGCTCCCAAAGTTAAAACTACATACAGAGATGGGGTAAAACTCAAAATATCCAGAAGAATACCTCCAATAATTCTTTCCAAGTGCAGCAAGAATACACAATTCCTCATATAGTAAGACACCGCGGCATTAGTCATCATTCATCTACTGTACTCCACAATGCCCCTACTATGTCCTGTAGACACCATCTTGGCGAAACAACCCAGCTGTATACTCCCAAAAGATACAAGCATCAATAACAACAACTGCTGGAGTATAATCCAACAAAAAGGTCCTAAATAAAATCCGGACTTGCCTGCGGACCCATCATGCAAGGACCCTCACTGTCGTTGTCCAACGACGTGGCACTAGATCGAACAGACCCCCTCGAGTCATCAGATCCTGCGCCTGCGCCATCAGTTCTCTCAGCTTACAGGTGATATCCAATGAGGTGCTATCAGGTTGACGTGGTTCATTAGACCCACGTCAATCGCAATCTCAATCCCTAAACGGGCGGCATCATTATCAGCTCCGTTGGAAGCACACCCGGGATCTCACTGCGATAACAGGGAGTATCCTCGTGTCCGGTGGACGCCGTAGGCACCTCGAGCATAGTCGCTGCAAACTGTGTGCTCTGACTGTCTCAATGAACAAGTCTCAATGTCTGCTTGCAGAAGATCATAACCTTCTCTCTCCGCAGTCATACATCATGTGCACTAGCCCACCTCAATCCCACAAACTGCGGTCAAAACGGACCATGCGACAATACCAATACGTACTGCCGATACCACTAGAGGTCTCAACTGCACAGGACATGATCCACAAGCCCCCCCACATGCACCACCCCACAGGAACCGTACCTTCAATGTGCACGTGATAACAAATCTAACCTCTAGTCCATGCAGGAATGCACCCTGCCCTAACTTCGACTGCTGTGATGATAATCACACCCTGCGACGACCCAATCCACTGCCTGGCGCCCTCCACCCAGGCAGCACAGTCTCAAACCGCTCAATGTAGGTGGTCGTCACTTAATCTGCCGAAATTCAAGGCTATCCATCCAAGAAGCAAAATTCTCCGCCTTTGCCACACAGGAGGCGATGAATAGGGTCTTCCGCAGACATAAACCCACGCTACCGTCTGCGCCACTCTGAAACGATGCGGATGCGGTCCACGGGGCCACCTGACCTCTGCCATCTCAGAAATCTATTATTGCAATCGTCATATGACAAAACGCAATTGATTCTGCAACTTATCCTCATTCAATCATTCCTACTAAGCTCACCCCTCAAGAACACATCCATTGACCCCGAACACAAATGTATCATCACAAGGGTAACCTTCCTTTGGTAAGCTTACATAATCCATCACACAAGATGTCCACCATCTAGGAAAGGAAAACAAAAGTGCCTCTACCAGCCGATCTGTCCTCCAACACTTCGCGCCAGGCCGCCTCTATCCAGAACTCGCTCGGCGCAGACCCTATCCAAGGAACTGCAACAGTACGCTCCATACACATGCCTACTCCATCGAGGCATGCAAATCCAAAATCCAAAACAGAGGGATCAGATAACCTAAAAGGGTATCCTGGCGCAATCCACTCCCAGTCGCGCACAATCCTATGCGCTTCGTCCCTCGAAACCTGGGGCGCACAGTTCAACAACTGCATAAACTCTCTAGCACAGGGAGACTCTTAATTGATCACTCCATCACCACCCAACCACGATTCTGCCTCCAAAGGCTCCAACTCAATCCATAAATCGGGGTGGTTCATCTGCCAAAACTGGCTCCATCCATCAATGATGTCCCACAAACCTATCCATTATCAGCAATCCACCCCGCCTCGTGCTGCAACACAAAACATAGCACGGAGGGGGCCACTTGCGCCAACGGCGCCTCAGAAATCACTGCCAGCTGAGGATACTGTAACCAGGTGGTCTCAGGAGAAAAACACTGTCGGACTGCCCACTGCTCCGACAACTGTGGTCACCTAGACCAGCGGCTCACTCTGCCGCTGACATCCCTCAAATAATCCTACCATCGGTGGCCTGAAGCTCTCTAACCTCAATCCGGGTATCCAGCCCCCAAAACAATCCGCTCGAGCTCCACCGCTGCGACGAGTGCACACCAATCCGCACAACGCGTCGGGAGAACACCGCTCACCCCGACCAACAGCACCACAGCACAAAACAAACTCGACCCAATCCGGCGAGAGTCTAGAGCATGTCAACCGTTTCCGCCGCATTATGTTGTCTGCAGCCAACATAATTGCTTAGGAGAATAAACCATGCCAATCACCCATCCCATCACTCGGGAGAGGTATAAAACTCAATCAGGACTCTCGCAAAACTCACGACTCTCTCGAAGTCATCCTAGGGTCCAGCCATAAGCCTAGGGTTTTCTACAGTCCCAACTGACCTATCCCTAAGCACTGATACCAACCTAATCTGTCACGCCCCGGGGTCGAAACTGCGACCCGGGCCCGCAACAGATCCGCCACCTATGCTAAACCGTATAGGCGAAGCGTCTAACCTGCAAAAGATAGTACTATAGCTACACAAATATCAAGAGGCTGAAATGAAATGCTGTAAGATAAAAAAAAATCCAATCACTGTACATCATGAAATAAAGTCAATATCCATTTCCTCAAAATACAGATGATCGTCATACAATGTCTCAGTACAGCATCTCCCAACTATAAAAGGAGATAAACTAAAACTATAGTACATCAGTCTCAACATCAGTCTCTCCAATACAAAAGATCCTCTCCAAATAAAACAGTAAAAACCAGCCAACGAGCTACCATGAATCTCCATCCAGGGATACAGCTACACTCCTCGGGTGGTAAGATCTAGCCGTGACTCCCTCGCCTCGGACAACGATCGAAGATCAGCACCTCCCGAAGAAAACACTACAAACAGGGGGGAAGAAGACGCAAGGGAAACAACAATGGGGGTGAGAACCACTAGTAAACTAGTAGCCTCCCCCTGTGGGTAAAGCCTCAAGCTCCGGCGTACCCACTAAGTCTACTAGAGGCAAGAAAAGGGGCAAGTGGTAAAGCTGTAAACAGAACTACTGAATAAAAGGGGGAAACCACAACAAGTATGCCTCTAAATGCAATACCGAAGGAAATGACGGTATGAATGCATCAGAAAACAGTATCTGATCAAATAGACCCAATCTAGTGCCACCAGTAAAACTGGTACTGCCTGCTCTGCTGTCGAACTCAAGAGCTCAGTAGGGAACCAGCACATAAGGCTCGAAATCCCCATCAGTCCTCACAACCCACCGTGGTGCCCGGCGCTCGGCACCGTGAAAAGCCTACTCCGGAGTGGCACTCGAGGGGAGCGACCCACACGAGTAAGTATCTCTGTAACCAATGTCTCACAATAGCAGGACTGGATCATGACTATGACCAAAGTGGGAAACTCCGTCCACTAATAAAACCCCGATCTGATGCAATAATACTCAAAAAGTGGGAAACACCATCCACTAGGAAAATCTGATACCCAATCTGATGCAACAGTAAACATCCGGTCAACCGCCCAAAGTCCGCGGTCACCGCAATAACCCACAACCCATAATTGGGTAAAATAATCAAGATCCGGTCAACCACCTACTGTCCGCGGTTGCCGCAATAACCCATAATCCAACATCAAGAACACCCTGTCACTGACCCTCAGATCCCGGCTACACTATCCCAAACCTCTGCTCGAACCCGAGCAACAAGACTCAAAAGTCTAAATAAAAAGGAGAAAGAAAGCAATCATGGTTTCTCCTAAGTCAAATCCCAATATGATAGTGTAGCAATAAATAGTGGCCTATCTAGATGTCCAAATAAGCATGCAAAAGTCCTCAGCAATGTGAAAGAGAGAGAATGTCCAATAAGCGTTTTACATGTGTAATAAGTAATAATATCCACATAAATATAACAATCATACTAAAATCATCAGTCACCTACACATGTATAACCCCTGATCCATAATAAATCCCAAAGTGAAACCCGCACATGGATATGTCGTCATGTCCCCAACAATTAATCCATTTAATCCACTTTCATACAAATCTAGGTGCTAATATAGCATGTTAATCATCACTTATTAAATTATTCCAATGATCATGTTCCAACAGCAATAATATCCCAATAATATCCCCAACATGCTATATCCACAAAATTTAACTCAGATGATAAGTTCACATTTTATAACAGGCAATTATGCACGATAATCAATCCATAAGCTCAATAGTGGGGTTCTCTAATAAACTTAGTGAGTAAGTCAGATATAGAGGCAAGCAACAACCACCCACCTCGAAAAGCGCGCACCGCACCAAAAGAAACGTCTCGCTGCCCACAGTCCTCTAACACAGCAGTCCATCGAAAACTGTGCCCCACTGCATAAAACATTGCGCACAATTAATCCCAAAACTGTACAATTTCCTACAGTCCAAAATCAGCCCCCAAAAAGGGTAAATAACACCTCTGCCCAGTCCTCAAGAAAATCCAGAAAATTCACGGTCGCATTCCTCGCGAAAAGTAGCCCCAAAACGACTGTTTAAACGCCCAGATCTGATACCTGTAGACCAAGATAAAAATAAAACACCGCAGCACCTCAAAACCTCCCAAATCAAAATTCCTGTAGCGATCTGTCCAAGAAAAGCTTAATTATCACCTTCGAAATAATTTCCATAAATCTCAGAAAAATCACCACTGTGTTCCTCGCGACGAGTAGATCAAAATCGAGTCCTAAAACGCCTTGATCTGATGTTTCTAGGCTGAGATATAAAATCGGCAAGTCGGTGCTGTCCAAAATCCATCACAGAAAAATAGGGGTCAAAGATGCCTCGGGAAATGTGCCAAAAGTGCGAAACAGAGCGAAGCAATCAACACGAAAATCGAAGCATTACCTCTTAGGAACACGCTGTCGAAGAAATCGTCCAAAAACTCCTCCTGGTTTGCTCACAGTGAATTTCTGACTGAACTGTGACGGTAACGGGCCGAAATGGGGAGAAAACCGAGGCGAACTGTAAAATCGATATCGCCGTTGCCGAGCTTCCAGAAATTCCGGGGATCCACCATTAAAACCAGAGCACCAAGGGGAACAAACTTTGTATACATCTCTCCCTCTCATTCCCTTTCTATCACTCGAAAAAAGCAGAAAAGGAGGGGAGTGGAGGCCTATTTATAGGCCCACAAAACAAATCAGAAAATGACCGCTGTGTCCCCGGTTTCGGGCGCCCGAAACTTTTGGGCCCCGAAACCGGGCGCACACAGTGGCCCGGCCCACTCGGCCCAGGCCCGCACACCAGATCCGGTCGGACCGCACACCCGTCCAACCCGCTCCTCCTCACGACACGTGTCCCCGAACACGGTACAGCCAATCCGGCCGCTCCCATCGCGCCGCGTGGCGCTCCACTGGTCAACGGGGCAGTTGGCGCTGGCCAATAGCCGGCCGCCACGTGGCGCACGCGTGCGCCACGTCGGCGCCGTGGCCGCCACGCCAGCCGCCCCTGCCACCTGCCGCGCCCCCCTGCCACCTGCACGCGCACAGTGACGCGCCCAAACCCCGCGCGCCACGTGTCCAAGCCATAAATTCGCTGCACCCGGTGCACCCTACTTCATGCACCGAACCAATGCCAGGCTGCCACGTGTCTTCCCGCCCAATCCACCATGCACCACACTTCTCCGTAGACCGTGACCTGTGAACCATCCAATGGTAAGCTGCCACGTGGCACCCCGCTCCGGTGCACGCCAGCCGCGTGGACCGCGCACCCGCGCGCCCTGCCCGCACGCCCTGCGCCCTGCCCGCCGCCGCTCTCCGCCTGCCCGAGGCCGCGCCGCCGCTCTCCGCCGCTCTCCGCCGCTGCCCGCCGCCGCCGGCCGCCGCCGGCGATCGCCGGAATCACTGTTCCGGCGGTGAACAGTAACCCGAGCTCAAAAACATCAAGTGGGTAGTCCATTTTGACCGTTTTCGCGCGCTGAATCCAAATTTGACGTCCGATTTGCCAAATTCCAACTCTAAAAATTGCCGAAGGCACCCGGAAATGTGTTCTTACCCCGAATTTCGCGCGGAGCCCAATTTTAATATCCGTTTCGCGCGAAACCACATCTAAACCCTCCACGGGGTCCTCCGATCACTCACATGATCTATTTAAGCCCCGAAGTCCAACACTTGTGCCCAATTATGCCCCAAACACTTCCAACACACCTTGTAGGCCTCCAATAGCCACCCCAACACACAGCAGCAGCTCTGCGGAGATCTGGGTCATCACAGTGAGAACTACACCAACACGTAGTTCTCAGTGGGTACCGTCTTCAAGACCAACGATCTGCCCACTAAGTCTATTAGAGGCATAAGATAACAATGCAATAAGGAAAGGTAAGTAAGCAGGAAATAAACTCTACTGCTGTCACGCCCCGGCATCGAAACTGCGACCCGGGCTCGTCAACAGATCCGCCACATATACGGAAAACCCCGCATAGGCGAAGCGTCCAACCTGAAAAAGGTACCAACTACCAACTATACAGATATCAGAGCTGAAAATAACTACTGTAATAAAAATCTGAAACCACTGTACAACTGAAATAAGGTACAATATCCATCTCCGAGAATAATAATACAACAATCTGGTCCACCAACACGGAATACAAGTAAAGTCCACCTATACATCATCTATGAATCCAAAAAGGGAGATAACTAAAAATCTTAAATACAAAAGTGTACAGTAAAACCCACAATCCGGGTCGGTACATCTAACTCACCAAAAGATGACACTGGTAGGGATCTATCACGCGACTCCCTCACCGCGGTCCGTCGAGCCAACTAAAGCAGGGGCAGATAGGAAAGTCTCTGCAAAACTGTCACCAACAGAGGGTGTGAGAACTATACCGTCACGTAGTTCTCAGTGGGTACCGTCTCTAACCCTACGGTCTGCCCACTAAGTTTACTAGAGGCATAAGATAACAGGAATACTGTAAATGGGAATAAAATAGCTAGAAAAGAAATCTACAGCTACCATGCCTCTATTTATGATGCTCAACAGGCGGGTAAAACAGATGATGATATACAACCACTCTAACTCGAGGTGCACATAAAGACCCAATCGTAATGCCTGCCAAACAGGGCCAGCCAAGCCTGCACTAATTTACAACCACCTCCCAAGCATTGGGCAGGAATTATGTAGACGTCCCAACGGACTAATAAACGCTCACCTACAACCACCTCCCACGCATGGGCAGGATTTACGTAGGGCGTACCATACTCAAAATACCATCGCATCCGGAGCAGCACTCAAGGGGAGCGACCCCACTGAGGAAAAGAACCGAGTATAGATCGAGTGTCACGCCCCGGGTGTAAACCGGAACCCGGGCTCGCCAACAGATCCGCCGTGCACACGGAATTTCCCGCGTACACGAAGCGCTGGTAACCTGCTTAGATATAATATAAACAATAAAAGAGCATAATACAGAGCTGAAATAGAAGAACCATATAGTATCTAAGACTGGAACTAAAAATAAAGCTGTAATAAATACAATAATCTCCCAGCTCACCAAAATAGTACAACCAGCTGGCTAAAGCCAGACCCAAAATAAAAAGGAAAAATACCACAGTCTGAGTGAAGGGTATAACATCTGTCTAACAACAACTCTCAGTCTCACAGGAGATCTATCTACTCAGCAATCCCCTTACCTCGATCAGCTGCCGATGGCCTAGCAGCTCCCGCAGACGACTCTGCAAAACAAAGGGAAAGAGACAGAAAATAACAATGGGGGTGAGAACTACTAGATAAACCAGTAGCCTCCCCTAGTGGGTAAAACCTCAACTCTGACGCACCCACTAGGACTACTAGAGGCGAAGGGAAAAGGTGAAGTGGTAAGGTAAATAAGATACTGAAATAGGAAAGCTACCACTACTATGCCTCTCAATGCAGTGCCAAAAGGTAACAGTATGAATGCAACTATGAGGTCAACTACCTGAATGAACCCAACCAATGGACCAGTAATCACTGTCACTGCCTGCTCATCTGTCTCAAGTATCTGCTGACTAATCGGTACTCACTGACCGATGCTCACTGTCTGGCACTCAAGTATCTGCTGACTAATCGGTACTCACTGACCGATACTCACTGTCTGGCACTCACTGGCCAATATGTCAACCGCCTACTCCGGAGTGGCACTCGAGAGGAGCGACCCACATGAGTAAAGTATCTCAGTAACCAGTAACATAAGTATCTGTAACGACCCGACCCTCTAGCAATAATAACTCGTTGGGCCCAAACCACAACCCAAAATGCTTAAGCCTAGTTATTATTACTAGAGGGTCGGGTCGTTACATTTGGTATCAGAGCCAATAACCAGCCGGAAGTGTGTGGCGAGTCTCGGCTGAGTCTGGGTCTAGATGACAGGGCTAGCGAGACGAGTCTCACATCGCCTGGTGATCTTGGGCTGTTGTGTGTGTGTTTAGGCTGACGAGGACGTCAGACCTAAACGGGGAGAGTCTGTGACGCCCCCAATAGTCCCACATCGGATGTGGATGGAATTGTGATTGGGTTTATATGAGACATAGACACTAGTAATAATAACTGGCTTAAGCATTTTGGGCTGTGGTTTGGGCCCAACGAGTTATTATTGCTAGTGGGCCGGGTCGTTATAGTGCCCTGCCGGCGGGTGGCTCGCTCCTCCCCCGCCTCCTCGCGCATCGGGTACCCCACATCCGGAAAAATCCAGGGACTCCCTCCCCTCGCTCGAATCAAGAAAACGAAAAGGGAAAACGAAAACACGGCTCACCTCGGTTTCGCCGGCACTGGGCGAAGGAGAAGGATCGTCCTCTTCGCGTTCGTCCGATTTCGTGGGGAGGCGATCGTTCCCTTCTTCTCCCCGTCACGACCTCGGTTCTTCACGCCGCCTTGCTAGAGATGGGGGAAACGAGGTTCCACGCTCGCGCTCCGGTGGGGGCTTACGCACAGGAAAAGAGGAGTTGGGAAAACCCTAGTTCCCAAACGGGTTTAATTAGCCGTTTAGGTGCAAAACAGGGGACTTGATCCCTAAATCCCTAAATCACAAAAGTAATAGATCGGGTGAACCGAAAGGCGGGGAAAATTAACCCAAACCCCCGACTAAAAGAAATACCAGTTCGGGTACGAACCAGGGTCCGGTTTGCCTCGAAACACGTGTTGGTCGCCTGGACTGCTAGCAACCTTCCGGAATTTATTCTGGGAGATTTCGGAGTCGGAATCCAAAACCGATCGCGCCGCCATTCTCCGTTTCGCGGGCTTTATTGTCTAAAAATACCCGCGAGCCCCGACGGTCTGTCCAGTGAAAAAGATCACGCATAAGCCACACACCGGACCCCCAGCGAGATGCGGCGCGAACCGACAAAATAAATAAAAGGGAAACTCTTAAACAGGCGGTTACTACATCACTCACCTCTTAAAAACGAGTTTCGTCCCCGAAACTCAATCCTGGGTTGCGGCGAAGAGGTTGGGGTAGCATTCCCTCATTTTTGACTCCAGCTCCCACGTCGCTTCTCGCTCCTCCTGGTTGTTCCAGAGCACCTTCACGTAGGAGATGGTTCGATTTCGCAGCTTCTTACTTTCCCTTGCCAGGATCCGCACTTGGGTTTCCTCGAAGCTTAGGTCCTCCTTCAGTTCGAGTGCAGAAACGTCCAGAACATGTGATGGGTCGGGGAGGTATTTTCTGAGCATCGAAACGTGGAAAACGTCGTGGACCCTATCGAGGTTTGGTGGTAGGGCAAGGCGGTACGCCACGGGGCCAATGCGCTCCAAGATCTCGAACGGTCCCACAAACCGTGGGCTCAGCTTGCCCTTCTGCCCGAAATGCTTGATTCCTCTGGATGGCAAGACCCGCAAAAGCACGTGTTCTCCCACTTGGAATTTCAAGTCGCGGCGCCTCTGGTCTGCATAGCTCTTTTGTCGACTTTGGGCGGTCAGTAAGCGCTGTTTGATGAGGCGTACCTTCTCTTTAGTTTCTTCCACTAAGTCGGGTCCCAAGAACTTCCGTTCTCCCAAGTCGTCCCAACAGATCGGGGATCGGCAGTGTCTCCCATATAAGGCTTCGTAGGGCGCCATCTGGATGCTAGCCTGGTAGCTGTTGTTGTAGGCGAATTCCACGAGGGGTAGGTAGCGTGACCAACCGACCCCCCAGTCAAGTACACAGGCGCGAAGCAGGTCCTCGAGAGTCTGAATCACTCACTCCGACTGTCCGTCCGTCTGGGGGTGGAAGGCTGTGCTGAAATGTAGTTTGGTCCCCAGGGCCCACTGTAGACTCTGCCAAAACTTCGAGACAAAGCGCGTGTCTCTATCCGAGGTGATCGATGCCGGCACTCCATGCAGTCTCACGATCTCGCTGATGTAGACTTGAGCTAACCGCTCTCGGGTCCAGGTTGTATGAATGGGCAGGAAGTGTGCTGACTTGGTTAAACGGTCCACTATGACCCAAATCGCGTCGTGCCCCTGCTGTGAACGTGGAAACCCAGTGACGAAATCCATGGTGATCTGATCCCACTTCCACTCTGGCACCGGTAAAGGCTGTAACTTTCCCGCTGGTCGCTGATGCTCTGCTTTTATCTGTTGACAAACCAGGCAATGAGCTACATGTCATGTCACATTCCCCTTCAGCTTGGGCCACCAGAAGGTCTGCTTGAGGTCCCTGTACATCTTCGTGCCCCCTGGATGCGCCGCATAAGGAGCGCGGTGTGCCTCTGCCAGGATCTCCTCCCTCAACTCCGACGAATCCGGCACGCAGATCCGCCCGCGGAACCGTATGATGCCGTCGCCTCCCACTGCAAAGTCGTTCTCCTGGTCCGGGGAGATCTTGTCTCGTACGAGCTGTAAGTGTGAGTCCGTCTGTTGTCCTTCCCGGATTTTCTCGAATAGCGTCGGCTTGACCACCAAATTTAAAAGTTGCGCAACTGTGCCCGCTGGTACCATCTCCAACTTCAGTCGTGAGAATTCCGCGATTAAGCTGCTCTGCTCGGTCATCGCGCATACCGACACCTCTTCTAGCTGCCCCTTTCTGCTCAAAGCGTCCGCCACCACGTTTGCCTTCCCGGGGTGGTATTGAATTGTTAGATCGTAATCCTTCAACAGCTCAAGCCACCGCCTCTGCCGCAAATTTAGCTCCTTTTGGGTGAACAGGTACTTAAGACTTTGATGGTCTGAAAAGACATTACAGTGGACACCAAAGAGGTAGTGTCTCCATAACTTTAGAACGAAGACCACTGCAGCCAGCTCCAAATCATGTATCGGGTAGTTCCTTTCGTAATCCTTCAGTTGCCTGGAAGCATAGGCTATTACTTTCCCTTGTTGCATCAGCACACCCCCAAGGCCGATCCCTGATGCGTCGCAGTACACTTCATAGTCCTCTCCGGGTGTTGGTAGTACAAGTATTGGTGCCCCGGTTAGCCTTCTTTTGAGTTCTTCGAAGCTCTCCTGGCATTTTGTGACGCCCCACTTCCCAGGGGGTCACCCATCCTAGAACTACTCTAGCTCTAGCATTCTTAACTCTCATAACCTCTTGAATCTTGCTACCATCCAAAATGCTATAGCCGGGTTAAGAGATTTAGTCATATTATATCATTTATATATAGGACTAATCCAAATTCCGGGGGTGTCACATTCTTCCCCCCTTTAAGCCCTGACGTCCACGTCAGGCTCAAGCACACTCACAAGCACCAAGCGATGTGAGACTCGTCTCGCTAGCCTTAACCGACCTTGTGGGGAGCTGCACTCCACCCACAATGGTCATTAGCCGGGGAGCCTCGCTCTACCCGCTATATAACCCTGGCTCCGCCGAGACTTATCTCACATTTTCGGCTGGTGAATGGCTTTGATACCAACTGTGACGCCCCACTTCCCAGGGGGTCACCCATCCTAGAACTACTCTAGCTCTAGCACGCTTAACTCTCATAACCTCTTGAATCTTGCTACCATCCAAAATGCTATAGCCGGGTTAAGAGATTTAGTCATATTATATCATTTATATATAGGACTAATCCAAATTCCGGGGGTGTCACATATAGACATGAGTAGTTGGTTAGTGATTTTGGCATGATGGTTATATCTATGCGGAGCTATTATTTGATACACATGTGGAGCTACTATTTGATACACTTTCTTTTTTCGTTCATGAGGACATTTGTATGCTTGTATGGACATCTAGATAGGCCACTATTTATTGCTACACTATCATATTGGGACTTGACTTAGGAGAAACCTTGATTGTTTCCTTTCTCCTTTTCATTTAGACTTTTGATTCATGTTGCTCGGGTTCGAGCAGGGGTTTGGGATAGTGTAACCGGGACCTTGGGGTCGGGGACAGGTGGTACTGGATTATGGGTATTGCGGCAACCGCGGACAGTAGGCGGTTGACCGGATATTGATTATTTTACCAGATTGTGGATTGTGGGGCATTGTGGTAATCGCGGAAATTAGGTGGTTGACCAGATGTTGGTTATCTTATCAAATTTGGACTTATGGGGTATTGCGGCGACCGCGGACATTGGGCGGTTGACCGGATGTTTATCTTTGCATCAGATTGGGGTTCGGGGTTTCATTAGTGGATGGATTTTTCCCACTTGATCATAGTCGTGATCCAGTCCTTCTATATTGAGATACTTGTGATATGGTTACTTTACTCGTGTGCCGATCTCGCTTTTGCATCGGTGTATTGTGACAGTGACATACCCGATGCTGCCGGCAAAGCAGACAGTACCAGTTTTTACTGGTGGCTAGATTGGGTTTATTTGGATAGATACTGTTTACTGATGCATACATACAGTCATTCCTTTCGGTACTGCATTTAGAGGCATACTAGTGGTAGTTTTCCTGTTCAGCAGCTTATTTACCTTACCACTTCACCTTTTTCCTTGCCTCTGGTAGACTTAGTGGGTACGCCGGAGTTTGAGGCTTTACCCACAGGAGGAGGCTACTGGTTTACTAGTGGTTCTCACCCCCATTGTTGTTTCCTCTTCTTCTTCTCTTTGTTTTGCAGAGTCTTCTGCGGGCGTTGTTGTTCTCTCGGTTGTTGTTCGAGGCGAGGGAGACACGAGCTAGATCCTTACCGCCTGAGGAGTGTAGCTGTATCTGTGAGGACCCGAATCCCCGCTTAAGGATTTATTGATGGGATAGTGGCTTCTGGAAGTCTGTGTGCGCGTGTCGGGCCCAAGAATTGGATTTCGGGTGAAATTGGAGCTTGTTTGCTTTTCTGGAAGCCCATTAGGGTGATCGAGGGTTTTGCGCGCTTATTGGAACCAAGGATTTGACCCGGCATGAAAAACGGATCAAGTTTACTTTTCCGGGAATTTTTGGGAAATTTTAGAAGTGGAATTTGGCCAATCGGACTTCGGATTTGGATTCAGCGCGCGAAAGCGGTCAAGATGGACTATTTACTTGTATTTTTCAGAGCCCGGACGCGAAAACACGGATTTCGAGGCTTAGGGTTACTGTTCCGGCGGCCGGAACGGCGCCGGCGGCGGCGGAGCGCGGCGGCGGGCGGCAACGCAAGCGCGCGGTCCACCGCGGGAGGCGTGCACCGGGCGCTGGCCACGTGGCGCGCTCCGGTTGGCCGGCGCAGCAGGCACGGTCCATGGGCCTTGGCGGGGTGCACGGTGGACCGTGGGCATGCCACGTGGCGTGATGGCATTGGCCGGTCTTGGTGCGCGCGGTCCATGCTGTGGGTCGGGTGCACGGTGGACCGGGGTGGACACGTGGCGGTTCTGGATTGGTACGGTCTAGCGCGCTCGGTCCACGGAGTGCAGTGCGGTGGCCTCGGGATCCGCGCTCGACAGCGCGGCGTGCGCGCACGCGGGCGCGCATTGACGCGTTGTTCCCGCGCGCGGCGGGCCACGTGGCGGCGCCCGCGGCTGCCACGTGTCGCCGGCGGAGTGGCCGGCTTCCCTGTTTGCTGTTCAGCGCCACGTGTCGGCTTGTGAGTGGGTGGCTCACGTGGTCCAGGCGCACCGAGAAAATTCCGGGACATGGATGGCATTTCTCCAATTGTTTTGTTTGGTTGGCTTAATTTTTGAACCCGAGCTGCCTTCACCTCGGTTTCTCTCCACCTTCCCGAGCTCCCCAACCCTTGCACCCTTTAGGAAAGTTGTAGACCTCCGAGTGCTCAATCTTCCTGCAGAGTTTTGGGATTTTTAGGAGCACGCATCCCGAGGTTCCAGATTTTACGGCGCGGAGCGACGTTTCATCTTCGGTGTTCTTCTTCGTCGCAGATCGGTGTGAAATTCCCCCTGGGTTACCCTGACCTCCTTTTTTGGTGATTCTTGCGCCGACTTACTCCTAAGAGGTAAGGCTTCATCTTTCTTATTGATTGCTCTTTTCTGTTCTGAGTGTTTGGTACGGATCCCGAGGTGCCATTGTGACCCTTTTTCTGTGAGGAATTTTGGGGCAGCATCTGAGTGTTTTGGCGTTATCTTCGCGCACGAGCGTCAGACGGAAACGTGCTTGTACAACTTTTTCATCTACAGATCGCAAGGAACGCGCTTGTATTTTTCTTGGATTTTTCAGAGATTTATTTGGAGGTGAAAATCCCTGTTTCCCTGTGTACAGTGCTACAGTTTTTGATGCAGAAATTGTTTGAGTGCACCACCTTGCCGAATTTATATCTTGACCTACCGAACTCGGTTTTGGACGTACAGGTATCCGTTTCGAAGGTATCGACGCGAGGATCGCCGTCATATTTTTACTAGAATTTTTGGAGGCTATTTTATAGGTGAAAATTTCGCAGAAATAAGACTGTTCATCGCAAATTGTTAAATTGTGGAATTTAGTGGAATTAAGTGTAATTTTTGGAGGTATTTTGTACCCAGGATGCTGTAAACACTACTTTGGTACTGTGGGCACGGTGATTTTGCTGGTACATCTGTTTCTGGGCTTTATTAACTGTGCGACCCTGGACAGTTGTGCACCTTCAGGTGGGTGGCCTTGTCTCCAAGACTTATGGAACGTTCATTAAATCTGCTATAGTAGGACTATGCATAATAGTGATACACTTGTGTAGTATGCTAGAAAGTGATAGCTGATAATTCTAGCGTTATTAGATGATCACGCAAATCTCTTGTTTCCTACTATCTGTAAATTATTGTCGTCTTGGAACTTGACCTAGCACCCTTGTCATATGCAGCATGTGTAACCAGACCAGTAGAAAACTCCAACTTGGGCTAGGTTTATTCTGCTTTAGACATCCACACTTCTTTTCTTTCCTGGACATAGTGTTTTACTCGCCCGGGTAGTGGGCCGAGTGGTTGGGTTTCTTTTAGTGTGGGATGCATTCTTGCACTCGTGCTTGGGAGCAGAGTGGAGTCTGGTAGATATAGTTGATCGTTCATATGTGGCGGGAGCCGTTTGGTAGACGGCTGTGACGCCCCACTTCCCAGGGGGTCACCCATCCTAGAACTACTCTAGCTCTAGCACGCTTAACTCTCATGTTCCTCTTGGATTTTGCTACCATCCAAAATGCTATAGCCGGGTTAGAGATTTAGTCCTATTATATCATTTATATATAGGACTAATCCAAATTCCGGGGGTGTCACATTCTTCCCTCCTTTAAGCCCTGACGTCCACGTCAGGCTCAAGCACACTCAAAAGCACCAGGCGATGTGAGACTCGTCTCGCTAGCCTTAGCCGACCTTGTGGGGAGCTGCACTCCACCCACAACGGTCATTAGCCGAGGAGCCTCGCTCTACCCGCTATATAACCCTAGCTCAGCCGAGACTCATCTCACATTTCCGGCTGGTGAATGGCTCTGATACCAACTGTGACGCCCCACTTCCCATGGGGTCACCCATCCTAGAACTACTCTAGCTCTAGCACGCTTAACTCTCATGTTCCTCTTGGATTTTGCTTCCATCCAAAATGCTATAGCCGGGTTAGAGATTTAGTCCTATTATATCATTTATATATAGGACTAATCCAAATTCCGGGGGTGTCACAACGGCGGTCCCGAGATGTTTTGGTTTCTTGTTTATTTGTCGCCACTGTGTCAGTGGCAGCTTGTACCAGTGATAGCAGGACCTTGAACCCAGAACTGTTTTTGGACACGCACATGATTTTAGTTAACCAATGTTTTCTTCCGAGCATCGTAGAGTCGCCGAGTCTGTTCTTGTTTGATTGGACAAAGGCATTAGCTCTACGAGGCTTGGATATAAAACTTGTTTTCAATTGTTTTCCTAAAAAGAACTAAAAATCATTAAATATGGATTTCTTTCAGATCAAATGGCTTTCAATAAGAAATATCACATATCACTTTTTTTCGATAAATTTAACCACCCGAGATGATTCGAGGGGTCTGGGTTCCAAGGTCTGCCCTTTTCCTTTGGGACGAGAACAACGAAAGGCTATGCCTAGAGCCTGTTCTTGTCTGATTAGGGTTGTAGGTTCTAGTCTTCCGGGGTTCCCGGACCCTTTATCGTGTCTGTTGGGGAGTTATCCTGTCAGTGATGCCTGTTTTAGGGAGCCGTTGGGTTGACAGCGGTCCCGACTGTCGAGTGTTCCTTGTTGCTCGGGTTAGAGAGCAGGGATGAGGGATAGTATAGCTATATTGTTGAGTCGGGTGGGATTGCACCAGATTATCGACTCGGGTTAATTTTTCGGTAACCGCGAACTGTGGGCGGTTTGACCGATTAGTGTTATACATCAGTTGGGGCTGGGTTTTTGCATTGTGGATTGAGTGAGTCTCCACTTTGAGCATAGTGTCGACTTTTGCCCGATTGACTGAGATGCATGACAGAGCTGTTGGACATGGGTTACTTATGGACTCGAGCGGGTCGCTCCCCTCGAGTGCCACTCCCGAGTAGGCGAGACCGGGTTGTTGTAACCGGCGTTGAGATTGAGCTTTAGATCGGGTTGTTGTAACCGGCGTTGAGATTGAGCTTTAGACCGGGTTGTTGTAACCGGCGTGAGATTGAGTTCTTCTATCGTGACTTATCGACGCCGCCCCTCTGGCTGGCCCAGATGTGGCAGTCATGGACACCCTACGGTAGACCGTCCTGTTGAGGATGTGCAGCAGTAGGTGGGCGCAGGTTTGACTGGACCCTATGTGGCAGTCAATATAGTTTTGGGTTACTGTACCTGAGAGTTAATAGATGCATCATGTTATCATCTGTTCCCCTTTTTGAGCATCTAGATAGGGGCATAGTAGCTGTAGAGTTATTCATTTCCAGCTCTTTCCTTCAGTATTTCATTTATTACCTTATGCCTCTAGTAGACTTAGTGGGCAGACCGTTGGGCTTGTTGACGGCACCCACTGAGAACTACTGTGGGATGTAGTTCTCACACCCGTTGTGGTGTATTTTTCCCCAGGGACGTCTGCTCCTGTTTCTGCTGCTCCAGTTGCTGCTTCTTCGGATCGAGGTGAGGGAGTCACGAGCTAGATCCCTACCAGTCGTTGTCCTGAGAGTAGATGTACCCTTTTTATATTTTGAGAGTTACTTGTTGAGAGACCTTGTAGTGAGGTGTAGAGTTGTACTTTTATTTCAGAGTTGAGCGACTTTTGTACTTGTGGTGAGGACTTGGAGTTGTATATATTTTATTTTTAGCAGTTACTTCCAGCTCTGATATCTGCTTAGTATAGCATCTTTCTTTTGCAGGTAGACGCTTCGTCTATACGGGGTTCACCGTATGGGCGGCGGATCTGTTGGCGAGCCCGGGTCGCAGTTTCGGCCCCGGGGCGTGACAGTATCCCCTAGTTGGAGATTCCTAGCACTGTCAATTGGATTTTTATTGTTTACTCTGAGAGAGATCTTTTGTATTTTGAGAGATGTTGTACTGAGGATATTGTATGATGATTATCGTTATTTGAGGAGATGGATATTGTACCTTATTTCATGATGTTCTGTAGTCGGATTTTATTTTACAGCATTTTATTTCTGCTCTGATATTTGCATAGCTAGTACTATCTTTTGCAGGTTAGACGCTTTGCCTATACGGGATTACCCGTATGGGTGGCGGATCTGTTGGCGAACTCAGGTCGCAGTTCGACCCCGGGGTGTGACAGATAAGTTCGTATCAGAGCTTAGGGATAGGTCAGTCGGGACTGTAGAAACCCTAGGCTGGTGATTGGACCCTAGGATGACTTCGTGAGAGTCGTGACTTTTGGCGAGAGTTCTGATTGGGTTTTATACCTCTCCCAAGTGATGGGATGAGTGATTGGCATGTTTATTCTCCTAAGCAATTATGTTGGCTGCAGACAACATAATGCGGCGGAACAGTTGACATGCTCTAGACTTTCGCCGGATTGGGTCGAGTTTTGTTTTGTGCTGTGGTGCTATTTGTCTTGGTGAGCGGTGTTTCCCCCGACGCGTTGTGCGGATTCGTGTGCACTCGTCGCAGCAGTTGAGCCTGAGCGGATCGTTTTGGGGCCGGATACCCGGATTGGAGGTGAGAGAGCTTCGGGCACCGAGGCAGGGTGAACAGTTGACAGCAGATGAGTTGTGGGACCGTCGATTGTGTGAACAGTGGCAGAGGTCGTGCTCCCTTTGTGTGGTTAGTCTTGACATTTGTGGGGAGACTGAGCGACGACCACCGGCATCGAGTGGATGAGTCTGTGCCGCCCGGTTGGAGGGTGCGACGGTAGTGGATCTGATTGTCGCAGGTATGATACCATTGATTTCTTGAGTTGGTTCTGATAACTCAAACCGCTCCGACGTGTAAGATTGAGTTTAGAGCCTATACAGGGAGATCGTGGGCGGTGGTGATGGAAACATTAGTTGAGGAAGTTGTTGCCCTAGTGGCAGGATTTGATGGAGAGGGACCTTGTTGGACCGAACGGGTCGCCTCAGTGAGCGCCGAGGCTTTCGTGCGGAATGGGATGGTTCACTTAGTTTATATGTGGATTGTCGGGATTTGAGTTAAGTGACCATCAGGAGCAGGTTACCATCAGCTGAAGGTGAAGGCAGAGGCTTTTTCCGAAGACAGCCTTCAGGACACGGTATGGGCATTATGAGTTCACCGTTGTTCTGTTTGGATTAACTAATGCCCCTGCCGCATTTGTGAATAGGATGAATTGGAAATTTCAGCACGGATGATTGGTGTGGATTGAGGGCTTATGTTGTGGACTGTCCTTATCATCTCGGCAATGCTAGCAGGATTGCGGATGCGTGGGATAGGAGAGCTGTGCGGAGCTTGATTTGGTCACTGCAGATAGGCACCTTTATTAGAGAGGATGAGGCGGCTCGAGCTAGAGGTTGTGTCCTCAGAGGTCTCTGCTAGACTGATGTCTTTAGTCGTGCAGCCCACTCGGTGGGGTAGGATCAGAGAGAGACTGAGTGAGGACCCCCTCTTGTCCAGGATTAGAGATTAGATTCCAAGCAATCGGGCCGGGAACTTTATAGTGGATGCATCGGGTGTACGGAAGTACATGGACCGAATTTTTGTGTCAATGGACTTATGGTTGGATTACCGGGGGCCCCGGGAGGAGCGGATGCTTTTGCTGATGCAGACTACTTGGTCACTCGAGCGGTTAGCCCTGCTATATTCGGATGAGGTGGTGCGATTACCTGGAGTGTCCGCCTCTATTTTGTTCTAGATAGAGACCCGAGGATTGTTTCGCGTCTCTAGAGGAGGTATTCGACAACCTTGGGAGCTTCAGTCGTTGATGACTGGACACCTACCCCCCTTACTTGTGCGAGGACCCTGGCTTGAGGGTGTGTTGCGGGTCGCCCCGGTTGAGTTGGCGCCCGGGGAGTGGTTTTAGTGCGTGTTGCACTGGTTATTCTTTTCTTTTTCCCCCCGGCCTTTTGGAGTCCCTGAGGATTTTTCCATGTCCCAGCTCATGAGTGCTATGCTTTTGGATCCCTCGCCCGTGATTGACTCGCTCCACTTGTGATCTGTGAGTGCTTGGAGTATGAGGGATGCCCGTTGCAAATTCTGGCTCGTGTGATGAGAGGATTGTGCAATCGGGCCATGCCGTACTGGTGATTGTTGTTGTCGAGGAGTAATCACGGGGTGAGAGTGGCGACTTGAGAGTTGGAGACGGTGTTGATGGATACCTACCTTCTTGTGTTTGAGACTCATTTTTAAGTTGTGTTAGTTTCGAGGACAAAACTTTCTTTTAGGGGGGAGGATGTGATGACCCAGATCTCCACTGAGTTTTTGCGGTGTGGTTAGCGGCTTCTGGAGACCGATGCTGTGTGTTGGAGGTATTTGTGCGCGAATCGGACTCAAGAATTGGACTCAGTGCGGAAATTGGATTAAGATTACGTATCCGGATGCCTTCGACAAATTTTAGAAGCGGAATTGGGCAAAACGGAGGCCGTATTTGGATTCAGTGCGGAAAAAAGATGGAAAACGGCTGTTTAATTATTTTTTTTCTGAGTTCGGACGCCCAAAAACGGACCCCCGGAAGTTTACGGTGTTTTCGGTGCACGGGGGGCTGTGGACCGGCGGGAGTGCCACGTGGCGGCCTGGGATTAGTCGGCGCACGCAGTCTAGTCCACGGAGGAGTGTTGCTGGTGCATGGTGGACCGGTGGGGACACGTGGCGGCAGCTCATTGGCGGGTTTACGCTGCGTGGTCCACGGAGTCAGGCGGCTCAGTGCATGGACCGGGGCGTGCCACGTGGCGGCCTCGGATTCGTTGGCTCATGAGCGCGCGCAGCATGCGGGGCCGCGGCGCTGACGCCGTACGGACGCGCACGCGGGACACGCGACGTGTCGACCACTGGTTGGCGGGCGCAGGCCGCGTGGCGCGCGAGGCGCTGCCCACGTGCGCCACGCGGCGCCCCGCCATTGGCGGGCACCGCTGGTGCGGTGTTCGGGCGGGAGCATGCGGCGGTGCCCGATTCGCGGGCGCCGCTGTTTGCTGTTCGGGGACACGTGTCGCGCCCGTGTGAATTCGGGCGCGCACAGTGTTTTCGAAGCGGGCCGGCCCGAAACTTTCGGGCGCCCGTGTAATAACCGCGAGTTTGTTTTTCCTTTTTGGTCCTCCCTTTGAATTTTATTGAACCTTTTCGACTAAGGGGTCTGGGGTGTGATTTATTTTTTCCTTCATGCTGGGCAGACCGTCGGGGCTCGCGGGTATTTTTGGTTAATAAAGCTCGCGAAACGGAGACCGGCGGCGCGATCGGTTTTGGATTCCGACTCCGGAATCTCCCGAAATAAATTCCGGAAGTTTGGTACGGTTCAGGCGACTTCCACATGTACCGAGGCAGACCGGACCCTGGTTCGCCCCCAAATCAACCTGTCTCATTACTCGAGGTTTGGGTTTTAACCACCCCAATTCACGTTCGCCCAATCTTTTATCTTCCAATTTGGGTTTAGTCCGACTGTGCCAAAACAACTAATTAAATTTGGCGTTTGGGGATTAGGTTTTAGGAACCTCCCTTCTTTTTGCCTCTTACCCTAACGCACGATACCCCGAGCGCGGACAAGAGCGTTTTCCCCAAACCCTCCTCTACGCGTGGATCGGCGTGGAGCACCGCGGCGGGACGATCGAGGAAAGGAAAGACCACCGCTCAACTTTTTCCCCGGAACCGGCCACGCAAGAACGGACGATCCCTCCTCCCCCAACCACCGACATCGTAACCGAGGTGAGACGGAGGTTTTACGGTTCTTGGTAAATTCTTGGTTTTCTTCTTGTTGTTGTTTTCCGGAAAAAGGGAAGGGAGCACCGGCGACGGATTCTTCGGAATCCGGCGCATGTGCGAAGCCCCGCCCCCCGGGCGGGCGGCGTACCCGTGTGAGCCGCACGGGGCTAGGCATGCGCCCAGCCCCACGTGCGGGGGTGACCCGCACGGGGCCGGGCACGCGCCCAGCCCCCGTGCGGGGGTGACCCGCACGGGGCCGGGCACGCGCCCAGCCCCACGTGCGGGGGTGACCCGCACGGGGCCGGGCACGCACCCAGCCCCCGTGCGGGGGTGACCCGCACGGGGCCGGGCACGCGCCCAGCCCCACGTGCGGGGGTGACCCGCACGGGGCCGGGCACGCGCCCAGCCCCCGTGCGGGGGTGACCCGCACGGGGCCGGGCACGCGCCCAGCCCCACGTGCGGGGGTGACCCGTACGGGGCCGGGCACACGCCCAGCCCCCGTGCGGGGGTGAACCCGCGAGGGGCTGGGCACGCGCACAGTCCCGTGTACGGGCGGGGAGCCGCTCGGGACCGGGCGCCGAACCGGCGGGTCATGCCGCGGGGCCGATCGGGGGAGGCGATTTAACCGTGTTTGTTATTCGAGTCTTGGTGCTGACTTCTCATTGCGGCAGGTGTGTGAGCCCGGACGAGCGTGTCGGGACGCGAGGAAAGTCGAGCCTTGATCGCTACTAGTGTCAGGTGGGTTTTATTTACCTTATCCTAGCCTTTAACTCTATCATGTTGAACGGGGTCTATTCTAAGTGTACTGGGGTTAAATAGTGATGGGTGATAGCCTATGCATGTTAGTGGGTTCTTCATAATGTTTAGCGTCGGGTTCCGACGGTTGTCCTCCTTTTAATAACTATATGTTGGCGGGCCACCTTCGAGTGCGCGTATTATTACCTCGATATTGATTATGCATGATAGTGGGTTACTTGTGATCGCATAAGTTACGGTTTTGCTTTTGATTATACACTTTACCGCGTTACTCTTGTTATATATATTATGATGCTGACATGATGATGGTTATGGTTACTTGGCTCGAGGCTGCAACACGCGCACCCGCGGTTTGGCCACCGCAAAGGGTGCGCTTTTCCGGAAAAGTGGTCTATGACCCGTGTATACCCACGAGGTGACGTAGTGGGGCCCCTTATTAGTTGTGGGGTTGAGGCGCCGAGGTGTGAGCGGTGCGACCCGTCGGTTTAGTTGTCCAACGTGGTCAGGTTTCTGCAGGTACGGTATGGGCCGTCGGTTTAGTTGTCCGACGTGGCCTGGTATTACAGGATACAGGTGTACAGGTTGCCTTCCTCCCTTGAGAGGGTGGTTGCCCCGGTTGTCTTCACGGTTTGTTTTATTATATTCTCCTGCTTTACTACTTTTACGTCACTGACTTCCCACTTCGTGATAGGGTTCAGACGGGGGGAGACGTAGGCGGTGGTGAGGACGGGACAAGAGCAGCTGGGTCGCTGGGGACCCTGGACTGTATTCCCTTTTCTTTCTTGCATTTCATTTACATTGTAGTTATGTGAGAGGTTCTCGATACCCTCGTGGGGTCGGCGTGGATGTCGGTATGGGATGTATTTAGTTATCCTCTTATGCGTTACTCTCCCTTTTAAATTTCGTTGGCCATTGAAAATGAAAAAGGCAGAAGAAAAAGAAAAGATTTCGAAAACCGTTTTTAAAATCTTGGTGTCGGGTGGGCACTGGTTTCAAAACCCTGTGGATTTATGGATTTCAAAAAGGGATTTCAAAACTTGGTGTCGGGTGGGCACCGTTTTCAAAACCTTGTGGATTTATGCTGATTTCGAAACTTGCTTTCAAAACATAAGCGCCGGGTAGGCGCTCTTTTTAAAACTGTGGATTTATCCTTTCCAAACTGATCGGCCACACGTTTCAAATAAGTTAGAATGCTGGTTGTATGTTAATAATTGTTGTGATTGAATGGTTGTGTGTGTTTGAACATGTACTGAATGCTACGCCGTGCACCTACAGGGGAGACTCTGTCCGTTTGCAGAGTGATCCTGTATGTGTGGCGGGTCTGGGCATGCGCCGGGGAAGAGGGGTTCGCTTTTACAAAAAAAAAATCCTACTCGTCAAATGTTTGATCTTTTTGAATCGTTTCCGCTAAAACAAAACCCCCGGGGCGTGACAGCCCGATTGTGGGGACACGTTGGGAATTTCTCCAATTGTTTCCTGGGCCTATATATATACCTCCTCCTCTCTCGCTTTCTCTTCTTTTTTCGAGTTCCAGAGAGGGAATGAGAGGGAGAGCCCAATAGGAAACTTGTTCCTCTTGATGTTTTTGATCTCGTGGTGGATTTCCAGAATTTTTGGAGGCTCGGCAACCGCGATCTTGATTTTACAGTGCGCCTCGACTTTCCCCCATTTCGGCCCGTTTCCATCGTGGTTTAGTCGGAAAAATCCCCTGCGCCAACTAGGAGGAATTTTTGGACGATTTTTGCGGCAGCGTGTTCCTAAGAGGTAAGGCTTCGATTTTCGTGTTGATCACTTTGTTCCGTTTCGAACTTTTGGCATGGTTCCCGAGGCATCATTTGACCCTATTTTCTGTGATGGATTTTCTGGACAGCATGGGCTTGTTTATTTTATATCTTGGCCTACGAGCATCGGATCAAGGCGTATAAATACTCGTTTTGGATCTACTCATCGCAAGGAACGCAACCGTATTTGTTATGGATTTTCCGAAGGATTGCGCAGAGGTGAAATCCCTATTTTTCTCTGCTGTTTTGCAAAACAGCAAAGGGGGGCTGTTTTGGGGATTTGTTTGTATGCCGAAAGTGACTCTTGTGCAGTGGTTCGCAGTTTTTAGGTGTTTTGCGAGGAAATGAGGGTTGGACAGCGAGGAGACTTCTACAGCTGTGGATTGCGCATTTTGAGGTAGGTGGTTGTTGTATACCTCACTTTTCGACTTGCTCACTAAGTTTATTAGAGAATTCCCCATTTGGACTTATTGATTGATCACCTCTTGACATCCATGCTTAAAATAATATAAATGTGAGCCTATCATATGAGACTAATCTTGTGGACATATCATGTTGGGAATATTATTGGAAAAATGCTATTGTGGAAACATGATTGTGGGGATATTTTAATGGTGATAATTAACATGCCATGTTAGCACATAGACTTTTATGAAAGTTGATTAAACAGATTATTCGTTGGGACAAAATGACATATTTATATGCAGGTACTACTTTGATGATTTATTATGGATCATGAATTATAGGCATAAGTAGTTGGTTAGTGATTTTGGCATGATGGTTATATCTATGCGGAGCTATTATTTGATACACATGTGGAGCTACTATTTGATACACTTTCTTTTATCGTTCATGAGGACATTTGTATGCTTGTATGGACATCTAGATAGGCCACTATTTATTGCTACACTATCATATTGGGACTTGACTTAGGAGAAACCATGATTGTTTCCTTTCTCCTTTTCATTTAGACTTTTGATTCATGTTGCTCGGGTTCGAGCAGGGGTTTGGGATAGTGTAGCCGGGACCTTGGGGCCGGGGACATGTAGTACTGGATTATGGGTATTGCGGCAACCGCGGACAGTAGGCGGTTGACCGGATATTGATTATTTTACCAGATTGTGGATTGTGGGGCATTGTGGTAACCGCGGATATTAGGTGGTTGACCAGATGTTGGTTATTTTATCAGATTTGGACTTATGGGGTATTGCGGCGACCGCGGACATTGGGCGGTTGACCGGATGTTTATCTTTGCATCAGATTGGGGTTCGGGGTTTCATTAGTGGATGGATTTTTCCCACTTGATCATAGTCGTGATCCAGTCCTGCTATATTGAGATACTTGTGATATAGCTACTTTACTCGTGTGGGTCGCTCCCCTCGAGTGCCACTCCGGATGTAGGCTTATGACCGAGCCATGTGTGCTGGTCTGTTAATTATTTTGGGATGCGAGCCATATGTGCCGATCCTGCGGATTCAAGCCATGTGTGCCGATCCCGCTTTTGCATCGGTGTATTGCGACAGTGACATACCCGATGCGGCCGGCAGAGCAGACAGTACCGGTTTTTACTGGTGGCTAGATTGGGTTTATTTGGACAGATACTGTTTACTGATGCATACATACAGTCATTCCTTTCGGTACTGCATTTAGAGGAATACTAGTGGTAGTTTTCCTGTTCAGCAGCTTATTTACCTTACCACTTTACCTTTTTCCTTGCCTCTGGTAGACTTAGTGGGTACGCCGGAGTTTGAGGCTTTACCCACAGGGGGAGGCTACTGGTTTACTAGTGGTTCTCACCCCCATTGTTGTTTCCTCTTCTTCTTCTCTTTGTTTTGCAGAGTCTTCTGCGGGAGTTGCTGTTCTCTCGGTCGTTGTTCGAGGCGAGGGAGACACGAGCTAGATCCTTACCGCCCGAGGAGTGTAGCTGTATCCCCTAGTTGGAGATTCCTAGCACTGTCAGCTGGATTTTTATTGTTTACTCTGAGAGGGATCTTTTGTATTTTGAGAGATGCTGTACTGAGGATATTGTATGATGATTATCGTTATTTGAGGAGATGGATATTGTACCTTATTTCGTGATGTTATGTAGTCGGATTTTATTTTACAGCACTTTATTTCCGCTCTGATATTTGCATAGCTAGTACTATCTTTTGCAGGTTAGACGCTTCGCCTATGCGGGATTACCTGTATGGGTGGCAGATCTGTTGGCGAACCCAGGTCGCAGTTCGACCTCGGGGCGTGACAAAAGATAGATAAGGAAATACCATCTAAGTATTCTTCAATTTGATTCTACAAGGAATAGGAGTTTTGAAACCCTAGAATCAAATTGAACAATATAGACGAAGAAACATAGATTAGATCATGTTTTCCTTTCTTCTCTATATATGTGGATTTTTATCCTTCGATTTTTGATAACCGGAATTATTTTGGATTAGATCCTTTTTCTGATACCCTAAAGGATGAAATTAGGGTTTATTTATAGGTTAGAAACCTTTGGAAAGAGATAAGCATAAAAAACCGACTTTACAGAATTTTTTCCGCACGGCGGTCCGGACTGGATTTGGCTGATCTGGACTGTCGTCTTTTTTCAGCAATTTTTCTGAAGAAACAGTTCGGGGTCCGGACTAGAATTTCCTGATCCGGACTGTTCATGCGATTTCAGCAAACACATAGTTCGGGGTCCGGACTGAACAGGGGATGGTCTGGACTGGAATTCCGCATGAACTAAACTATGTTCGTGGTCCAGACTAGAATGGTCTGATCCGGATCCTGAACATCCAATTTGTCCTGTTTTTGATTTTTATGCACTGAAAACTTATCCAAGTATTTCTAAATTACACAAATGTATTCGGATCATCAAAATTATTTAGTTAAACGTACCTGATCATTCCGAATCAATTTTTCTTGAGATTGACGTATATGATCCACAATTCTTCATCTTCAATCTTCAAGACTTATACCACTTCACGAAATACGCCAAAATAAAATCCTTAACAATCTCCCGCTTTGGCGGTTTCGTGACAAAACAAAAATCCACTTAAAAATTCAAAAAGATATTTTTGTTGCTATCACCATACAACAAAAATTTACAAGTATGATCCAAGTAAAAATGAATACAAGAGATAAACTCCTAAAACAAACTCTAGACTTAGACGTTTGTACTCTCTGCAAAAGAAATAATTCTTGACAAAAGAAATCGTTAGATACCTCAAGAATTTAAATATTCAATAATCAATCAGAGAGATAGAGTTTACACTTACCATGACATTAATTATCAGATATGTAAGAAGATAAAACACTCAGAGAGAAACATACCTTCTAAAATCATTCAAGTTCCATGTCATGTCATGTTCAAACAAGTGTCAAAAATCATCACTTGTTAGCAAATATTACATGCCCAAATAGTTAGTCGTTGTTAGCTTATCTTGACATGCATATTACTTTCTACCTTACCTTCAATAGTTTTTTCTCTTCTCCCCCTTTTTGTCAACAAACACGCCAAAAGGAATACGAGGGAAAGAAAAGTGTAATGTTCAAAAAGTTTAGAAAACAAAAACTGTCAAAGGAAGATAGAAACCTGCAAAAGAGAAACATGATTAGATCTAAAAAAAAATGTCAGAAACATCAATCTGAGTCTGTGTCATCGGAGTCACTACACCCAAGTTTGGTAAAGATCTTCTTGACCAACTTTGCAAAAGATTTAAACTTCCTCTTTATGTCGACTTGGGTGGCAGTAACCTTAGCTATGTCTGAAGATATCTGCGTTATCTCTTTTGACATGCGTTCTTGCTCCGACGATAATCGTTGCTGCTCTCGATAGATTGACGTAACAGAGGCGTCATCCTCTGAAGTAGAAGCTGCTGCTGCTGCTGCTATTGTTGCCGTTGTTGCTGCTGTTGCTGCTGGTGCTGATGGTCTCTTGCCTCGGGGAGGAGTAGGTGTATCATCTGGTTTTTTGGGAAGTGACTTCACAGCCGTCGTGTCATTGATTGTCCCCAAGCTATGCATATAACTTGACGATCGAATGTCAACGTCAAATTTTCTCAAAATCCGCATAATGATCATAGGGAACGGAAGTCGCTCCGTCTAATGAGGATGTTCCACATATCGAGCCATCCTGTTCCAGATGATATATGGAATGTTGATGTTCATGTCCTCCGCGGCAGTGGGATGTCCCAAGAGATACAAAAATAGCGTGCGATCCCATCTCAGGACTTTGGTTTGCATGCTCGGTAGAATGTTGTAGCAAACAATGAAATTCAAAAATCGATACTCAGGTCGAAGTTCTTTTGAAAATACAGAATTTCCAGTTGAACTAGTATCGGGCATGCAAATTCCATCCACGACTACTCTCCAAAGCGCCGTTGTCAATATTGGATACTTCATGTAGTGCGTTCCATCCAGCCTAGCCTTTATTCCAATTACTTCTCCAATCAACTGAGGAGTAATTGTCAGATGAGTGTTCCGAACCGTTGTTCGAAACTCCATTGGTCCGCCTTCATTGTCATGAAGGTTGTTAGCATAGAGATAGAAAGTTCGTACAAGATGAATACAATAACCTGTCGATTCCGGGAAGTTGCAAATGGGAGACATGCCAATTCTATCAATAAGTCGACCAAAAGTCGCAGATCGGTCTCGCAAGTTCCCGATATTGACATGACGTTCTCCAATGCACTCTCTGTTTTTAAAAGCTTTCATCCTATCCGTGTTGATGTGAACAAAATCTTGCGGAGGTGGCTCACTTGCTAGTGGCTCGTTGATCTCAATACCTCGCGCTCGCCCATTTTTCGAGCAACACTCTTCCTCTTCATTGATATCTGCTCTATGGGAGCTTTTTCTTTTTCTGCAGTAGTAGGAGGAGTCTTTGATTTTCCAGAAACTAGGGCTTTGCCCTTTGATACTGCTGCAGCTAATGCGGCGGTCTCCTCAAGGACTTTATCCCAGTCCTCTGATTCAGTGTCAGATTCATCCAAAGACACGACCTCTTCTACCTTTTGATCTTTCCTAGCTCTCTTGAGCTTGTTCGTTGCTCGAGTCCCAACCATTGCGACAATAAGCACTAATACCCAGCCGAACACCATCTTGGTCAATTGTTCGAAACTGTGGTCCTGTGAGCTAGAATTAAGAACATGAAAAATTGTTTAATTTCAAAAATTTAAAAAATCATACCCAAACAATCCTTATCATGTATAGAGACTAGGAATCAAGTTAGATTTGCAAAAAGAATTTTAAAAATAGATCAATCATATGATTTTCGAAAATTCCCAAATTTTGCCCTAAAATCGATTTTTTAGAAATCGAAGCCCAAAAATTCGTTAATCAAATGAATACAAGGCATAGAAACAAAACTAATGTATCCAGAGTTCTTATTTCAAAAAAATTTTGACCAAAAACCGTTTAAAAACGAATTCATAGCATGAAATCCACTCACGTTTTGAAAAACAATAGCAAAACAGTGAAAAACAGAGGTTTTGATCAAAAGAACTTACTTGAATCGAGAGAAAACCAGTTGCAAAAGATCCAAAACCCTCTTGATTCTAGTGAGAGAAAGTTTAGGGAGTTAGAAACAGAAGTTTAGAAGAGAAAAGAAATCAAAAGACCATTCGTTTCTATTAAAACCTAGCCGCGGTCCGGATCGGGTTAGAATCCAGTCCGGATCGGCTACCCGCAGAAAAATCCCATCGTTCGAGATCCGGACTGAGTCCATCCAGTCCGGACTGCCTGCAACTTTTTCTCCAGAAAAATTTGTAAAAATTTCAGAAAATCCAGAAAAAGTATGTAAGCATTCTTGCATATCAACTTTAAATAAAAAGTATCGTTTCACATCAAAAGAAATAGATTATGCTAAATCTATCATTAATAATCAAATAATGAAACAAAAATTTATAAAAGTTATATCCTCTAAAGTTGAGCAAGTTCAAAACATCAATCACGATCTAATGAGTAACGTGTTTATCAAATCAACAATTGAATAAAGAAAATGAAGGCACAAAGATCGATAGATGTTTGACATCCCAAATAAATTAGATAATGTATCTAGTCAATATATATAGGGAAGTGGCTCTTTGAGCATCTTTCAATTTGAAATCCTACCTTATACCAACCTTGGAATTCGACAAAGTCAAGTATTCCAAAAAGCATTTTATCTAATAAACAAGAAACACCATGCTTGGTAAACATGTGGTAGCTGCACACAGTACTCGGACGACCGAGGTGGTAGCTCTTTCCTCCATGTGGTGGTAGTTTTCACACTCCACTAGGGATGTAACTCTTTCCACATCTTTTGAGCATGAAATTTTAAATAATACTCCCCCTCAATTGCCGCGCGGGGCTGGTGCCCGCGCAGGGTCGCTCCGCAACGCGCGCCGCGCGGGGAAATCGCCCGCGCAGGGTTGTCAAGCTCCGCCGCCCGGTCTCTGTGTCCACCCGTGCGTCTCTTAGTTCATTTCTCTACTCGGGTGGTCTGGGTTGTAAAGTAGGTGTTGCTGATGTTTTTGTTGGGGACTTTTAGGGTCCGGGAGTCGTGCAAGGACGCAGGACGATTTCAGGTGTTCTGTTCAACGCGATTCAAGGTGGGTACCCTTTTCGTGCGTCCTTCTTAAAGTGAGGTCTCATCATGTTCTATGTAAGAGTAAAGTAGATGTGCTGATGGTTTTCAACTAACCCCTTTTCGCATGAGTATCCCTTTATTACTATTTGTTGCGACTGGTGTCGCAGTGCTCTATATCACACACCGACTTCGGTCTTTTTGCTCATGGCTGCTTACGCGCACACCAGCGGTTTGGCCACCGCATCGGTGTACTTTTCCGGAGAGGTGGTACGTTGACCCATGTACCCCACAAGGTGGCGTGGTGGGGACCCCTTACGGTTACTTAAGGTGCTGCACAAGTACCGTAGAGGGGTTAAAAGCACCAAGGTGAGAGCAAGGTGATTCTGTTCGCTGGGGGTCTTTAGACCTTTGGCAGGTGTTCCGTTCTGACTTACAGGGGTACTGTGGATTCACGAGGGGGAGTTTTGGATGCTCTGGTTTATCGGTTTGCTTTCCTTTCAGTACTTATAGCATCTTACATGTTTTACATCTACCTCTTACTCTTTGGTCACTGCCTTTCCACACTGTGACAGGTTCGGTCAGGGGTGGGATCCGGGACCACGGTGAGGCCGCAACTCGAGGTTTTTAGCCCCCGATTAGGGGCTGGTGACCTTTCATTTACTTACGTTTTGATTATTTCGGTTAGTTAGCTTATGTGCATGTGATACATTATTGTGGATGTTGGGTTTGAACTGTGTTTTCTCTTTGATGAATGTTTTTCCCTTACTAGTTGTTGATTCGGCCACTCTTTTCAAATCAATTAAAAAGATTACAAAAATGTTTAATAAAATTTAGGTGTCGTGTGGGCACCGTTTTACAACCCGTGGATTTATCCTTTCTAAACTTGGAGGCCTTATTAGAAATGTCGATTGGCTGCTTTCTCCTTTCTCTTTCGTACTTAGCTAGTGTGGTTAGAGTGTTATTGTACTTCCCTACGCCGTGCATGCGCAAGGGTCACTCTGCCTGGCTTTTCGAGGACTCTCACGTATGTGGCGGATCTGCGCACGTGCCCGGCGGGTGTACTTATATATAAAAAAAAAGTACACGTTTTCCGCTTATTTTAAATCCCCGGGGCGTAACAGATTTTATGGTATCAGAGAGAAACGACTTTAACCACGGTAGCCGGTGTCCAACATCCATAGAGTGCAATGCCACTAGCAACTAACCAATGAGATAATCAAGGAATAGGACCGTAGAGCGCGAGTGTCTGGGGGAAGGTAGAGAAATAGAGTTCCTGGTTGATCGTAGGTCTTGTTGCTAGATCAGTTAGGTCTAGGGTTGACTTGGCTTCTTTGTGTACAGCGGATAATGGCCCGGATTAGGTCGTCAACCGATAACGCAGAGGCAGACGGAATGGCACCGACGGCTGCGGAGAATCAGCTTCTTCGGCAACAACTACGAGAGATGGCCCAACAGCTAGCGGCCCTCACAGAACATGTACGTCAATTGACGCAGCAACCAGCTACGTCAGTGGTGGTCGCCCAGGCCCCTCCACCCGGGCAAACTGCACCTACGACGGCACCGCCGGTAGTAGACGGCGAGACCACGACCACCCCTCCTCAGACCGCGACAACCGGGGTATCGCTGGTTCAGCCTGCAGCGCCTTTTGTAGCCCCAACGCCGGCTGGTTCGGGACCTACGCCAGGAGCCACAGCCGAAGCCCCTTTGAGAGAGACTGTGATATTACCCACTCCCGTAGTGCCCGCCGTCGCCGCGAGGGAAGCGTCTGTTCAGCAGACCGAACGGGACAGGGTGAGAGCGAATTTGGAGGATTTTCGAAAATACGACCCACCTGTGTTTGAAGGAGAGACGACCGATCCATGGGTCGTGGAAAAGTGGGTAGATACTATGGAAAAGCTTTTCGAAGATTTGCTGATGGAGGAGTATGAACGGGTCCCCTTGGCCGTCCACTTCCTCGAGGGAAACGCCCGCATGTGGTGGAAGACGGTGCGCCCGGACCCCTCGAAGGGCACCGCCCTTCCATCATGGACTACGTTCCGAGAAAAGCTGTTTGGGGCGTTTTTCTCCAACAGCGTCAAACAACAGATGGAAGACTATCTGAAGCACATCAAGCAGGGGAGCAGGACGGTTATGGAGTATCAGCGGGAGTTTGTAAGATTGGTCAATTGCGTACCCTTTGTTATAAGGGACGATTCCCACAAAGCCCAACTCTTTATGGATGGTCTACGGAGTGACATCTTCTAGGTCGTACAAGCGGCGGACTTGCACACATTCCAGAAGGTGGTCGACAGAGCCACCATAGTGGAGCAAGGATTTGCGGTTACGCGTGCCCGACGGGAGGGCTTTGAGCATGACAGGGACAGGAAGCGACCTCTGTCCTACTATGGAGGAGGCTATTCCAGCGGAAGCCGACCCCCTAAACATTCGAGATCGCAACGAGGAACCAGGAGCGCGCCGATGGGAGGACAAAAGCCGGTGGAGAGGCCTTGCATCATTTGCGGTGGAGCACACCGAGTGAATGAATGTTCCAAGAGGCACGACCACTGCTTTCGTTGCGGCAAGCCGGGGCACTTCTGTTTCAACTGCCCCTTGAACACGGGAACAACATCCTCAGCAGCGTCTGCACCTTCGCCGCAGCAACAAGGACGGGGAAAAGCTCCTTCAGGATCGGCCACTCTCCCACCAGCACCCCGACGGGAAGGGGAGGCGCGGCCGAAATCAGGAGGGAAAGTCTACTCGATGACCCACCAGGAGACGGACCCACTGGAGGGCGGGGTAGCAGGTATTACTCTAGTCTCAGATTATCGTGCTAGAACCCTTTTTGACCCCTGGAGGACCCTTAGAAGCGAATAGTTTTGTACCTTCCAGCCCGATAAGGTTGGGAAGGCTACGTTGTCCTTGGAATTTAGTGGTAATCCCGCTTAAGGAGTTCGATGTGGTGCTCGGTATGGATTGGCTCACTAAGTACCAGGCAGTGATTGATTGCGAGAAGCGCCAGGTCCGGCTGCATGAACCTGGCTTTCTGGATCACGTGTACTTGGCATGTAAGAGCACCTCCTTCTCTTTTATAATCTCTGCGTCGTGGCCTAGAAAACTGATGGAGGGTGGATGTGTAGCATACATGGCTTCGATGGACTTAGCGACTCGCCCCTCGGTACTACTCTCGGATATCCCTATCGTAAGGGATTTTTCAAATGTTTTTCCGACCGAACTGTCCGGGATGCCCCCCGAGCGAGAAACTGAATTCGCCATCGAGCTTCTTCTGGGTACACAACCTATCACCAAGGCACCGTATCGAATGGCGTTCGCAGAATTAAGGGAGCTCAAGGCACAACTAGAAGATCTTTTGGATAAGGGGTTCATCAGGCCAAGTGTGTCGCCTTGGGGCGCACCCGTTCTCTTCGTGCGGAAAAAGAACGGGAGTTTACGTATGTGCATTGACTATCGGGAGATAAATAAGGTTACCGTGAAAAACAAGTACCCCTTGCCTCGGATTGATGACCTGTTCGACCAACTACAAGGAGCGACAGTGTTCTCGAAGATAGATTTGCAGTCCGGCTATCATCAGCTTAGAGTTCGAGGTGAAGATATACCTAAAACAGCCTTTCAAACTCGATATGGTCATTACGAGTTTACGGTTATGCCGTTTGGACTTACGAACTGTGACGCCCCACTTCCCAGGGGGTCACCCATCCTAGAACTACTCTAGCTCTAGCACGCTTAACTCTCATGTTCCTCTTGGATTTTGCTACCATCCAAAATGCTATAGCCGGGTTAGAGATTTAGTCCTATTATATCATTTATATATAGGACTAATCCAAATTCCGGGGGTGTCACATTCTTCCCCCCTTTAAGCCCTGACGTCCACGTCAGGCTCAAGCACACTCACAAGCACCAGGCGATGTGAGACTCGTCTCGCTAGCCTTAGCTGACCTTGTGAGGAGCTGCACTCCACTCACAACGGTCATTAGCCGGGAAGCCTCGCTCTACCCGCTAAATAACCCTGGCTCAGCCGAGACTCATCTCACATTTTCGGCTGGTGAATGGCTCTGATACCAACTGTGACGCCCCACTTCCCAGGGGGTCACCCATCCTAGAACTACTCTAGCTCTAGCACGCTTAACTCTCATGTTCCTCTTGGATTTTGCTACCATCCAAAATGCTATAGCCGGGTTAGAGATTTAGTCCTATTATATCATTTATATATAGGACTAATCCAAATTCCGGGGGTGTCACACGAACGCTCCAGCGGTGTTCATGGATATGATGAATAGGATATTCAAACCCTTCTTGGACCAATTTGTAGTGGTTTTTATTGATGACATTTTGGTCTACTCACGAATAGATGAGGAACATAAGGAGCATCTGCGAGTAATTCTTCAGACTCTCAGGGACCAGAAATTGCTTGCTAAGCTCAAGAAGTGTGAGTTCTGGCTTCGTGAAGTGAACTTCTTGGGACACATAGTCTCAGCGACGGGAATTGCGGTGGATCCTAAGAAGGTAGAGTCAGTAGCTAACTGGCCCCGACCGACTATAGTAATGGAAATCCGCAGCTTCTTGGGTTTGGCAGGATACTATAGGCGCTTCGTGGAAGGTTTCTCAAAAATTGCCACCCCTCTGAATCGCCTAACCCGGAAAGGGGAGAGATTTGTGTGGACGACTCAATGCCAGGAGAGCTTCGAGGAACTCGAGGACAGGCTAACACGGGCACCCGTGCTTACATTACCGACACCCGGTGAGGACTTCGAGGTTTATTGTGATGCATCACGGAGCGGTCTTGGAAGTGTACTGATGCAACAGGGAAAAGTCATAGCCTACGCATCAAGACAACTCAAGGATTATGAGCGAAACTACCCTAACGCACGATCCGGAACTCGCAGCGGTCGTTTTCGCTTTAAAACTTTGGAGACACTACCTCTATGGAGCTCATTGCAACGTGTTTTCGGATCACCAGATCCTTAAATATCTATTCACGCAGAAGGAATTGAACTTACGGCAAAGACGTTGGTTGGAGTTGTTGAAGGACTACGATTTGTCCATTCAATACCACCCCGGGATAGAACTAAAAAAAATGTCAGAAACATCAATCCGAGTCCGTGTCGTCGGAGTCACTACACCCAAGTTTGGTAAAGATCTTCTTGACCAACTTCGCAAAAGATTTAAACTTCCTCTTTATGTCGACTTGGGTGGTAGTAACCTTAGCCATGTCTGAAGATATCTGCGTTATCTCTTTTGACATGCGTTCTTGCTCCGACGATAGTCGTTGCTGCTCTCGATAGATTGACGTAACAGAGGCGTCATCCTCTGAAGTAGAAGCTGCTGCTGCTGCTGTTGTTGCCGTTGTTGCTGCTGTTGCTACTGGTGCTGATGGTCTCTTGCCTCGGGGAGGAGTAGGTGTATCATCTGGTTTTTTGGGAAGTGACTTCACAACCGTCGTGTCATTGATTGTCCCCAAGCTATGCATATCACTTGACGATCGAATGTCGACGTCAAATTTTCTCAAAATCTGCATAATGATCATAGGGAACGGAAGTCGCTCCGTCTAATGAGGATGTTCCACATATCGAGCCATCCTGTTCCAGATGATATATGGAATGTTGATGTTCATGTCCTCCGCGGCAGTGGGATGTCCCAAGAGATACAGAAATAGCATGCGATCCCATCTCAGGACTTTGGTTTTCATGTTTGGTAGATGTTGTAGCAAACAATGAAATTCAAAAACCGATACTCAGGTCGAAGTTCTTTTGAAAATACAGAATTTCCAGTTGAACTAGTATCGGGCATGCAAATTCCATCCACGACTACTCCAAAGCGCTGTTGTCAATATTGGAGACTTCATGTAGTGCGTGCCATCCAGCCTAGCCTTTATTCCAATTACTTCTCCAATCAACTGAGGAGTAATTGTGTAGGGCCCCAGAACCCCATGTAGCTTTTCCCGTGAATCCACTTTGTGAAACACCTATCATTGGTGTGTCTGGCCCATAGTGCATCAAAGGGGTGCCACAGATGGACCCAGTGAGGTATCCAGAGCTGGATTGGCTTTCGGCTGCTTTTGCCAAATTTTAGAAAGGGTTTTGGGCCAAACAGAGGTTAGATTTGGATTCAGCACGGAAAAAGGCTTGAAAATGGCTATTTGCTTATTTGTTTCTGAGTCCGGATGCCCAAAAAAGGGACTCCCGGAAGTTTACAGTGGTTTCTGGTGCATTGGGGGGACCGTAGACCACCGGAATGCCACGTGGCGGCCTGCTATTGGCCGGTTCAGGATGCGCGGTCCACAGAGCAGCGCCGGGTGGTGCATGGACCCGGCGCGGGGACACGTGGCGCCCCAGGAGTGGCCGGTGCGCGATGCGCGATCCACGGAACCCCGCGCGGGTGCATAGACCTGGCGCGGGGACACGTGGCAGTAGGTGATTGGCGGGCTCATGCGGCGCGGTCCACGGAGGTGTACGTTGTCGCCTTGGGATTCGTGCGTGCGTGGGGGGCAGGTGGCGCCGCCGACGAGGCGCGCGATCGGTCGGCGAGTCGCGCGGGCTGGCCACGTGGCGCCCAGCCATTGGCTGGCGCCACCCAGCCGCGTTGACGGGGGCGCGCCACGTGGCGTCGTCCGAAGGGCCTTGCTCTTGTTGTTCCCTGTTTGGGACACGTGTCAAGAGCAGGTGGTTTTGGGCGCTGGTCGGACGGCTGCTCTGGTGCAACTGTGGGATTCGGGCGCCCGAAAAGGTGCGCCCGAATCCGAACAGTAGCTCTCTTTTGGCTTAGGCCTACAAATAGGCCCCTTGGGCCTTCTTTTGATGACTTTCCGAACTGTTTCGCAGGGAAGGACCTTAAGAGAGTTTATTCCTTGTTCAGTTTTGCATCTTGTGGAGAAGTTCCAGAATTTTTGGAGGACGCTAATTCGACGTCTACTGCGATTCGGCGCACTGCGACGCACCTTCCTTATTTGCCCTTTTCGTCGCGTTTCGGTCCAAGGACTCCCCTCGGCTACCCCGAAGGAATTTTCTAGTGATTCTTGCGCCCACGTTTTCACGATAGGTAGGGCTATGACTTACGTATTTTCAGATTCTCCGTATTTTGAGGTTTTCTAGGACTTTTCGGATCATTTCTGTGACCTCTTTTCCTGTGATGGAATATGGACAACACCGGAGTTTTTGTGGGTTTCTCAGCAACCGAGAGTCGGAACGAGGAGTGTAAGTACTCGATTTATATCTATGCGTCACAAGGAACATCGTCGTGTTTTTTCTGGATTTTTCTGAGGTTGCTTCAAAGGTGAAAATTATACTTTTTCTGGACAGAGTACTGCTGACTTTGGATCATTGGAAGCTTCGCGTGTACCTCAATGATTAATTTGTATCTTGGCCTACAGGTGTCGGAACGGGACGAGTAAGTACTCGTTTTTCATCTACTCGTCGCGAGGATCACAACGGTGATTTTTTTGGATTTTTCTGAGGACTGTATTGAGGTGAATTTCCTCGTTTTTCGTGCTATTTTGTAAACAGTAATTACTGTGTGGAAGTTGTTCATTTATACCGTGTGCGATCTATGTTGCTGCAGTTCTCGCATTTTGGAGGTTTGCGGAGATTAAGGATCTTGGTCAGCGAGGGATCTCGTATTGTTGTTGTTCACGCTTTTCGAGGTGGGTGGTTGTTGTATCCCTCTCTTTTGGTGTGCTCACTAGGAACATCAGAATAATCCCGATGTTAGAAAATGTTGAATAAAATATTGATAAACTTTGCATTCTAAAAAGGACTATATAATTGCTAGCCTATCCATTTAATTGAGACATTAGTAATTGGACAAGATCATTATGCCATAATCACTCCTGTTAAAGTATTTAATTATCTGGAACAGCATGATCAGTTGTATGTTAGAACGGTGGATAGCGAATTCCCTACTTTCATCTGAGGACGGTTGCATGCTTGTATGGACATCTAGTTAGGCCACCTTTTTTTGCTACACTATCATTGGAATTTGACTTAGGAGAAACCATGTGGGCACCTTTTCTCCTTTATTTATGATACTTGTGGTATTGCTCGGGTTGAGCAGGGTTGTTGGATAGTGTAGCCGGGTTTATTGAGTGGATTTGTCATACCAGATTGTGGGTTGTGGGGTGTTGCGGCGACCGCGGACATTGGGCGGTTGACCGGATGTTTATCTTTGCATCAGATTGGGGATCGGATTTCTCTAGTGGATGGAGTTTTCCCACTTATTGAGTATTATTGCATTAGATTGAGGGATCGGGTTATCTTTAGTGGAGGATTTTTTCCACTTCGATCATTGTCGTGATCCAGTCCTGCTACAGTGAGATATTGAGACATGGTTACTGTACTTGTGAGACATGATTTATTTACTCGTGTGGGTCGCTCCCCTCGAGTGCCACTCCGGAGTGTGCGACCGTACCGGACAGTAGTCGGTCTGTTACTTATTTTGGGTGTGATCGCACCGGGAAGTAGTCAGTCTGTACCTATTTCGGGATGCGACCGTACCGGTAAATAGTCGGTCCGTATTCCCGCAGATGAGTTCGGCAGCAGAGCATGTGGTGACCCGGATCTTTGCAGGGCTTCTACAGTGTGACCAGCAGCTTCTGGAAGCCTACGTGGCATGTCGGCGGTGTTCGTGCGCCAATTTGGACACAAGTGATGGACTCGGGGCTTAAAATGGATCACGTGGGTAATCGAGGGACCCCGTCGGATGTTTAGAGGTGTTTCCGCGCAAAATGGATGTCAAATTTAGGCTCAGCGCGAAATTCGGATTTAAAATACCCTTTCGGGAGCCTCCGACAATTTATAGGAGTGTAATTTGGCAAAAAGGACGCCGGATTTGGAATCAGCGCGCGAAAACGGTCAAGATGGGTTATTTATTTGCATTTTTCGGGCTTGCTACAGTGATTTTACTGTTCACCTGCCGGAACAGTAACTTCGGCGATCGCCGGCGGCAGCCTGCGGCGGCGGGCAGTGGCGGAAGGCGGCGGCGCGGCCTCGGGCAGGCGGCACAGCGCGGCGGGCAGGCGCGCGCGGCGCGGGCAGGGCGCGGGCAGGTGCGCGGTCCACGCGCCGGTGTGCACCAGTGCGGGGGACACGTGGCGGCGGCTGAGTGGAGGGTTCAGGTGACGCGGTCCACGGAATAATTCGGTGCACGGTGGACCGACTGTAGGACACGTGGCAGATTTTGATTCGTTGGTGTTGTGGACCCGGTCCACGGAGCAGGAAGTGGTTACCTCGGTTTGCGTGCGGCATGGTCGCGGCAGCGCGCACGTGGGCGCGATTCCCGAGGCGCGAGCGCGCGGGATGGGGGGCCACGTGTCGCGCGGAGAGTGGCCGGGGTTGGTGTTTTGTGTGCTGGTGCCACGTGGCGCGGCGTGGGCGGCCCGTTTCAGTGTTTCCTGTTCGGCGGGACACAAAGGTAATTTTCCGAAATGATTTTTCTGGTTTTCCCTTAAGTGGCAACCCGAGGGCTCTTAGGAGGAGGATTTCGACCCCTTCGAGCCCTCTGCTCGAAGGGGGATGAGAAGGAGAAATCTTCTCCATGAGGAGAAGCTTGCACCTACCGAGTTTCAGATTTTTCGGCGGCACGGATTTCGAGATTTTGATTTTTCCGGCGCGGCGCGATGTTTCTTCTTCGGTGTCCTCCTTCGTCGCAGCGGCAGTGTGATGACTCCCCTGGCCTACCCAGAGCTCCTTTTTCTGTGATTTTTGCGCCGTTGGCTTCATGACAGGTAGGGCTTCATCTTTCATTTTGATCGTGCATTCCGATTTTGACTCCCTGGCTCGGATCCCGAGGTAACAATGGTTACCCTTTTTCTGTGAGAGATTTTGGGACAGCAGCGGATTGTGGAGGCCATATCTTCGCGCACGAGCGTCAGACGGGAATGTTCTTATACAACTTTTTCATCTACAGATCGCGAGGAACACGCTCGTATTTTTCTTGGATTTTTCAGAGATTTATTTCGAGGTGAAAATCCCTGTTTTCCCTGTGTTCAGTGCTACAGTATTTTTGATACAGATTGAGTTGAGTGTACTACCTTGTCGAATTAATATCTTGACTTACCGCACTCAGATTTGGGCGTGCAAGCAGCCGTTTCGAAGGTGTCGACTCGAGGATCGCTGTGATATTTTTCTGGGAATTTTCTAGGCATTCTCAGCAGGTGAATTTGGACATCTTTGGGACTGATTTTTGTGTGAGTTTGTATGTGCGGATTTGGAACTTGTGTGTAATTTTTGGACACCCCTGTATATAATTTTGCAGTTATCGCGGCAGGTAATCTTTTATTGGGCGAGGACACTTTTGAGACTTGGATTGCGCTTTTCCAGGTGGGTGGTTGTTATATCCCTCTTTTCTGATGTACCCACTAGGAATATTAGAGAGACCCTCTCTATTGGACATATTGAACGGTCACCTAATGGACATGCATGCTTAACTAAAATAATTGTGAGCCTATCATATGGAAAACACTGTAGTGGAAACTTGTTAGTGGTTGGAACTTATACATGCTTACATGGACATCATATTGGCATTTAACTGTGCATAGGGGATGTACTTTCATGTTGAGATATTATGAAACGTCTTGTGGGAGGGTTCCACTTGAGGATCTTCTGGACAGGCAGGGGTGGATGGTTTATGTGAGGGTGATTAGCAGATTATAGGCATGTGCAGTTGGATTATGATTTAGCATGATGATTATACCCAGGTGGAACTATTAATTGATACACTTGTGGAACCACTTTTCATCACTCACCCTTCTATCTTTCATGAGGAGATAGGCTTGCTTTTATGGATATCTAGTCAGACCATTTCTTGTCGCTACACTATGTGTTGGGACTTGATTTAGGAGAAACCCTATTGTTCCTTCTCCCCCTATTCCTTAGGCAGGCGGCTATTTGTTGCTCGGGTTTGAGCAGGGATTGGCATAGTGTAGCCAGGGCCTGGATTTTAGCTTCTGGGGTATTGCGGCTACCGCGGATAGTAGGCGGTTGACCGGATGTCGGATGTGGGACATGATTGTGATTATGGGTGTTGTTGTGAACCCCTTGTTTTGATTACCCGCTAGGCATTTGAGTAGCTTCTGTGGTTAAAAAGGCTAAATGCACTTTATGTGAGGCAATGGCAGGCTTAATCGAGACTAAAACGGATATTGTTAGTACTTGTTTGATTGGGGATTATGATTGTAGAGCTGTAACATCATATTTAAAAGATAAGGCTAATTAATAATTTGTGGGCTTTGGGTAGGTGACATAGGCAGGCACAGGCTATCTCATATTTACCATTCTCATACTATTGTCTCCATGCTCTAACATTATAAAGGATATCGACACCTGTTTTATTTTATATCATCTTGGGACATTTGCATGCTTGTATGGTCACCTAGATAGGCCACCTTTTTCTGCTACACTATCATGCTGGAATTGACATAGGAGAAACCTTTTTATTATTCTTTTCTCCTTTCATTTGAGGCTCAGGGTATTTGCAGCTCGTGCGCGAGCAGGGGGTTTGGGATAGTGTAGTCAGGTTCTTGGGTTTTGGGACATGCTGGGCTTTATGGTAGGGTATTGCGGCAACCACGAACTTTGGGTGGTTGACCGGGTTTTATTATTGCATCAGATTGGGAGAGGGGGATCGGGCTATTTTTTTGTGGAGGGTTTTTCCCACTTGATCTGAGTCACGATCCAGTCCTGCTACATCAGGTTACTTGTGGTTACTTACTTTACTCGTGTGGGTTGCTCCCCTCGAGTGCCACTCCGGAGTGTGCGTCAGACAGACTTTGAGTCCTTGAGACTCCTTTGCTTCGGTGTTATGCATAGGCTGGCATACCCGTTGCGGCAGGCAGAGCAGGCAGTACCAGTGTCTACTGGTGGTCGGATTGGGTTATTCAGGCAGGCATTTATATTCTGATGCATACATTCAGCTATTCTTTTAACTCAGTATTTAGAGGCATACTTGTGGTAGCTTCTCATCAGTAGTCATACCCATTGCATACCACCTTTGTTCCCTTTTGCCTCTGGTAGACCTAGTGGGCGTGTCAGAGTTTGAGGTTTTACCCACTAGGGGAGGCTACTGGTTTACTAGTAGTTCTCACCCCCATTCTTCTTTTCTCTTTTTCTTTTTCCTTGTTTTGCAGTGTCTTCTGCGGGTGCTACTGGGCTTTCAGTGGCGGGTCGAGGAGAGAGGACGACTGAGTAGATAGATCTCGAGGCAGGATGAGCGCGTTAGCTGGACTGTTGGTGTACCCATGTTTTCCTCAGACGGTTGTACTTTCACTTTTGAGACTGGCTTTTGCCAGCAGGTTGTATTTATATTTTGTGAGCTGGGAGAGACTGATGTATCATTTATACAGATGTATTGTATTTTATTTCCAGCTTCAGTCTGAGATGTATTAGTTTTAGTTCAGCTCTGTTTTTGTTGCTCTTTTATATCTGAGCAGGTTGTTGGCGCTTCGTGTACACGGGAAATACCGTGTGCACGGCGGATCTGTAGACGGGCCCGGGTTCTGGTTTACACCCGGGGCGTGACAGAGCAGGCAGTGCCAGTTTTTACTGGTCCATCGATTGGGTTTATTCAGGCAGACACTTTTACTGATGCATCCATATAGTGACTATTTCTAGCGCTGCATTTAGAGGCATAGTAGTGGTAGCTTCATTTTATTCGCAGTCCTATTTATAGCTTACCACCTCTTCTTCCCTTTTGCCTCTGGTAAACCTAGTGGGCATGTCAGAGTTTGAGGCTTAACCCGCTAGGGGAGACTACTGTTTCTATAGTAGTTCTCACCCCCATCATCTTTTTCTCTGTTTCTCCCTTTGTTTTGCAGAGTCCTCTGCGGGAGTTGCTGGGCTGTCGACAACGGATCGAGGTAAGAGGATAGCGGACTAGATAGAGTGTCCACCCGACAGTTGCTAGCTGGACTTTTGATGTACCCCTATCTTCTCAGACAGTTTTATAGTACTCTCTTTTGGGTCTGGCTTTAGCCAGCTGGTTGTATATTTGTGGTGAGCTGGGAGAGTTACTTGTATTTATTTACAGTTATTCTTTACTTTATTTCCAGCTTTAGTATGAGATGTAGTAGTTTTAGTTCAGCTCTGATTTTATGCTCTTTTATTATTATCTCTTATATCTGAGCAGGTTACCGACGTTTCGTGTACGCGGAAAATACCGTGTGCACGGCGGATCTGTAGACGAGCCCGGGTTCTGGTTTAAACCCGGGGTGTGACAGATTAGGTGGTATCAGAGCTTAGGGATAGATCAGTTGGGACTTAGGAGACCCTAGGCTTTTGGGCAGACCCTAGGATGATAGGGCGTGAGAGGCGTGATATTTCGCGAAAGTCAGTGATTTATTTATTTGACTCTTCCAGTAAGTGAAGAGGGATCGACATATCTTATTTCTGTTGAACAATTATGTTGGCTGCAGACAACATAAAGTTACAGAAATAGGGGATGTCTTTTGACTTTCGCTAGATTGGGTTGTAATAACCGCCTGCTATATTGGTAATTTTACTTTTTACTTTAATTACTTAGTGGTCCGGCGGGGGTTAAAAGTTCGATTACTTCTGGGCAGACCGTCGGGGCTTGCGGGTATTTTTAGGTGCTAGATGTAGAATACCGGAAATTTCGGAGCGCACCGACCTCGCAAGCTGGCGTGGTGCAGAGAAATCGCCTCAGGCGTGTTCCGTTTTTGTTTACAGATGAGTTCGGATGGGTTCGGATCAACGCGGAAGCCCCAGTTTGATTTGGAGTTTTTCGGGCATTGTGCGCCGATAGTTAGTGTGACGCCCCACTTCCCAGGGGGTCACCCATCCTAGAACTACTCTAGCTCTAGCACGCTTAACTCTCATGTTCCTCTTGGATTTTGCTACCATCCAAAATGCTATAGCCGGGTTTGAGATTTAGTCCTATTATATCATTTATATATAGGACTAATTCCGGGTTTGAGATTTAGTCCTATTATATCATTTATATATAGGACTAATCCAAATTCCGGGGGTGTCACATTCTTCCCCCCTTTAAGTCCTGACGTCCACGTCAGGCTCAAGCACACTCACAAGCACCAGGCGATGTGAGACTCGTCTCGCTAGCCTTAGCCGACCTTGTGGGGAGCTGCACTCCACCCACAACGGTCATTAGCCGGGGAGCCTCGCTCTACCCGCTATATAACCCTAGCTCAGCCGAGACTCATCTCACATTTCCGGCTGGTGAATGGCTCTGATACCAACTGTGACGCCCCACTTCCCAGGGGGTCACCCATCCTAGAACTACTCTAGCTCTAGCACGCTTAACTCTCATGTTCCTCTTGGATTTTGCTACCATCCAAAATGCTATAGCCGGGTTTGAGATTTAGTCCTATTATATCATTTATATATAGGACTAATCCAAATTCCGGGGGTGTCACAGATAGAGGACTGGTTTCGGGAAAGCCTCGACTTCTTTGTGGAGTGCAGAAATATTGGGAATACTTGGAACAGATGTACTTTAGGATTACAGCGGAGTTCGGGAGGTTCCGGACGGACGCAGAGAACCCGAAGGCAAAAGTGAGTTGGAACTGGCCGTTATGGGTGCCGGTTTTTGGATTGAGCACACCGACTCCACAGTTGAGCTTTTTGAGTTGGAAAAGTTTTGGACATGTGTATTTTCATATTACAGCGGAGTTCGGGAGGTTTCGGACCCGTGCGGAGACCCCGAGAGCAAAAAGTAAGTTGGTGGGGACTTTTGGTGGATTATTTAATTAATTTACTTAATTAGTGGCATATTTGACTTGGTCTGGGATGAAATGAAAGAAAGTAAAGAGAAAGAAAGGAAGTGAGAGAAAGTGAGGGTGGGGGAGTCTTAATTAATTAGAAGCTACAGCTGCCCTCCACCCACCTAATTAAGCCATGACTTAATTAGATGAGCCACCTCATCGCCTGCTACATCCCCTCAAACAGAGGACTCAAGCAAAATAGAGGAATGAGAGAAGGAGGAAGAAGAAAGAGAAGAAGAGGAATAACGTGGAAAAAAAAAAAAAAGGGAAAAGAGAGGAAATGGATGGGAGTTGAGATGGTGGACTTCTTCCTAGAAGCCGTGTGGAGCGAGCGGCGCGCGCGCGTCGAGCCTCCAACGAGGTAAAGCACTGCAGTTTTTTTTAGAAGCTTGGTTTTTGGTCTTTAATGGTGGTTTTGGGTTTTTATTTGGTGTTGTTGTGTGTGGTTGGGAGGTTTGGTTTTTGAATGTGTTGGAGCACAACCACCATTGCTGGATTTTCGGAACTCCACCGTCGTAGTTTAGTGCAAAAATTCCTCAGGCTTCATTTCTTGGAATTTCGAGCTGGAATTTGGAGGAGATCTCCACGACAGGTAAATCTACAACTTTGATATTCAGCGTTCTACTTGGATCATGAGATTTCTTGGAGAATATTTGGGTTTTCTACAACCTTCACGCACAGATTTTTTTGTATTGGACACCTTGGAGTAATTTTGGGTTTTCTCTCTCGTACGAGCTCGGAATTAGGTGTTATTTAGCTCGATCTTTATCTGCTCTCGACAAGGAATCCATTGCCACCTTCCTCACCGTATTTGGAGCTCGTTTGGACAGGTAAAACTCCCAATCTTTCCAGCCTTGTAGCGCTGATTTTTACAGAGCAGATTTTTCTTGGAATAGCATGTTTGTATGGTGATATCTTTGAGTTCAGCATATTTTTGGGGGATTTCTTTGTATGGATCTGTTAACAGGGTTAAGAGGAACATTTCTCATGTTGATACTTAAGTGTAATTCCTGCTAAATTAATTCCTAAAAATCTGTGAATATTATGCCGGAATTTTGGATGTTACCGTGTTGTTTCGGGTGTATCTTGGCCTACAGATGTCGGAACGGGGCGTATAAACACTCGTTATGGGCCTACTCGTCGCGAGGATCGCAACCGTGAATTTTCTGGAATTTTTGGAGTACTGTACGCAGGTGAAATTCCCTATCTCCCCTGCTGGATTGTTCTAACAGCATGTGCTGTTGGGATTGTGTGCATTGGAGCTTGTAGAGAGTGGATTGTGGGTTTTTGGTAAATTGTATTATGTGAGCATATACTTATGAGTGTGCAGATGTTATGGTGGTCTTAGTGTGGGTTGTGGGCACTTGTTGAGTGCAGTGAAAATTATTAGAGGGTCGCGGCAGTGTGCGCGCACGACGCGGTTTAGTGTTTCGGCAGATTTTGGACAACGGGCGGTTCGGCGCTTCACCGACTTCAGCGTTGCCTGCGGAAAGCGTTCCAGGTGGGTTGAAATTTCTCCAAAATCTATGGAATATCCTTTAATGCTATTGAATGCAAGTTGATCATGTTTAGTTATCTGTTTTATGCTTATCAAATCTGATAGTTGCCTAGAAAATTGTAGAAAGACTTTCATGAGCCCCAGGCATTTTTATCATGATTTAGAAGTTATTTGACACTAGACTGCTTATTCTTTTGAGATTCAGGCTGCATCTGGACCTTCATAATATTTTAATACCCCGTTTTAAGTAAAACTCCGTTTTAAAAGGATTTTTAATTATTGAGAACATTATGAATGGTCCAGATTGTTCGAGTTGCATGAGTACTCGTGCCAGAGGGCCGAGTGTATTTTTAGAGCATCGTGTGTCGAGTTTCTAGTGTCACGAGAGTTCTTCTTCCTTATTGGGATTGATGGGTTTATTCTAGATCATGGGTTGTGTTTCTGATTTAGTGGTGGAGGTGGTTCTCCCACTTAGCTTTGAGGATTTTTGGGGTTCTGGCAGATCGAGTCGCGGAGGTTTCCCGACTCAGCCATGGGTCATGTATTATCAGATTGAGTCATTGAGGGATTCTCCGACCTAGTTGTGAGAGTGTTTGGCCTATTCCTGAGTGAGTCGAGGTTCTTTTTCCGACTGAGTTGTGCTATTGAGCTTGAGATACCGATCTGTTTGATCGTGGATTATAGCCTGCATGTGCCGCTTATGAGACAGTGAGACAGATGTGATACTTGAGTTCGGTGGGGTCGCTCCCCTCGAGCTACGCCCCGGGTGCGATGATGATACCGAGCCTGACGAGGCTACGATGTGTTATGCGCCTAGTTGATTTACTAGTGGTCGCTTGATACCCCTGGCCGAGTTACCATGGGGTCACTTGCGTGAGATTGAGATAGTCCATGTGGGACGCCCTACGTAAGTCCCGTCCCAGTGTGGATGTGGTGGCAGTAGGTTTGGCGGAGGCTTGACTGGACCCTATGAGGCAGTCATTGAGATTGGGTGATATTGACAGAGTGATTGCATAGCATGTTCATAGATGAAATTTCCTTCGAGCATGGTACTTGAGGCATATTATTAGTAGTCTTCGAGCATGGTACTTGAGGCATATTATTAGTAGTGAGGGTGTATGCATAGCAGGATCAGAGTAGAGTTTTCTTGAGCATGATGTTGGTTCATACTAGCTGTAGTTCCTTTCCTGCTTTCCTTTTATCTATTTGCATACCTATCTGTTGTGCCTCCAGTAGACTTAGTGGGCATACCGTGGATATTGGTGACGGTACCCACTGGGATCTACCTTCTGCAGTAGATCTCACACCCGCTGCGGTGACAGGTTTTCTGAGGCTGCTGTTCCGGCTTAGCTCGCGTGGAGATAGCTGATCGAGGTGAGGACGTGGCCGGGTAGTTCCTTACCAGCATTTTGAGTCGGAGGTAGATGTACCCTGTTAGCTTTATGATTCTACTTTTGTACTGGACAGTCTGAGAGATTGGTGAGGCTTGTATTTATTATTTATTTGAGAGACCTGTATTGAGGGTTTGTACTTTAGTGGAGATTTTTTATTGCAGATGTTCAGTATTTATTTCTATAGCATTTGGTTTTTAGCTCTATTTCAGCTCTGATACATTTAGCTTTAGATCTGACTTGCAGGGTAGACGCTTCGTCTGTACGGCAGTTTCCGTACAGATGGCGGATCTGTTGGCGAACCCGGGTCGCAGTTTCGACCCCGGGGCGTGACAGATTTAGGTGGTATCAAAGCCTAGGTGTATAGGTCGTTGAGGACTTAGTGACCCTAGGCTATTGGTTGGACAGTGGGATGACTATCGTGAGAGACGTGACTTTAGCGAGAGTCCTGATTGAGTTGTACCTCCCCCAGGGGATTGGGGCGAGTGATCTTACATGTTATTTCTCTAAAGATGATTATGTTGGCTGCAGACAACATAATACTTTATTATGGGTAACAAGTTCTAGACTTTCGCTTGATTGGGTGGAGAGAGTTTTTGGTCCTAATGTTTGTTTTGTTTCAGTGGTTTTCGATGCTTCCGAGACGCCGTGCAGCGGCAAGGGCATGCTCGACCTTGGATGAGGAGCCGAACAGCGGGTGTCTAAATGGATAGAGCAGAGTGAGGTATGAGAGTTACAGGCCCAAGTAGCCCCGATGTTTGAGGCGATGCGGTGCCAGGAAGAGAACATGGAGCGTGCGATGCGCATGTCTAAGCAAAGAACATCTCCCGGGGTATCGCCAGGAGCATCTCCAGCCGCGACATCGTCGACTTCGACCCAGATTGCACGGTGAGTAGTGCAGGAGCAGCGAGGTTGCTGACCGGTTGTTTTACTTCATCCAGTTCCATCCCCTGCAGATTTCGGGATAGAGTTTGGAGCCCTGGGAGGCCGGAAACTGGATCGCTGCTATGGAAGAGCTGTTAGAGGATTTATTCATCCACGAGAAGCATCTGGTGCACTTGGTTATGCACTTTTGGATAGGGACGCCGAGTGTAACGACCCGGCCCACTAGCAATAATAACTTGTTGGGCCCAAATCACAGCCCAAAAAGCTTAAGCCCAGTTATTATTACTAGTGTCCATGTCTCATATAAACCCAATCACAATTCCATCCACATCCGATGTGGGACTATTGGGAGCGTCACTTTTACCAAATGTAAGGACCCGGCCCACTAGTAATAATAATTCGTTGGGCCCACACCACAGCCCAAAATGCTTAAGCCCGATTATTATTACTAGTGTCCAAGTCTCATATAAACCCAATTACAATTCCATCCACATCCGATGTGGGACTATTGGGGGCGTCACAGACTCCCCCCGTTTAGGCCTGACGTCCTCGTCAGCCCAAACACACACACAGCAGCCCAAGATCACCAGGCGATGTGAGACTCGTCTCGCTAGTCCCGCTATCTAGACCCAGACTCAGCCGAGACTCGCCACACACTTCCGGCTGGTTATTGGCTCTGATACCAAATGTAACGACCCGGCCCACTTGCAATAATAACTGGGCTTAAGCATTTTGGGCTGTGGTTTGGCCCAATGAGTTATTATTGTTAGTGGGCCGAGTCGTTACACCGAGAGTTGGTGGCGTCGAGTTCGTCCCGCTGGACCACCGGGAGCGTAGTTGATGACCGGGAGCGGGTTTCTGCGATTGTTGAGCAGAGTACCCCATGTTGCCCAAGATGAGACTCAGGATATTGATCCTGTTTGAGAGGGGACTGCATCGGGATATCTATCATCTTGTGCATGTTCGATGGATTGACGAGGATCACTGATCACGTCCAAGAGGGACGAAGAGCGAGGGACCAGCTCCAGAGAGAGACGTCTAACATCGTCGGATTTTGGGATAGTTGAGTGAATCGAGGTTGCCGTGATTCCAGTCTAAGGGTCATAGGTCTCAGAGGAGACAGAGACATGAGGTCTTGATAGTCGTGGCACCAGTAGTAGTGTCAGGTCGAGTATGTCATTTGCGGTGAGCCGCCTTCATCGTCATAGAGTGACTTCAGGAAAGGGCAAGGCTTTTCACATGGATAGTCAGGACATTTTTGTTTGGTTATGTATAATTGGATCTAAATAGGGGGAAAAAAAAAAACACCTAGAGGGGGGTGAATAGGTGTAAACAATAAACACTCAAAAATCTTTGCGATATAAAACCCAATGCGGAAAAATAAATAACACGCAGAGATTTTTACGTGGAAAACTCCAAACCGGAGTAAAAAACCACGGGACCGATAACACGGTGAAATCCACTAGAATTAAACACGTACAAGGTGATATACCGTACTCACAGACGACTCAACCTTTTCCATACGCTCCTAGTTGATCTTCTCCGCTCGCTCCACGACGCTTCTCGAATCCACGATTTGCGTCCAACGCCGAATCCACGACGTCCAACCGAATCCACGGTCTTCACCCAGTAGCACGCTTCGAATCCACGAACCTACCTCGCTCCGAATCCACGAGAGCGGTAGCACCTTGAATCCACAAGGCCACGCGAGTCCTCGCGCCGATTTTGGAAAAATCGTTGTTTTTGGGTGGTGATGATCCACCGAATACTTAGATTAGAAATAGATCGGAAATACCATCTAAGTATTCATTGATTTGATTCTACTCAAAATGTGAGTAAGAAAACCTAGAATCAAATCAATCAATATAGATGAAGAAACATAAGATTTAATCTATTGATTTCCTTTCTTCTCTATTTGTGGATCTATCTAATTCGGTCGTCTTTTTTCTTTTTCGTGGGTTACCCTAAAAGATGAATTAAAGGGTCTATATATAGGTTAGAAACCATTGGAAGAAGATAAGAATCAAAAACTAACCATTTCTGGAATTTTTCAGGACGGCGATCCGGATCGGACTTCGGCGATCCGGATTGCAGTAGCGAGACAAACAGTTTCCAGAAAAACCAAGGTTCGGGATCCGGATCGAAGTGCCTGATCCGGATCGTTCATACAGTTCCACCAAACACCAGCGTTCGGGATCCGGATTGCAAAGCCTGATCCGGATCGTTCATAAAACATGGTAAAACCAGTGTTCGGGATCCGGATCAAGGGAGGCTACGATCCGGATTGAACTGATGTATGAACGAACACCCTTCGGGATCCGGATTGGAAAGTCTGATCCGGATCCTGAACATGTCCCATGTCCAGTTTTTGATTTTTATGCAATAAGAAATTATCCAAGTGTTTCTACACTATAAGAAGTATTCGGATCACCAAAAATAATTAGTTAAACATACCTGATCCTTTTGAAATCTTCTTTCTTGAGATTGAGTTAAATGATCCAACTTTCTTTATCTTCAATCTTCAAGACTTAACCGAATTTACGAAATACGCCAACTCAAATTCCGTAACAATCTCCCCCTTTGGCGGTTTCGTGACAAAACATAAATCCACTCAAGAAAATTCAAAAAGATATTTTTGTTGCTATCACCATACAACAAAAATTTACAATGGAGATCCAAAATAGATACATGAGTTAAACTCCTAAAACAGACTCTAGACTTAGACATCTGTACTCTCTGCAAAAGAAATCATTCTTGACAAAAGAAATCGTTAGATACCTCAAGAATTTTATATCATTCAAAAACCACATACAGAGATGAAGTTTATACTCATTTATACTTATCATGACATTTACACATTCAGATATGTAATTTGATCATAGTTAAAAACCAACATATCTCCTATGCAATCAAAATCCAAATGTCACAAAAATTGTTAGTGAACATCAACTTGTTAGTTATATTACATGCCCAAATAGTTAGCAAATAGTTAGTCGAGGCATGCAAGCAATCACAAAAGAAAATCAAAAGTTGAAGTTCTACTTACCTTACTTACCTTCATAGTTCAACTGGACAATCAAGATTGTTCAAACTGTTCTAATACTCTCTCCCCCTTTTTGTCACAAAGTTAGCCAAAAATTACCAAAAAGGAGAGAAAAGTTAACAAGTTCAAGAACCAAAAGTTTGAGAATTAAAACTAAAAACTAAAACTTAAAACCTGCACAAGAAAAAGATTAAAAAGTAAGAGAATTACTCAGAATCATCCGAACTGATGCAGCCGAGTATTTGGAAGATTTTCTTTAAACGTTTGTTCATGGATGACTGGTTCTTGTTGACCTTTTTTATTTCTTCCTTTACTTCAATCAGTTCATTTGAAATGCGTTCTTGCTCGTTGGAGAGCCTTTGCTGTTCTCTATAAATGGAGGTAACCGATGCATCATCATCGGATGTCGATGGAGGTGCTTGTTGTGCTGCAGGTGCGGGTTGGACTGGAGGTGCTGCTGGAGCAGAGGTTGTTGCTTGTTGTTGTGTTCTTCGTCGGTGAGGAGGTGATGGGGGCTCATCTTGTTTTGTTGAGAGAGACTTGACAATAGTTGTTTCATTGATCGTTCCTAGACTGTGCATGTAGGAACTCGCACTTGTGTCAGCTTTAAATTTTCGAAGAATGCGCATAATGATCATTGGATAAGGTAGTCTCTCTGAAGGGTGAGCATGTTCCACATAGCGTGCCATCCTCGACCAGATGATGTAAGGAATATTTAAGTTTGCTCCCATTGCTGCTGTGGGGTTGCCAAGAAGATAGAGGAATAACATCCTATCCCACCGAAGAACCTTTGTATTCATGTTTGGAAGGACGTTATAACAGATAATGAAGTTCAAATAGCGATACTCTGGTTGAAGTTCTTTTGAAAAGACGGAGTTTCCTGCCGACAGAGTATCTGGAAGACAGATTCCATCAACTACCACTCTCCAGGAGTTGGTGGTGTAGGTTTGACACTTCATATAATGAGCCCCATCAGCTCTGGCCGTCATTCCCAACGCCTCTCCAATCAGTTGGGGGGTTACTTTGATCTTAACATTCTTGACCAATGTTTGGAATTCTCGACGTCCGCTCTCCTGATCAACTAGATAGCAGGCATTTTGATAAAACATTCTTACTGAGTGAAGACAATACCCAGTGGTCTCGGGGAAGTTGCAAATGGGAGCAAGACCTGTCTGGTCATACAGAGTCCCAAAAAGTGAAGATCGTTCCTTCAAGGCTTTGACATTAACATGTCTTTCGCCAATGCATTCCCTGTTCTCAAAATCCTTTATCCTAGCGGAGCTGATAAAGTCTTGTGGAGGAGGCTGGCTAGCAACTGGTTGCTCAATGGAAATTCCTCGAGCACTCCCTCTCTTGCGAGCAACACTTTTTCTTCTTGTTTTCACAGAAGGTTCTTCCATTGGAGCTTTGCCCTTTTCAGCAGCAGTAGGCGGAGCCTTTGATGTTTCTGCAGGCGCTTTTCCCTTCGAAGCAGTGGGTGCAGTTGCTTCAACTTGCAACTCATCCCAATCGATCGATTCCGTCTCAGATTCCGTATCGGAATCATCTTTAGTTTTCTTCGCCTTCTTAGCCCTCTTGGGCTTGATAGTGTCTCTAGTATGGACCATAGTAGCCAGAAGAAAAATGATCCAGGTGATCACCATTGCTACTAGTTGCTTGTGAGAAAGAAAATCCTGTGAGCAACAACTCAAGAACACGAAAAAATTGTTAATTTTCAAAAATTTGAAAAATTGTACCCAAACAATCATTATCGTATAGAGAGACTAAGAATCAAATTAGTTTTGCAAAAAGGAATTTTAAAAATAGATCAATCGCATGATTTTGTAAAATTCCCATTATATGCCCTAAAACCGAAATTTTTGAAATCGAAGGCCAAAAATCCGTTTATCATTAGAATACCTAGCATATAATCAAAACTAATCTACCCAGAGTTCTTATTTCAAAAGAAATTTGATCAAAAACCATCCATAAACGAGAAAGATACGGAAATTCATCACGTTTTTGAGGAAGAATATGAAAAACTGTGAAATACCGAGATTTTGATCAATAAAACTTACTTGGAATCGAAGAACTTGAGTTTGAAAGCTTCCAAGATGGATGTATTTTAGAGAGAGAAGCTCTGGAGACTTTTGAACAAAAGATTGAGGTAAAAGAAATCAAAAACCCTTTTGTTCTATATAAAACCCTAGCCGCGATCCGGATCAGTTCGTGATTACGGTCCGGATCGGCTACCCGCAGAGAATACCTGCGTTCGGGATCCGGATCGGCTTGTCCAATCCGGATCGGCTCCAACTTTTTCTTCAGAAAAATTCAGAAAAATTCTAGAAAATCCAGAAAAAGATTGTAAGCACTTTTGTGTATCAACTTTAAATGAAAATCATCGTTTCATACAACAAGAAATAGATTATGCCAAATCTATCAATAACATCCAACAAATGAAACGAAAATTTATAAAAATTAAATCCCTTAAAGTTGAACAACTTCAATTACATCTAACTTGATCTTATGAGTAATGCCTTTATCAAATCATCAATTTGGTAAAAAAAATGAAATACAAAGATCAATAGATGTCTAAAATCCCAGATAAGTTAGATAATATATCTAGTCAATTTATTGAAGAGAGTGGCTCTTTGAGCATCTTTCATTAAAATTCCCACATTATACCAACCTTGAAATTTTGACATAGTCAAGTATTTCAACATGCATTTTACTAAATCAAACTTGAAAAACCTTGCTTGGTATACATGTGGTAGCTGCACACAGTACTCGGACGACCGAGGTGGTAGCTCTTTCCTCCATGTGGTGGTAGTTTTCACACTCCTCATTGGGATGTAACTCTTTCCACATCTTTTGAGCAAAACACTTTTTCTTTGACTCCCCCTCAATTGGCTATCAATTATTTAAGATATAAAGTATTCAGCCAAATATTGATCTCGATTTCATACTCGACTAAACAGTCAAATAAGATAAAAACTATACCAAGAGATCATCGAGAGAGAAATTGACTTTGATCAAAACAAAGATGATTTAATTCACATAAATGATCATTGCATCAAATGAATTATTATGATATCCAAAGCATAATAAATTTCTAAACATATAAACGGATGCAGGTTAAAGTCAATAAAAACTAATGCTCAATTAATGTTCTATGACTAAGCATAGATAATGAACAAAAAAACACAAAAACAAAATCTAACCTAAACAAAAGTTTCAAAAAGAGGTTATTTCAAGGAAATCATTCCAATTGCTTTACGCAAATGAATAAAACGTTTTTGATCCAAAGGTTTTGTTAAAAAGTCAGCTAATTGATCTTCAGTTGAAATGTAGGAAATTTGAAGAATATTTGATTCAACTAGCTCTCTAAGAAAATGATATCTAAGTTCAATGTATTTTGTTCTTGAGTGCAACACAGGGTTTTTTGAAATGTTTATAGCACTAGTGTTGTCACATAAAACAGTTACCGAAGTTGCTGAAATCCGGAAGTCGCTCAACACGCTTTTCATCCAAATGAGTTGAGTTGAACAACTTCCCGCTGAGATGTATTCCGCTTCGGCAGTCGAGAGTGCAATGCAGTTTTGCTTTTTACTATGCCATGCAACAAGGCAATGGCCAAGATAAAAGCATGCACCACTCGTACTTTTCCGATCATCCACAGATCCTGCCCAATCGGCATCTGAGTATCCAATAATATCTAGACTTGTTCCCATAGGATACCAAATTCCGAAATTAATGGTTCCTTTGATGTACCGGATGATCCGTTTCACCGCTTTCAGGTGAACCTCCTTTGGTGCTGATTGATATCTCGCGCAAATCCCAACACTAAAGGATATATCCGGGCGACTAGCTGTGAGGTAAAGTAGACTTCCAATCATGCTGCGATAAAGTTTTTCGTCTACATTCTTACTAAGAGATTCACTTCCTAATCCCTTATTGCTAGTTCCCATAGGAGTAGGAAAATCTTTAGAATCTTCTAATCCGAATTTCTTTACCAACTCCTTTGCATACTTGGATTGACACAGATGGATGCCTTCACCATTTTGTTTCACTTGCAATCCTAGAAAGTATGTCAGTTCGCCCATCATAGACATCTCAAATTCGCTTTCCATGGTTTCAACGAATTTAGAAGCATCATTATCCTTTGTTGCTCCAAATACAATGTCATCGACATAGATTTGTGCAACAATGAAGTTATTTTGATAATGCTTCACAAAGAGAGTCCTGTCTGCTCCCCCTCGAGTATAGCCCTTCTCCAAAAGGTGCTTTGTCAACCTTTCGTACCACGCTCGCGGTGCTTGTTTTAAACCGTAAAGAGCCTTTTTCAAACGAAAAACATGGTTAGGTAGTTTACAGTCTACAAAACCTTTCGGTTGAGCCACATAAACTTCCTCATTTAAAAACCCATTTAAAAACGCGCTCTTAACGTCCATTTGAAAGAGTTTTATTTTAAAGTGACAAGCAATAGCGAACAAGATACGAATGGACTCGAGTCTAGCTACAGGGGCGAACGTTTCATCAAAGTCTATACCTTCTATTTGAGAGTAGCCTTGAGCAACTAAGCGTGCTTTATTCCTGATGATGGTACCATCCTCATTTTTCTTGTTCTTGAAAATCCATTTAGTACCGATCACATTGTGTTGCTTCGGAGGTGTCGTTAATTCCCAGACTTTGTTGCGTTCAAACTGATGGAGCTCTTCCTGCATTGCTTCAATCCAGTAGTCATCCTGAAGAGCTTCATCGACATTCTTTGGTTCGATCATGGAAACGTAACAAGCGAATCCACAAACCAACTGTCTCCGAGTTTTGACTCCTTCTTGTGGGTCTCCAATGATGTTTGATTCAGGATGATCTTTGGAGATGCGTAACGTTTGATGTAATGGAGTACTCGGAGGTATATGAGATGATTCCTGCACAACAGATAAACTTGGAGAACCATTAGATGCATCATTAATATTGGAAGTATTATCATGAGAATATGCATTTACAGGAGTATCATCATCAAGAGAGATATCAGGGGTAGATTATCAGGTGCAAAGTGGAAAGCTTCATCTACTTTAACATTTATGGATTCTACAATCGTTTTAGATTCCAAGTTAAATACCCGATATGCTCTACTATTTGTAGAATAACCCATGAAAATCCCTTCGTCACTTCGAGAGTCAAATTTTTCAAGATTTTCGCGGGTCACGTAAAATGTAACATCGACTCCCAAAGTTGCGAAAATATTTGATGTTGGGTTTTCTACAACACCATAGTTCATATGGTGTATTTAACGTTCCCCGGGCGCAAATAAACTCGATTAATAACATAGATTGCAGTGTTCACAGCTTCAGCCCAAAATATAACGGTAAATTCCGGCTATGAAGCATAACACGTGCCATCTCTTGAACAACCCTATTTTTGCGCTCGACAACACCATTCTGTTGAGGTGTATAGGGTGCTGAGAATTCATGTTTAATGCCATTGGAAGTGCAAAAGTCAATGAATTTTGAATTTATGAATTCTCCACCTCTATCACTTCTAACACGAATGATCTTTTCATTCTTTTCAATCATAATACGAAGGAAAATCTCGTGAAAAGAATCAAAAGTATCGGCTTTCTCTTTTAAAAATGCTACCCATGAGTATCTAGAGAAATCATCAACCAATAAGAAAATATACCATTTACCTCCCAAGGATGGTTGACGTGTCGGCCCCACAAGATCCATATGCAATAATTCCAAGGGCCGTTTGGTATCGACGTGATTCAAGTTCTTGTGTGCAGTCCTAGATTGTTTTCCCTTTTGACAACCACCACACACAATGTTTTATTTAAGTGAAAGTTTAGGACCCCCCTTGACCACGTCTTTGTTTGAAATTCTAGCAAGTTCCTTAAAATTTATGTGACCTAGCCTTCATGCCAAAGAGTTTCATTATTCAAAGAGGCTAAGTTACAATTTTCAGAAATTTTATTGGGAACAACATAACAATTGTTTTCAGATCTAATCCCTTTTAAAAAGAAAACATGGTCCTTATCAGTTACAATGCATTCGACAGATGAAAAATTAACTGAAAAACCATTGTCACAAAGTTGACTGATACTTATGAGGTTAGTCTTAAGGCCATCAACAAATAACACATTATTTAGAATCGGGCCATCTGGAATAGCTACTGTTCCTTTTCCAACAATTTTGGAAGACTGACCGTCTCCGAAAACTACAAGTCCTCCGGAGATTTTCTCAAAATTTTGAAAACAGTTTTTTTTGTCACCGGTCATGTGACGAGAACAACCGCTATCCAGATACCAAGACGAATTATCATAAGCATGCAAGGAAATATTTGTAACAAGACAAGGGAAAACTTCACCTTTGCGTACCCAAACCTTTCGAGTTTTAGTGTACGTCGGAAATGATTGTGAGGTTGATACCTTTGGTGAAAGCGTCTTGTTTGATCCGTCACTTTTCCTTGACGTCATCGTCTCGTTTGATGAACTACCGAGGCTCTTTTCCTTTGAAGAATTTGCATTTGTTTTCCGAGGAATCACCCTTTTGGTAGTCGTTGCAAGAAGTGCTTGAGTTGATCGCTTGGCTCCCATCTTGCAATTTCTCCTTATGTGCCCTGCAATACCACAACGAAAACATACCTTGATGCTTGACGATTCCGAAGAGGAGGAAGTAGGTTTGTTGTCGTTTGTTTGTCGTCAATTCCGGTGTCGGGGGAGGAGATACCGACTGGGGCACAAAAACTGTCCCAACCGAACTAAAATTGTCGTTAGTTCGATTGTATCCGAGGCCGAACTTGTTTGATTGACCAAGACCAAGAATCCAACTTACTCCTTCCTGATGAAAATCGCTGTAAGTCATCCTTGAGTTGGAGAATGGTCTCTGTCATTTCCAATTTTTCTTGTCGAGCCTCACCGTTGAGCTTCAAGAAGTAATTCGCTTTGTTCACCATATCTATATAATTCTTCTCGAGTTGCTCATTGGACTCTTGAAGAGAAACATTTATTTTAATCAGATCATCCCTTTCCACTTCAAGATCGGTCGAGAGAGAAGTTACCATTTTACTTCTTCTTCGAGATCCTGCAATCTCCTCTCCAACCCCTTGTTTGCTTAGCCAGTTTCTTTGAATCCCTCAAAAAGTCTGGGATAGGCTAGCAGCAAAATCTTCACCTTCCGAATCCTATCCGATTCATCGTCCGTGTGCGTTCTTTCCAACTTGGGAGGAGACAATGACCTGGATGTACTAGCCATTAAGCACATTGAAGGGTGAAGATGTGGACGCGTGGAACGCTGTTGCGTTATCTTCTTCATCACTGTGAGGATGACTCATTTGACAGATGAGGTGTCATCCCAAGTGACGGCTTGCATCGCTTTCTTCTTTGACGGATTCTTATTAGGACACTCCGTTGAGATGTGGCCGTACCCTCGGCACTTGAAGCATTGGACTTGTCCTTCTGAGCTTTTCTTATCCTTAGGAAAAACCCTCATTGCTTTCTTGGTTTGAAACTTGAAGAACCTTTGCCTTTCTTCGACTTTACGAAGGATGGAGTTTTGCTTGAGTTACCCTTCGAAAGTTTCGGCGGAAATCTTCTTGTCAAGAGAGCAAGCTGCTTCTCAACAGTCCTGCCATAGATAAATTCTCGTCATCGTCTGAGGAGGATGAATCCGCGTCTTCTTCTTTTGTTGTTTTCAACGCATAACCTGAAGAACTTAGAAGAGGATGCCTTTCCAGAAGAATAGTTAGTAGGAAATGTCATTTCATAAGTGTGTAATGAACCAACTAATTCTTCTACGCGGATTTCGTCCGGGTGTTTAATAGTTTCAATGGGCTGTAACCTTGGAGCGAATCTTTCAGGAAGAGTTCTTATAATATTTTTCTTACAACGTTAAATTCTGGAATCTTCTCATCCCAATGTAGCACATGAGTTTACGATGTCCTTGCAATCGTGTTGTAATAGTCTGTGAAAGATTCATTTTCTGCCACGAAAATAGAGTCAAATTTGCTCGTAAGCATTGCAGTTTCTGAATCTTCACAAGAGTAGTTCCCTCATGCGAACTTGAAGAACATCCCAGATTTCTTTCGCAGTCTCACATGCAGAGACGCGAGAGAACTCTGTTTGCGACAAAGCATTAAATAAGCGTTAATCCCTGTTGCCAGTGTAAGAAGAAGTATCTATCTCTTCCTTGGTCCATTTCGACCTAGGTTTGATGGTGCGAACATCAGCAAGAATTTCAGTGGAGTTAGACAATCCTAATTCAATTGATTGCCACACCCGTTCGTCGATGGAAATTAAAAGGCTTTCATCCGTACTTTCCAGTAGGCATAATTTGTTCCATCGAAGAACGGAGGTCTGTGATGTTTCCACCTTCAAACCATTGTTTACAACCCTATTCACGCTCTGATACCACTTGTTGGGTTATGTATAATTGGATCTAAATAGGGAAAAAAAAAACACCTAGAGGGGGGTGAATAGGTGTAAACAATAAACACTCAAAAATCTTTGCGATATAAAACCCAATGCGGAAAAATAAATAACACGCAGAGATTTTTACGTGGAAAACTCCAAACCGGAGTAAAAAACCACGGGACCGATAACACGGTGAAATCCACTAGAATTAAACACGTACAAGGTGATATACCGTACTCACAGACGACTCAACCTTTTCCATACGCTCCTAGTTGATCTTCTCCGCTCGCTCCACGACGCTTCTCGAATCCACGATTTGCGTCCAACGCCGAATCCACGACGTCCGACCGAATCCATGGTCTTCACCCAGTAGCACGCTTCGAATCCACGAACCTACCTCGCTCCGAATCCACCGAGAGCGGTAGCACCTTGAATCCACAAGGCCACGCGAGTCCACGCGCCGATTTTGGAAAAATCGTTGTTTTTGGGTGGTGATGATCCGCCGAATACTTAGATTAGAAATAGATCGGAAATACCATCTAAGTATTCATTGATTTGATTCTACTCAAAATGTGAGTAGAAAACCTAGAAATCAAATCAATCAATATAGATGAAGAAACATAAGATTTAATCTATGTTTCCTTTCTTCTCTATTGTGGATCTATCTAATTCGGTCGTCCTTTTTTCCTTTTTCGTGGGTTACCCTAAAAGATGAATTAAAGGGTCTATATATAGGTTAGAAACCATTGGAAGAAGATAAGAATCAAAAACTAACCATTTCTGGAATTTTTCAGGACGGCGATCCGGATCGGACTGTCGCGATGCCGGATTGCAGTAGCGAGACAAACAGTTTCCAGAAAAACCAAGGTTCGGGATCCGGATCGAAGTGCCTGATCCGGATCGTTCATTACAGTTTCACCAAACACCAGCGTTCGGGATCCGGATTGCAAAGCCTGATCCGGATCGGTGCATAACACATGGTAAAACCAGTTGTTCGGGATCCGGATCAAGGGAGGCTACGATCCGGATTGAACTGATGTATGAACGAACACCCTTCGGGATCCGGATTGGAAAGTCTGATTCGGATCCTGAACATGTCCCATGTCCAGTTTTTGATTTTTATGCATAAGAAATTCATCCAAGTGTTTCTACACTATAAGAAGTATTCGGATCACCAAAAATAATTAGTTAAACATACCTGATCCTTTTGAAATCTTCTTTCTTGAGATTGGAGTTAAATGATCCAACTTTCTTATCTTCAATCTTCAAGACTTAACCGAATTCATGAAATACGCCAACTCAAATTCCGTAACAATTTTCAGGCAGAGTGTCCCAGAGTGGCGCTCATGGATTTCCCGCTTGCGACGGCACCCCCACTACCGTTCATGATGTAGAGGTTCATCCGACTTACCGGCGGCTGATAGAACTGTGACGCCGAGACAGATAGAGCGATGGCTTCCAGCATCTAGTGGATGAGATTGTGCCACCGGTTTAGAGGACGCCAGGATATGTGGATCGCGTCTTACCGGTGTGTGGTTCTGCTGACGGTTGTCAGAGTTGGAGCATGTCCGATGCCGATACCGCTTGCTCATGTTTTAGGAGAGCAGGGGTAGCTTCGTGTGGGCCGAGATGGGATTGTTGGCTGTGCAAGTGAGGATCAGGTTTCCAGATCACGTATAGCACATGGATAGTGTTGCCAGTCCTGCCCAGTGCAGATGGGATCTTGGATTGATCCATCGGGTTGTAGCCCTACATCAGCCCCGAGATGTTGATATGAGATTGGTTTGGGATTGGATATCCATGTTATGCTATCATGGATTGTTGAGAGGAAGACAATTACCTCCTTGGACCTGGTCAGGAGGTGTATGTTCTAGAGAGAGCTAGAGCACGACTGAGGTTGAGTCGTGGTTGGATCGCTTACTAGCGATTGTAGAGGAGGTGCCTGCGCGGCACTGGGACTAAACGAATATTCTTTTCGCCGGTGATTCGAGTGTGAGTCTACTTGAGCCGTTATTAAAGCCGCCGTCAGTGACATACGATCGAGACAGTGTTGACGTGGCTTTGGAACCACGCCGATTTCGGTAGCACCTCGTGCTCGTGGAGATGAGTCGCAACCTAAGAACTGAGAGAGAGCTGGATCAGCGCAGTTGCGGGATCTGATGGATCGCGAGGTCTGTGTAACCCAGTGCCACCTTTGTGGTACCGCATAGTGAGGGTTCTTGATAATTTGAAACACAGCATGGTTGTAGTGTATTTCGGCAGATGCCCTTGTGAGTTTGATTGCCTTATGGAACTTACATCAGCCGATGGCTGTGCCCGATGGTGTTCATGGACCCTGTAGGGGCATTGTGAGCTTACAACACATCAAGTGGATGATTTGTAGGCCCTGCCGCTTGGATTCGAGGAACGAGTGTTCCAGCTGTGTTTGGACGGGTGGGTAGCCGTACCCGTCATGGATAATTGGAATTTAGTTCCGAGGCGACATAGAGCCTGAGGAGCACTTTGAGAAGTGCTGAACTCCGAGAGGAGAAGAATTGATGTCAATTTCGAGAGCGATTTTTTTGACTTCGAGAGGTTCGGTGTTTGGCCATGTGATTTTAGCTGCAAGAGTGACTGTGGCCCAACTAAGAGCGATGTCGTTTGGGGTTTCTTAATCCTCTTGATAAGTGACAGAGTCATAAGTTTTTGGACTAGGCAAGGCCGTGTAGCTTGATGAGTTAGAGCTGGGAGGATACCACATGGAGTAAATGCTTTCCATGAAGAGAGGAGTCATGGAGTTAACTAGAGACCCTCAAACCTGAAGTCCTGGTTACTCAGGAGGATTTGATGGAGGCAACGCCGGTGGACAGAGTTACTGGGATTGTAAATATTGATTCTATAGTATATCATTATTCGGCATGGACAGTATGTTATTACGTCTTGGCTAGCGCCATGCAACCTTGGAAGGAGGTGTTCGATCAGTGATCGCCGCCTTTGGAACTTGGAATTGAGAGTTAAGGGTTGAGCGTGTTCCCAGTATTTAACTCTTTCCCCGTTGCTGGTGTTACTGCTTTTTGGTGTTGGACATATTTCGTGAGTCAAGTCATGTGTTGAGCGGAGTCGTAAAGGGATCAAATTGTCAAATCAGCTTTCGAAGACTTCTTGAGATTCAACATGAGCTCAAGATAACACTTCAGGTAAATGGTTAATTAAACCATGGTGATTTAA
>CM055076.1:13061511-13118025 GCA_029204045.2 Tillandsia leiboldiana
ATGTGGGGACTATTGGGGGCGTCACAGACTACCCCCGTTTAGGCCTGAAGTCCTCTGTCAGCCCAAACACACACACAAGGCCAAGAGCACCAGGCGATGTGAGACGTCGTCTCGCTAGTCCCGCTATCTAGACCAGACTCAGACGAGGACTCGCACACACTTCCGGATGTTAGTGGCTACTGATACCAAAGTAACGACCCGGCCCACTTGCAATAATAACTGGGCTTAAGCATTGTTGGGCTGGCGTTTGGCCCAATGAGTTATATTGTTGTGGGCGCGTCGTTACACCGAGAGTGGGTGGCGGTCGAGTTCGTTCCGCTGGACCACCGGGAGCGTAGTTGATGACGGGGGGGAGGGAGCGGGGTGTCTGCGATTCGTTGAGCAGAGTACCCCATGTTGCCCAAGATGAGACTCAGGATATTGATCCTGTTTGAGAGGGGACTGCATCGGGATCCTATCATCTGTGCATGTTCGATGGATTGACGAGGATCACTGATCACGTCAAGGGGACGAAGAGCGAGGGACCCGCTCCAGAGAGAGACGTTAACATGTCGGATTTTGGGATAGTTGAGTGAATCGAGGTTGCCGTGGATTCCAGTCTAAGGGTCATAGGTCTCAGAGAGGAGACAGAGACATGAGGTCTTGATAGTCGTGGCACCAGTAAGTAGTGTCAGGTCGAGTATGTCATTTGCGGTGAGCACGCCTTCATCGTCATAGAGTGATTCAGGAAGGGAAGGCTTTTCACATGGATAGTCAGGAACATTTTTGTTTGGTTATGTATTAATTGGATCTAAATAGGGAAAAAAAAAAACACCTAGAGGGGGGGTGAATAGGTGTAAACAATAAACACTCAAAAATCTTTGCGATATAAAACCAATGCGGAAAAATAAATAACACGCAGAGATTTTTACGTGGAAAACTCCAAACCGGAGTAAAAACCACGGACCGATAACACGGTGAAATCCACTAGAATTAAACACGTACAAGGTGATATACCGTACTCACAGACGACTCAACCTTTTCCATACGCTCCTAGTTGATCTTCTCCGCTCGCTCCACGACGCTTCTCGAATCCACGATTGCGTCCAACGCCGAATCCACGACGTCCACCGAATCCACGGTCTTCACCCAGTAGCACGCTTCGAATCCACGAACCTACCTCGCTCCGAATCCACGAGAGCGGTAGCACCTTGAATCCACAAGGCCACGCGAGTCCACGCGCCGATTTTGGGAAAATCGTTGTTTTTGGGTGGTGATGATCCGCCGAATACTTAGATTAGAAATAGATCGGAAATACCATCTAAGTATTCATTGATTTGATTCTACTCAAAATGTGAGTATGAAAACCTAGAATCAAATCAATCAATATAGATGAAGAAACATAAGATTTAATCTATTGATTTCCTTTCTTCTCTATTGTGGATCTATCTAATTCGGTCGTCTTTTTTCTTTTCGTGGTTACCCTAAAAGATGAATTAAAGGGTCTATTATAGGTTAGAAACCATTGGAAGAAGATAAGAATCAAAAACTAACCATTTCTGGAATTTTCAGGACGGCGATCCGGATCGGACTTCGGCGATCCGGATTGCAGTAGCGAGACAAACAGTTTCCAGAAAAACCAAGGTTCGGGATCCGGATCGAAGTGCCTGATCCGGATCGTTCATACAGTTCCACCAAACACCAGCGTTCGGGATCCGGATTGCAAAGCCTGATCCGGATCGTTCATAAAACATGGTAAAACCAGTGTTCGGGATCCGGATCAAGGGAGGCTACGATCCGGATTGAACTGATGTATGAACGAACACCCTTCGGGATCCGGATTGGAAAGTCTGATCCGGATCCTGAACATGTCCCATGTCCAGTTTTTGATTTTTATGCAATAAGAAATTATCCAAGTGTTTCTACACTATAAGAAGTATTCGGATCACCAAAAATAATTAGTTAAACATACCTGATCCTTTTGAAATCTTCTTTCTTGAGATTGAGTTAAATGATCCAACTTTCTTTATCTTCAATCTTCAAGACTTAACCGAATTTACGAAATACGCCAACTCAAATTCCGTAACAATCTCCCCCTTTGGCGGTTTCGTGACAAAACATAAATCCACTCAAGAAAATTCAAAAAGATATTTTTGTTGCTATCACCATACAACAAAAATTTACAATGGAGATCCAAAATAGATACATGAGTTAAACTCCTAAAACAGACTCTAGACTTAGACATCTGTACTCTCTGCAAAAGAAATCATTCTTGACAAAAGAAATCGTTAGACTACCTCAAGAATTTATATCATTCAAAAACCACATACAGAGATGAAGTTTATACTCATTTATACTTATCATGACATTTACACATTCAGATATGTAATTTGATCATAGTTAAAACCAACATATCTCCTATGCAATCAAAATCCAAATGTCACAAAAATTGTTAGTGAACATCAACTTGTTAGTTATATTACATGCCCAAATAGTTAGCAAATAGTTAGTCGAGGCATGCAAGCAATCACAAAAGAAAATCAAAAGTTGAAGTTCTACTTACCTTACTTACCTTCATAGTTCAACTGGACAATCAAGATTGTTCAAACTGTTCTAATACTCTCTCCCCCTTTTGTCACAAAGTTAGCCAAAAATTACCAAAAGGAGAGAAAAGTTAACAAGTTCAAGAACCAAAAGTTTGAGAATTAAAACTAAAACTAAAACTTAAAACCTGCACAAGAAAAAGATTAAAAAGTAAGAGAAATTACTCAGAATCATCCGAACTGATGCAGCCGAGTATTTGGAAGATTTTCTTTAAACGTTTGTTCATGGATGACTGGTTCTTGTTGACCTTTTTTATTTCTTCCTTTACTTCAATCAGTTCATTTGAAATGCGTTCTTGCTCGTTGGAGAGCCTTTGCTGTTCTCTATAAATGGAGGTAACCGATGCATCATCATCGGATGTCGATGGAGGTGCTTGTTGTGCTGCAGGTGCGGGTTGGACTGGAGGTGCTGCTGGAGCAGAGGTTGTTGCTTGTTGTTGTGTTCTTCGTCGGTGAGGAGGTGATGGGGGCTCATCTTGTTTTGTTGAGAGAGACTGACAATAGTTGTTTCATTGATCGTTCCTAGACTGTGCATGTAGGAACTCGCACTTGTGTCAGCTTTAAATTTTCGAAGAATGCGCATAATGATCATTGGATAAGGTAGTCTCTCTGAAGGGTGAGCATGTTCCACATAGCGTGCCATCCTCGACCAGATGATGTAAGGAATATTTAAGTTTGCTCCCATTGCTGCTGTGGGGTTGCCAAGAAGATAGAGGAATAACATCCTATCCCACCGAAGAACCTTTGTATTCATGTTTGGAAGGACGTTATAACAGATAATGAAGTTCAAATAGCGATACTCTGGTTGAAGTTCTTTTGAAAAGACGGAGTTTCCTGCCGACAGAGTATCTGGAAGACAGATTCCATCAACTACCACTCTCCAGGAGTTGGTGGTGTAGGTTTGACACTTCATATAATGAGCCCCATCAGCTCTGGCCGTCATTCCCAACGCCTCTCCAATCAGTTGGGGGGTTACTTTGATCTTAACATTCTTGACCAATGTTTGGAATTCTCGACGTCCGCTCTCCTGATCAACTAGATAGCAGGCATTTTGATAAAACATTCTTACTGAGTGAAGACAATACCCAGTGGTCTCGGGGAAGTTGCAAATGGGAGCAAGACCTGTCTGGTCATACAGAGTCCCAAAAAGTGAAGATCGTTCCTTCAAGGCTTTGACATTAACATGTCTTTCGCCAATGCATTCCCTGTTCTCAAAATCCTTTATCCTAGCGGAGCTGATAAAGTCTTGTGGAGGAGGCTGGCTAGCAACTGGTTGCTCAATGGAAATTCCTCGAGCACTCCTCTCTTGCGAGCACACTTTTTCTTCTTGTTTTCACAGAAGGTTCTTCCATTGGAGCTTTGCCCTTTTCAGCAGCAGTAGGCGGAGCCTTTGATGTTTCTGCAGGCGCTTTTCCCTTCGAAGCAGTGGGTGCAGTTGCTTCAACTTGCAACTCATCCCAATCGATCGATTCCGTCTCAGATTCCGTATCGGAATCATCTTTAGTTTTCTTCGCCTTCTTAGCCCTCTTGGGCTTGATAGTGTCTCTAGTATGGACCATAGTAGCCAGAAGAAAAATGATCCAGGTGATCACCATTGCTACTAGTTGCTTGTGAGAAAGAAAATCCTGTGAGCAACAACTCAAGAACACGAAAAAATTGTTAATTTTCAAAAATTTGAAAAATTGTACCCAAACAATCATTATCGTATAGAGAGACTAAGAATCAAATTAGTTTTGCAAAAAGGAATTTTAAAAATAGATCAATCGCATGATTTTGTAAAATTCCCATTATATGCCCTAAAACCGAAATTTTTGAAATCGAAGGCCAAAAATCCGTTTATCATTAGAATACCTAGCATATAATCAAAACTAATCTACCCAGAGTTCTTATTTCAAAAGAAATTTGATCAAAAACCATCCATAAACGAGAAAGATACGGAAATTCATCACGTTTTTGAGGAAGAATATGAAAAACTGTGAAATACCGAGATTTTGATCAATAAAACTTACTTGGAATCGAAGAACTTGAGTTTGAAAGCTTCCAAGATGGATGTATTTTAGAGAGAGAAGCTCTGGAGACTTTTGAACAAAAGATTGAGGTAAAAGAAATCAAAAACCCTTTTGTTCTATATAAAACCCTAGCCGCGATCCGGATCAGTTCGTGATTACGGTCCGGATCGGCTACCCGCAGAGAATACCTGCGTTCGGGATCCGGATCGGCTTGTCCAATCCGGATCGGCTCCAACTTTTTCTTCAGAAAAATTCAGAAAAATTCTAGAAAATCCAGAAAAAGATTGTAAGCACTTTTGTGTATCAACTTTAAATGAAAATCATCGTTTCATACAACAAGAAATAGATTATGCCAAATCTATCAATAACATCCAACAAATGAAACGAAAATTTATAAAAATTAATCCCTTAAAGTTGAACAACTTCAATTACATCTAACTTGATCTTATGAGTAATGCCTTTATCAAATCATCAATTTGGTAAAAAAAATGAAATACAAAGATCAATAGATGTCTAAAATCCCAGATAAGTTAGATAATATATCTAGTCAATTTATTGAAGAGAGTGGCTCTTTGAGCATCTTTCATTAAAATTCCCACATTATACCAACCTTGAAATTTTGACATAGTCAAGTATTTCAACATGCATTTTACTAAATCAAACTTGAAAAACCTTGCTTGGTATACATGTGGTAGCTGCACACAGTACTCGGACGACCGAGGTGGTAGCTCTTTCCTCCATGTGGTGGTAGTTTTCACACTCCTCATTGGGATGTAACTCTTTCCACATCTTTTGAGCAAAACACTTTTTCTTTGACTCCCCCTCAATTGGCTATCAATTATTTAAGATATAAAGTATTCAGCCAAATATTGATCTCGATTTCATACTCGACTAAACAGTCAAATAAGATAAAAACTATACCAAGAGATCATCGAGAGAGAAATTGACTTTGATCAAAACAAAGATGATTTAATTCACATAAATGATCATTGCATCAAATGAATTATTATGATATCCAAAGCATAATAAATTTCTAAACATATAAACGGATGCAGTTAAAGTCAATAAAAACTAATGCTCAATTAATGTTCTATGACTAAGCATAGATAATGAACAAAAAACACAAAAACAAAATCTAACCTAAACAAAAGTTTCAAAAAGAGGTTATTTCAAGGAAATCATTCCAATTGCTTTACGCAAATGAATAAAACGTTTTTGATCCAAAGGTTTTGTTAAAAAGTCAGCTAATTGATCTTCAGTTGAAATGTAGGAAATTTGAAGAATATTTGATTCAACTAGCTCTCTAAGAAAATGATATCTAAGTTCAATGTATTTTGTTCTTGAGTGCAACACAGGGTTTTTTGAAATGTTTATAGCACTAGTGTTGTCACATAAAACAGTTACCGAAGTTGCTGAAATCCGGAAGTCGCTCAACACGCTTTTCATCCAAATGAGTTGAGTTGAACAACTTCCCGCTGAGATGTATTCCGCTTCGGCAGTCGAGAGTGCAATGCAGTTTTGCTTTTTACTATGCCATGCAACAAGGCAATGGCCAAGATAAAAGCATGCACCACTCGTACTTTTCCGATCATCCACAGATCCTGCCCAATCGGCATCTGAGTATCCAATAATATCTAGACTTGTTCCCATAGGATACCAAATTCCGAAATTAATGGTTCCTTTGATGTACCGGATGATCCGTTTCACCGCTTTCAGGTGAACCTCCTTTGGTGCTGATTGATATCTCGCGCAAATCCCAACACTAAAGGATATATCCGGGCGACTAGCTGTGAGGTAAAGTAGACTTCCAATCATGCTGCGATAAAGTTTTTCGTCTACATTCTTACTAAGAGATTCACTTCCTAATCCCTTATTGCTAGTTCCCATAGGAGTAGGAAAATCTTTAGAATCTTCTAATCCGAATTTCTTTACCAACTCCTTTGCATACTTGGATTGACACAGATGGATGCCTTCACCATTTTGTTTCACTTGCAATCCTAGAAAGTATGTCAGTTCGCCCATCATAGACATCTCAAATTCGCTTTCCATGGTTTCAACGAATTTAGAAGCATCATTATCCTTTGTTGCTCCAAATACAATGTCATCGACATAGATTTGTGCAACAATGAAGTTATTTTGATAATGCTTCACAAAGAGAGTCCTGTCTGCTCCCCCTCGAGTATAGCCCTTCTCCAAAAGGTGCTTTGTCAACCTTTCGTACCACGCTCGCGGTGCTTGTTTTAAACCGTAAAGAGCCTTTTTCAAACGAAAAACATGGTTAGGTAGTTTACAGTCTACAAACCTTTCGGTTGAGCCACATAAACTTCCTCATTTAAAAACCCATTTAAAAACGCGCTCTTAACGTCCATTTGAAAGAGTTTTATTTTAAAGTGACAAGCAATAGCGAACAAGATACGAATGGACTCGAGTCTAGCTACAGGGGCGAACGTTTCATCAAAGTCTATACCTTCTATTTGAGAGTAGCCTTGAGCAACTAAGCGTGCTTTATTCCTGATGATGGTACCATCCTCATTTTTCTTGTTCTTGAAAATCCATTTAGTACCGATCACATTGTGTTGCTTCGGAGGTGTCGTTAATTCCCAGACTTTGTTGCGTTCAAACTGATGGAGCTCTTCCTGCATTGCTTCAATCCAGTAGTCATCCTGAAGAGCTTCATCGACATTCTTTGGTTCGATCATGGAAACGTAACAAGCGAATCCACAAACCAACTGTCTCCGAGTTTTGACTCCTTCTTGTGGGTCTCCAATGATGTTTGATTCAGGATGATCTTTGGAGATGCGTAACGTTTGATGTAATGGAGTACTCGGAGGTATATGAGATGATTCCTGCACAACAGATAAACTTGGAGAACCATTAGATGCATCATTAATATTGGAAGTATTATCATGAGAATATGCATTTACAGGAGTATCATCATCAAGAGAGATATCAGGGGTAGATTTATCAGGTGCAAAGTGGAAAGCTTCATCTACTTTAACATTTATGGATTCTACAATCGTTTTAGATTCCAAGTTAAATACCCGATATGCTCTACTATTTGTAGAATAACCCATGAAAATCCCTTCGTCACTTCGAGAGTCAAATTTTTCAAGATTTTCGCGGTCACGTAAAATGTAACATCGACTCCCAAAGTTGCGAAAATATTTGATGTTGGGTTTTCTACAACACCATAGTTCATATGGTGTATTTAACGTTCCCCGGGCGCAAATAAACTCGATTAATAACATAGATTGCAGTGTTCACAGCTTCAGCCCAAAAATATAACGGTAAATTCCGGCTATGAAGCATAACACGTGCCATCTCTTGAACAACCCTATTTTTGCGCTCGACAACACCATTCTGTTGAGGTGTATAGGGTGCTGAGAATTCATGTTTAATGCCATTGGAAGTGCAAAAGTCAATGAATTTTGAATTTATGAATTCTCCACCTCTATCACTTCTAACACGAATGATCTTTTCATTCTTTTCAATCATAATACGAAGGAAAATCTCGTGAAAAGAATCAAAAGTATCGGCTTTCTCTTTTAAAAATGCTACCCATGAGTATCTAGAGAAATCATCAACCAATAAGAAAATATACCATTTACCTCCCAAGGATGGTTGACGTGTCGGCCCCACAAGATCCATATGCAATAATTCCAAGGGCCGTTTGGTATCGACGTGATTCAAGTTCTTGTGTGCAGTCCTAGATTGTTTTCCCTTTTGACAACCACCACACACAATGTTTTATTTAAGTGAAAGTTTAGGAACCCCCTTGACCACGTCTTTGTTTGAAATTCTAGCAAGTTCCTTAAAATTTATGTGACCTAGCCTTTCATGCCAAAGAGTTTCATTATTCAAAGAGGCTAAGTTACAATTTTCAGAAATTTTATTGGGAACAACATAACAATTGTTTTCAGATCTAATCCCTTTTAAAAAGAAAACATGGTCCTTATCAGTTACAATGCATTCGACAGATGAAAAATTAACTGAAAAACCATTGTCACAAAGTTGACTGATACTTATGAGGTTAGTCTTAAGGCCATCAACAAATAACACATTATTTAGAATCGGGCCATCTGGAATAGCTACTGTTCCTTTTCCAACAATTTTGGAAGACTGACCGTCTCCGAAAACTACAAGTCCTCCGGAGATTTTCTCAAAATTTTGAAAACAGTTTTTTTTGTCACCGGTCATGTGACGAGAACAACCGCTATCCAGATACCAAGACGAATTATCATAAGCATGCAAGGAAATATTTGTAACAAGACAAGGGAAAACTTCACCTTTGCGTACCCAAACCTTTCGAGTTTTAGTGTACGTCGGAAATGATTGTGAGGTTGATACCTTTGGTGAAAGCGTCTTGTTTGATCCGTCACTTTTCCTTGACGTCATCGTCTCGTTTGATGAACTACCGAGGCTCTTTTCCTTTGAAGAATTTGCATTTGTTTTCCGAGGAATCACCCTTTTGGTAGTCGTTGCAAGAAGTGCTTGAGTTGATCGCTTGGCTCCCATCTTGCAATTTCTCCTTATGTGCCCTGCAATACCACAACGAAAACATACCTTGATGCTTGACGATTCCGAAGAGGAGGAAGTAGGTTTGTTGTCGTTGTTTGTCGTCAATTCCGGTGTCGGGGGAGGAGATACCGACTGGGGCACAAAAACTGTCCCAACCGAACTAAAATTGTCGTTAGTTCGATTGTATCCGAGGCCGAACTTGTTTGATTGACCAAGACCAAGAATCCAACTTACTCCTTCCTGATGAAAATCGCTGTAAGTCATCCTTGAGTTGGAGAATGGTCTCTGTCATTTCCAATTTTTCTTGTCGAGCCTCACCGTTGAGCTTCAAGAAGTAATTCGCTTTGTTCACCATATCTATATAATTCTTCTCGAGTTGCTCATTGGACTCTTGAAGAGAAACATTTATTTTAATCAGATCATCCCTTTCCACTTCAAGATCGGTCGAGAGAGAAGTTACCATTTTTACTTCTTCTTCGAGATCCTGCAATCTCCCTCTCAACCCCTTGTTTTGCTTAGCCAGTTTCTTTGAATCCCTCAAAAGTCTGTGATAGGCTACAGCAAAATCTTCACCTTCCGAATCATCCGATTCATCGTCCGTTGCGTTCTTTCCAACTTGGGAGGAGGACAATGACTCGGATGTACTAGCCATTAAGCACATGAAGGGTGAAGATGTGGACGCGTGGAACGCTGTTGCGTTATCTTCTTCATCACTTGAGGATGACTCATTTGACGATGAGGTGTCATCCCAAGTGACGGCTTGCATCGCTTTCTTCTTTGACGGATTCTTATTAGGACACTCCGTTGAGATGTGGCCGTACCCTCGGCACTTGAAGCATTGGACTTGTCCTTCTGAGCTTTTCTTATCCTTAGAAAAACCCTCTTGCTTTCTTGGTTTGAAACTTGAAGAACCTTTGCCTTTCTTCGACTTTACGAAGGATGGAGTTTTGCTTGAGTTACCCCTTCGAAAGTTTCGGCGAAATCTTCTTGTCAAGAGAGCAAGCTGCTTCTCAAAGTCCTCCATAGATAAATTCTCGTCATCGTCTGAGGAGGATGAATCCGCGTCTTCTTCTTTTGTTGTTTTCAACGCATAACCTGAAGACTTAGAAGAGGATGCCTTTCCAGAAGAATAGTTAGTAGGAAATGTCATTTCATAAGTTTGTAATGAACCAACTAATTCTTCTACGCGGATTTCGTCCGGGTGTTTAATAGTTTCAATGGCTGTAACCTTGGAGCGAAATCTTTCAGGAAGAGTTCTTAATATTTTTCTTACAACTTTAAATTCTGGAATCTTCTCTCCCAAGTTAGCACATGAGTTTACGATGTCTTGCAATCGTGTGTAATAGTCTGTGAAAGATTCATTTTCTGCCACGAAAATAGAGTCAAATTTGCTCGTAAGCATTTGCAGTTTCTGAATCTTCACAAGGTTAGTTCCCTCATGCGTAACTTGAAGAACATCCCAGATTTCTTTCGCAGTCTCACATGCCGAGACGCGAGAGAACTCTGTTTGCGACAAAGCATTAAATAAGCGTTAATCCCTTTGCCATTGTAAGAAGAAGTATCTATCTCTTCCTTGGTCCATTTCGACCTAGGTTTGATGGTGCGAACATCAGCAAGAATTTCAGTTGGATTAGACCATCCTAATTCAATTGATTGCCACACCCGTTCGTCGATGGAAATTAAAAAGGCTTTCATCCGTACTTTCCAGTAGGCATAATTTGTTCCATCGAAGAACGGAGGTCTGTTGATGTTTCCACCTTCAACCATTGTTTACAACCCTATTCCCGCTCTGATACCACTTGTTGGGTTATGTATAATTGGATCTAAATAGGGGAAAAAAAAAACACCTAGAGGGGGGTGAATAGGTGTAAACAATAAACACTCAAAAATCTTTGCGATATAAAACCCAATGCGGAAAAATAAATAACACGCAGAGATTTTTACGTGGAAAACTCCAAACCGGAGTAAAAAACCACGGGACCGATAACACGGTGAAATCCACTAGAATTAAACACGTACAAGGTGATATACCGTACTCACAGACGACTCAACCTTTTCCATACGCTCCTAGTTGATCTTCTCCGCTCGCTCCACGACGCTTCTCGAATCCACGATTTGCGTCCAACGCCGAATCCACGACGTCCGACCGAATCCATGGTCTTCACCCAGTAGCACGCTTCGAATCCACGAACCTACCTCGCTCCGAATCCACGAGAGCGGTAGCACCTTGAATCCACAAGGCCACGCGAGTCCACGCGCCGATTTTGGAAAAATCGTTGTTTTTGGGTGGTGATGATCCGCCGAATACTTAGATTAGAAATAGATCGGAAATACCATCTAAGTATTCATTGATTTGATTCTACTCAAAATGTGAGTAAGAAAACCTAGAATCAAATCAATCAATATAGATGAAGAAACATAAGATTTAATCTATTGATTTCCTTTCTTCTCTATTTGTGGATCTATCTAATTCGGTCGTCTTTTTTCTTTTTCGTGGGTTACCCTAAAAGATGAATTAAAGGGTCTATATATAGGTTAGAAACCATTGGAAGAAGATAAGAATCAAAAACTAACCATTTCTGGAATTTTTCAGGACGGCGATCCGGATCGGACTTCGGCGATCCGGATTGCAGTAGCGAGACAAACAGTTTCCAGAAAAACCAAGGTTCGGGATCCGGATCGAAGTGCCTGATCCGGATCGTTCATACAGTTTCACCAAACACCAGCGTTCGGGATCCGGATTGCAAAGCCTGATCCGGATCGTTCATAAAACATGGTAAAACCAGTGTTCGGGATCCGGATCAAGGGAGGCTACGATCCGGATTGAACTGATGTATGAACGAACACCCTTCGGGATCCGGATTGGAAAGTCTGATCCGGATCCTGAACATGTCCCATGTCCAGTTTTTGATTTTTATGCAATAAGAAATTCATCCAAGTGTTTCTACACTATAAGAAGTATTCGGATCACCAAAAATAATTAGTTAAACATACCTGATCCTTTTGAAATCTTCTTTCTTGAGATTGAGTTAAATGATCCAACTTTCTTTATCTTCAATCTTCAAGACTTAACCGAATTCATGAAATACGCCAACTCAAATTCCGTAACAATTTTCAGGCAGAGTGTCCCAGAGTGGCGCTCATGGATTTCCCGCTTGCGACGGCACCCCACTACCCGTTCATGATGTAGAGGTTCATCCGACTTACCGGCAGGCTGATAGAACTGTGACGCCGAGACAGATAGAGCGATGGCTACCAGCATCTAGTGGATGAGATTGTGCCACCGGTTAGAGGACGCCAGGATAGTGGATCGCGTCTTACCGGGTGTGGTTCTGCTGACGGTTGTCAGAGTTGGAGCATGTCCGATGCCGATACCGCTTGCTCATGTTTTAGGAGAGCAGGGGTAGCTTCGTGTGGGCCGGAGATGGGATTGTTGGCTTGTGCACGTGAGGATCAGGTTCCAGATCACGTATAGCACATGGATGAGTGTTGCCAGTCCTGCCCAGTGCAGATGGGATCTTGGATTTGATCCATCGAGTTGTAGCCCTACATCAGCCCCGAGATGTTGATATGAGATTGGTTTGGGATTGGATATCCCATGTTATGCTATCATGGATTGTTGAGAGAAGACAATTACCCTCCGTGGACCTGGTCAGGAGGTGTATGTTCTAGAGAGAGCTAGAGCACGACTGAGGTTGAGTCGTGGTTGGATCGCTTACTAGCGATTGTAGAGGAGGTGCCTGCGGCGGCACTGGGACTAACGAATATTCTTTTTCGCCCGTGTGATTCCGAGTGTGAGTCTACTTGAGCCGTTATTAAAGCCGCCGTTCAGTGACATTGAGATCGAGACAGTGGTTGACGTGGTTTTGGAAACCACGCCGATTTCGGTAGCACCTCGTGGAGTATCGCCCGTAAGACTGAGAGAGAGCTGATAGCGCAGTTGCGGGATCTGATGGATCGAGAGGTCTGTGTAACCCAGTGCCACGTTGTGGGTACACAATAGTGAGGGTTCTTTGATAATTTGAACACAGACAGGGTTGGAGTGTATTTCGGCAGATGCCCCTTGTGAGTTTGATTGCCTTATGGAACCTTACAGCCGAGGGCTGTGCCCTGATGGTGTTCAGGACCCGGTAGGGGCATTGTGAGCTTACAACACAGTCAAGTGGATTGATTGATGCCCTGCCGCTTTTAGGATTCGAGGAATCGAGTGTTCCAGCTGTGTTTGGACGGGTGGGTAGCCGTACCCGTCATGGATAATTGGATTTATTTCCGAGGCGACATAGAGCCTGAGGAGCACTTTGAGAGAGTGCTGCAACTTCCGAGAGAGAAGAACTTGGATGTCAAGTTTCGAGAGCATGTTTTTTGACTTCGAGAGGTTCGGTGGTTTGGCCATGTGATTTTAGCTGCAAGAGTGACTGTGGGCCCAACTAAGAGCGATGTCGTTTGGGGTTTAACTTAAGCCTCTGATAGTGACAGAGGTCATAAGTTCTTGGACTAGGCAAGGCCAGTGTAGCTTGGATGAGTTAGAGCTGAGGAGGATACCAGCATGGATGTAAATGTTTGCCAGTGATAGAGAGAGCATGGAGTTAACTAGAGACCCTCAAACCTGAAGTACCTGGTTACTCAGGAGGATTTGGTGGAGGCAACGCCGGTGGACAGAGTTACTGGGATTGTAAGATTGATTCTATAGTATATCATTATTCCGGCATGGACATTATGGTTAGTACGTCTTGGCTAGGCGAGCAGTGCAACCTTGGAAGGAGGTGTTCGATCAGTGATCGCCGCCTTTGGGAACTTGGAATTGAGAGTTAAGGGTTGAGCGTTGTTCCCGATATTTAACTCCTTTCCCCGGTTGCTGGTGTTACGGCTTTTTGGTGTTGGCATATTTCGTGAGTCAAGTCAGTGTGTTGAGTCGGAGTCTTAAAGGGATCAAATTGTCAAATCAGCTTTCGAAGACTCTTTGAAGATTCAACATGAGCTCAAGATAACACTCAGGTATGGTTAATTAAACCATGGTGATTTAAGTTCATTTATAATCATTGGAATCTGGAAATGATTGAAACCCGGTTTAGACTTGGTTTTAGGAACTTGGTTTTAACTTACAACCTTTCTTAAGTTTGGATTCCGGTACTAGGTTTGATTTGGATAAAGCTTATCTTGGAAAAATCAGTTTTTACATTGCGTACCGGAACCACACTTGAAGTTCCTCTAACCCGACACAGAATTTTCTGAAATTTGCATTGCGTACCGGAACACAGACTCGCGTACCGGAACACAATAGAAAAATCTGTGTTTTGCACCATTGCGTACCGGAACACGATATTTGGTACCGGTACAAAATGCCCTATCGGGATAAAATTACTAAACCGACTTTTATCTTTTTCCAAGGGTTATAAATAGATACTTAGGGTTTCTCAACGAGGGTGACGAATACCGATCAATTCAGAAACACTCGAGAGCAACCCTAGAGGCTGGTTTTTATCGTTCTTCTCTTTCGCCTCTTTTAGGTCAATTCAACGGTTCTTTCAAGAACATATCTTTTGTCGAATTGATCTAATCTTTGCTTAGAGATTTCTTCTACGGTTCCTCAATGAGAATCTAAGCAAAGGAACACCATCGAAGCCAATATTCTTATCGGCTGAGTTTGCGTCGTGGATTCGACGTGGCATCGTGGATTCGGTGTGCTGAAGGCGTTTCGTGGATTCGAAACGTGTGCTCGTGGATTCGAGTGGCGTTCGTGGATTCGAACGTGTGCAGTGGACGTGCAATCGGTGGAGCGCAAGGTCCGAAGAAGTTGAAGGAGGGGTTGAATCCGTGGAGACGGTAATCACCTTGTTATTCTTCTTTTCTTAGTGGATTGTTATTGCGTGGACGTCCATTCGGTGAGCGCAAGGTCCGAAGAAGTTGAAGGAGGGGTTGAGTCCGTGGAGTCGGTAATCACCTTGTTATTCTTCTATTCTTAGTGGATTGTTATTGCGTGTTGGTCCCGTGGTTTTTCTCCTGGATTGGAGTTTCCACGTAAATCTCGGTGTGCTATTTTTATTTTCCGCATTGGTTTTTATTTTGCACTGAGATTGAGTTTTTAAGTATTACACCTATTCACCCCCCCCTCTAGTTGTTTGATAGTACCTATTTAGATCCTTGTGGATCCATAAAAACCAACATTTGGTATCAGAGCGGGTTTTAGGTTTATCTATCATGTCGGGTGAAAGTGGTAATATTTATAGACCTCCTCTTTTTGATGGGACTAATTATGCTTATTGGAAAGTGCGGATGAGAGCTTTTCTCATCGCAATTGATGAGCGGGTATGGCAATCTGTGGAATACGGTTGGGTGCATCCTGTTGAGGAAGTAGGAAATTCTACTACCCCAAAACCTCGCTCTAGATGGTCCAAAGAGGAATTTGAAAGATCTTCTTACAATGGGAAAGGTATGAACGCTTTATTTAATTCTCTTTCCTCGACTGAGTTCACACGAATTTCCGCGTGTGAAACCGCGAAGGAAATTTGGGATATTCTCAAAATTACACATGAGGGTACTAATCTTGTAAAAATTCAAAAGCTCCAGATGCTTACAAGTCAAATTGACTCTATTCATATGGAAGAGCATGAATTGTTTACAGATTATTACACTAGACTTCAAGATGTAATTAATACATGTGCTAATTTAGGAGAAAAGATCCCGGAGTCGAAAATTGTAAGAAAGATACTTCGGACTCTTCCGGAACGGTTTAGGGCAAAAGTTACCGCCATTGAAACCGTTAGTCATCCGGATGAGATGAGTGTAGAGGAATTAGTAGGTGCTTTGCAAACTTATGAAATGACTTTTCCTACTAATCAAGTTTCTTCCAAGTCTTCTTCTAAGCTTACAGGTATTGCATTCAAATCAACAAAGGAAGAAGATGGCGAATCAAGTTCCGACGATGAAATCTCTTTTGCCGATTTTGAAGAACAATTGGCGCGGATCACAAAGAAATTTCGTCGGAAATTTTGGAAGAATCGAACCGATGGATCTTCATCCTCGAAACCATCTAAAGGATCATCGGGTTCTAAATCCTCTAAACTCAAAAGTTTTGCAAAACCTTCTAAGGAAAAAGATGAATTCGAAGGGGAAATCCGATGTTATAGATGCAAAGGCTACGGCCACATTTCAACGGATTGTCCTTCTCCGAAATCATATAAAAAGAAGGCTTTGCAAGCGAAAACTTGGGACGATTCTACTTCTAATGAATCGACCTCAAGTAAAGAGGAAAAAGTTGTTGCTTTTCATGCCTCTCAAATTCCCTCTTCTAATGTTTGCTTATCATCTTTAATCACTGACTCTATTCCTTTGATTTTGCATGAAACATCAACATCCGATGGAGAGTCATCAAGTGAGGGGGAGTCGGACGAGGAAGAACTCGTTGAGGCATATCAACAACTTCTTGCGGAATCTAAGAAGATGGCCAAGCATATCAAGAATTTGAGAAAGCAACAACTTGAGAATCAAGACGAGAATCAAGCTTTAAAGATCAAACTCCATGATCTCGAGGAGGAACAAGGACGTTTATTGGAGAACAATAAAATCCTCCAAGAAAAGCTAAACCAATCGGAGACAAACGCTAAATCATATATGGACAAGATTGGTTTTCTTGAAAAACAGTTTGAGGAAATTCATGTCACCAACCAAGCTTTGACCAAGCAAGTTCATGAACTCGAATCCGACATACAAAGGCTTTCAACCGTTTCCAAGAAACTAGATTGTATGTGCGGATTAGGTCAAACAAGCAAGGTTGGTTTGGGATTTAAAAAGAACCAAACTGTGAAGGCTTCAAGTTCCACAACCAAATTGAAAGGAAGAACGTGTCACCTTTGTGGACTTGAAGGACATTTGGTGAAGGATTGCCCGAAAAAGAGAAAGAAAAATCCTTCGGCAACATCATCTACGGAGCGGACTAAAGGGACTCAAAAGATACAACAAGTCAAAGGAGTTCACTCAACCCACCAAAGGTCCGAGCCACAACATCAATCATACAAGTGGATCATTGCGAGGCAAAGACCTAAGGTGGATCAACAGTCAAAGCCGACAATCCCCGGCCACAAGGAATCAAGACAGCCCAAAATCCAGCGATTTTGGATTCGGAAAGGTGATATCTTTCCTTGTCTTAAGTTCTAATTAGCTTATGACTGTATGTAATGCTTTGATTGATTTTCCCTTCATATTTTTCTTAATCTTTGCATTACATGTTTTTCAATGCTCTTCGTTTTTATACTTTGTTTTTGAACAAAAGGGTTTTTATTGAACGAGTGCATTGAATAAAAAGGGTTTCACTGTCAATCACTCCAATTTAATTTTATATGAATTATCAACTTTACTCCATAATCATAATCTTGAAGATACTTCATTATAGGAGTTTTTGATAGTTATAAGCATCAAATTTTAGAAATCATGTGTGATCTTTGGATGCTTAATCTATCTCGGTTGTGTGAATTCATTGTGATAAACGTGAGACAACCGATAGACTAAAATTTGGGATTTAATTCTTTCACGTAAGAGATTGCATTCTTACAAGGGTAAATAAATGAATTGTAAAAGATGTGGAAAGAGTTACATCCGAAAGGAGTGTGAAAACTACCACCACATGTTGGAAAGAGTTGCCACCCCGGTCGTCCGGTTTGTGTGTGAAGCTACCACATGTTATGGATGCTTGGAAAATATTTTATGAGAATTTTTAGTTGAAGCATTCGGAGATTTATATTCAAAGTTCTTATATTTTGAACAATCTCCTGGTTGGTATAAGGTGGGATAGTTGAAAGATGCTCAAAGAGCCACCCTTAGGTATTTTAGTGCTTATCTCAAATTTGAAAGGGTAGAATTCAAGATTGATGTCATTTGGAAATCTCCGTAAGTCATCTTTGTAAATCCGTTACATCTTGATAGAGTTTGGATCTCAAGATTATTTTTGATGACTTGTGTTTGATGAATATAACATGAAAAACTGTTTATAATGTTTTATCTTTGTCTTTCATGATTTTGGAGTAAATCTTTTTAATTTTTATAATTAATTGGATTGAATGACATCTATGTGAATTTATTGTTTTTCAAAGCACTTAAATGGATTTCTTGATGGTATACAAATCGGTATTTGAAAAGATTTCAAAATTTGGATTTGTTTCAAGAAATTTTTGCTTTTTGGCTCTGTTGTTCCGGTACCTGCTTTTTAGTACCTGAAAATCCAATCCGGATTAGAGAATCCAATCTGGATCCCGAATGTGAAGTTTTCTGGTTTTTCACTTGCGTACCGGTACTACATTTTTAGTACCGGAACTACATTGCGGATCCGGATCTCCCCATGCTTATCAATCCGGAACCCGAACGAAGGTTTTTCGGTTTTTACACTACGTACCGGTACGCGACTTCTTGTACCAGTACGCGATCTGGAATTCTTTATATTCCGAAACTCCAACATTTTTAATTCATCTCTCCCATTTCAAAACCCTCCCTCTCTCTCTCTAAAACTTCTCTAAGGGGTTTTTCTTCAAGATCAAGAGATTTGTTGCTCTCATTTGTAAGTTTCCACATTAATCTCGCTCTCTTTAACTTCAAAACCCTAGTTTTTAGGTTTTGATGTTGTTTTAAGGGATTTTTGAGTAGATCTTTGCTTCAAATGAAATCTCTTGCATAAATTACCTTTAACTCATGTTTAGAACATAAATGGTACATCTCTATGCGATTAGATTCAGATTTTTCATGCTCATATGGTTGAATCTAACTTTATACATGTTCTTGACATAGAAAAAATTGAGAATTAGGGCTTTTAATGCAAATGAATTTTAAATGATGAATCATCAATTGTGACATGTTTAGAATGTTTCTTAGACATGTTTAAGCCTTCCTAAAAGATCAAATCATAGTGCATTGTGTTCTTTGTAGGAAATGGCGTTTTCATGGCTTCTTGCACTAGTGATTTTGATGGCCACTGGAAGTGGACGTGATCGCGGTTCTGGGAAGAAAAAGGCTACTAAACGATCACGCAATGAGGATTCAACTAGCTCAGAATCTGAACATTCCTCTGAATATGAAGAAGAATCAGTTCAAGGAAAGGGGAAAGCACCTTTGGCTTCAAGGAAAAAGAAGGGTGCAGATTCTCCTCCGCGTAGAAGTACCGGTGGACCGGTAATACGCGAGCGCTCTCAACGGAGATCAAATGTTGATGAAAGCGAAACGCATGTGAGTGCAAAACGCCGTGCCAGATTTGCAAACCGCACATGCATTGGAGAGCGACACGTGAATTTTAATGAGCTATGTCGTGAGGTGCCAGACTTTGCAAGGCTTTTGGAACGAAGTCATATTCGGCCACTTGGCAGAGTTCAACCTAAGATGGGTTTTTGTGTGGAGATCATCAGGCAATTCTACATGCGAGGTAACATACTTCAAAAAGACCATGACACCGGAGTCTTCGTCTTTGAAACAACAGTTAGAGACGTCAAGTTTGACATTACTCCAGCAGTAATTGGTGCAAACCTTGGATTAGCTGTTGATACTACTGGTCTTTATTATACTGATGGAAATTTCCAACATGACACCCATTGGGATATGGTTGTGGACTCTATTTGCAAGACAGGGACGCACACGAACAGATCATATGTTGAATCAAAGGACCTAAAACCAGAGTATCATATTTTGTCCTTAATTGTATGCTACAACCTATTGCCCACACTGGGGACCAAAAGGATTCGATGGGATCGATTGTTACTTCTCTTTTTCCTCGGTCACCCGGAAAGTGCAAATGGAATTAACACCAACATTCCATTTCTCATTTGGCAGCAGATGGTACATGTCATTGAAGGATCTAGGCAACGTGACCTTCTACCGTATCCGATCTTGATTACTCGTATTCTGGAAGATCATGGTGTGGACATTTCTTGTGCCAAATATGATTATGGCTTGGGGGCAATTGATGGAATCACGTTAGCCAAGTCGATTAGCACTTTGAAGACTTTTGGGCATACAAAAGCCTATGCAAGTGAAGCGACAGTGAGTGCACCACCTCGTCAAGAATCTCCTGAACCAGATGAGGTCATAACTCTTCAAACCTTGCATCGGGATGTTCGGTCATTAAAGCAAAAGATGGAGCAAAGGATGGAGCAAGGTTTCAAGAAACTTATGGATGGTTTAAAGAAAATCTTCGATATCCTTGGGTGCAAACATGATGATGTGGTCACTGGAGCAACAACATCGAGTACATCGCATGGACCAACATCACATGACGATGATGATGATTCAAATGAGGATGAGTGATTTCTTTTCCTTCTTGTCTTTGGTTTTCAGTTTCTTTTCACGTTGTGATGAACATGAACTCTAATCGTCTTGTAACTAAGAACTTATCCTCCTAGTATTTTTACTTTTTGTTTATATTAACTGTTTGACAATTTGTGACAAAAAGGGGGAGAACGGAAATGATGGACATATCATAAAAAGGGGGAGACAGAAAATTGTTACGGAATTTGAGTTGGCGTAGTTTCGTGAAAGTCTCAAGTCTTGAAGATTGAAGGTGAAGAAAGTTGGATCATTTAACTCAATCTCAAGAAAGAAGAATTCAAAAGGATCAGGTATGTTTAACTAAAGAATTTGTGTGATCCGAATACTTCTTGTAGTGTAGAAACACTTGGAAGAATCTTTCATTGCATAAAAATCAAAAACTGGACTTGGGACATGTTCAGGATCCGGATCAGGTTGTTCGATCCGGATCCCGAAGGTGGTTCGTTCATACATCGTTGCAATCCGGATCGTAGTCTCTTGATCCGGATCCCGAACGTTGAGTTTACCATCTACCTTGAACGATCCGGATCTTGCTTCGCAATCCGGATCCCGAACGTTGATGTTTGGTAAACTGTATGAACGATCCGGATCGTAGTCACATGATCCGGATCCCGAACCTTCGTTTTTCTGGAATTGGCTGATTCGTTACGACGATCCGGATCTCAGTTATCACGATCCGGATCGCCGTCCGTAAAAATCCAGAAATGGCAGGTTTTTGATTCTTATCTCCTTCCTAGGGTTTCTAACCTATAAATAGACCCTATGTCTTTCTTTCTAGGGTCAATCCACATAGCCGTCATTTTCATATATCATTTTATACGGCTATAGATCCACATATAGAGAAGAAAGGAAATCATTAGAGAATACTCTATGTTTCTTCATCTATATTGATTAGTTTGATTCAAGGTTTTCATACTCACATCTTGAGTTGAATCAAACTAATGAATACTTAGATGGTATTTCCGATCTATCTTTGATCTAAGTATTCGGCGGATCATCACCACCCAAAAACAACGATTTACCCCAAAATCGGCGCGTGGATTCGCGTGTCCTTGTGGATTCAAGGTTCAATCGCTCTCGTGGATTCGGAGCGAGGCACATTCGTGGATTCGAAGGGTGCTATTGGGTGAAGACCGTGGATTCGGTCGGACGCCGTGGATTCGACGTTGGACGCCGTGGATTCGGCGTTGGGCGCAGATCGTGGATTCGAGAAGCGTCGGAGCGAGCGGAGAAGATCCTCTAGGAGCGTATGGAAAAGGTTGAGTCGTAAGTGTGTACGGTAAATCACCTTGTACGTGTTTTAATTCTAGTGGATTTCTGCCGTGTTATCGGTCCCGTGGTTTTTTACTCCGGTGATGGAGTTTTCCACGTAAAAATCTTGCGTGTTATTTTATTTTCCGCATTGGGTTTTAACGCAACGATTTTTGGAGTGTTTATACGTTTACACCTATTCACCCCCCTCTAGGTGTTTCTTCCCCTATTTAGATCCGTATTATATACGACCCAACAAGTGGTATCAGAGCGGGAATAGGGTTGTGAACAATGGTTGAAGGTGGAAACATCAATCGACCCCCTTTCTTTGATGGAACGAATTATGCGTACTGGAAAGTACGGATGAAAGCTTTTTTATCTTCCATCGACGAAAGGGTGTGGCATTCAATTGAATCAGGATGGACTAATCCAACTGAACTTATCTCTGATGTTCACACCTTAAAACCTAGGTCGAAATGGACCAAGGAAGAGTTTGAGTTATCTTCTTACAATGGCAAGGGAATTAATGCTATTTTTAATGCCTTATCTCAAACTGAATTCTCTCGCGTCTCGGCATGTGAGACTGCGAAAGAAATCTGGGATGTTCTCCAGGTTACACATGAGGGAACTAACCTCGTGAAGATTCAGAAACTGCAGATGCTTACGAGCAAGTTTGACTCTATCTTGATGGCAGAAAATGAATCTTTCACGGACTACTATACACGATTGCAAGACATCGTAAACTCATGTGCTAATCTGGGAGAGAAGATTCCAGAATTTAAGATTGTAAGAAAAATCTTAAGAACTCTTCCTGAACGATTTCGCCCAAAGGTTACTGCCATTGAAACTATTAAACACCCGGACGAAATACGTGTAGAAGAATTAGTTGGTTCATTACAAACTTATGAAATGACTTTTAATACTAACAATTCTTCTGGAAAAGCATCCACTTCTAAGTCTTCAGGTTATGCGTTGAAAACAACTAAGGAAGAAGACGCGGATACATCCTCCTCGGACGATGACGAGAACCTTTCTATGGAGGAATTTGAGAAGCAGCTCGCTCTCTTGACAAGGAATTTTCGCCGCAACTTTCGAAGGGGTAATTCAAGCAAATCTCCATCCTTCGGAAAGTGGAACAAAGGCAAGGGTACTCCAAGTCACAAGTCAAGAAAGCAGGAGAACTTCTCAAAGGATAAGAAAAGTTCAGAAGGACAACTGCAATGCTTCAAATGTCGAGGCTACGGCCACATTGCAACGGAATGTCCTAACAAGTATCCGGCAAAGAAGAAGGCGATGCAAGTCGTCACTTGGGATGACAACTCAACGTCAAATGAGTCGTCTTCAAGTGATGAAGAAAAGAGCTCCACGGCATTCCACGCGTCCGTATCTTCACCATTCATGTGCTTTATGGCAAGTACGTCTGAATCATTGTCCAACTCCACTGTTGAAAAGAATGCAATGGACAATGAATCGGATGATTCGGAAGGTGAAGAGTTTGCTCTAGCCTATCACAGATCTTTACAGGATTTAAAGAAACCGGCTAAGCAAAACAAGGGGTTGAGAGGGAGATTGCAGGATCTCGAAGAAGAAGTAAAAAGGGTAACTTCTCTCTCGACCGATCTTGAAGTGGAAAGGGATAGTTTGATAAAAGCAAATGTTTCCCTTCAAGAGTCCAATGAGCAGCTCAAGAAGAACTATATAGATATGGTGAACAAAGCAAACTACTTCTTGAAGCTCTATGGCGAGGGCCGACAGGAAAGACGGGAAATGACAGAGACCATTCTCCAACTAAAGGATGACTTACAGCAATTCTCTTTAGGAAGGAGTAAGTTGGATAAACTCCTTGGTCTCGGTCAAACAAATCGGTTCGGCCTCGGGTACACTCAAACTGGGAACAGTCCAAGTTCGAGTGGGACAGTTTTTGTGCCTCAGTCGGTATCTCCTCCTCCGACACCGGAATTCAAGACAAACAACGACAACAAACCTACCTCATCCTCTTCGGAATCGTCAAGCTCAAAGGTATGTTTTCGTTGTAATTTTGCAGGGCACATCAAAAGAAATTGCGAGATTGAAGCTCAAAGAACAAATCAACCACATCTTGCAATTGCTACCAATAAGCTCACTTCCCGGAATTCAAGGAAGGATTTTTCAAAAGAAAAGAACATTGGTAGCACCTCAAACAAGACGATGACAAAAGAAAAAGATCAATCATACAAGACGTCGTCTTCAAGGAGAATCTCTCAACCTTTACCGACATACTCCAAAACTCAAAAGGTTTGGGTATGCAAAGGTGAAACCCCTCCTTGTCTTTAATCGTTCTACGATTAAATCTTGTATAGTTTATGTAGACTATTTTCTTTTCTTCTTTTTCTTTTGGCCAACTCGTCAACCATCCTTGCAAGGTAAATTGGTATATTTTCTTATTGGTTGATGACTTCTCTCGGTTTTCTTGGGTAGCATTTTTGAGAGAGAAAGCTGATACGTTTGACTCTTTTCATGAGATTTGCCATCGTATTATGATTGAAAAGAATGAAAAGATCATTCGTGTTAGAAGTGATAGGGGTGGAGAATTCATAAATTCAAAATTCATTGATTTTTGTACTTCAAATGGCATTAAACATGAATTCTCGGCACCCTATACACCTCAGCAAAATGGTGTTGTTGAGCGCAAAAACAGGGTTGTTCAAGAGATGGCGCGTGTGATGCTTCATAGCCGGAAATTACCGCTACATTTTTGGGCTGAAGCTGTGAACACCGCTGTCTATGTCATTAACAGAGTGTATTTGCGCCCAGGAACCTTGAATACACCATATGAGCTGTGGTTTAGTAGAAAACCGGATATCAAGTACTTTCGTATCTTCGGGAGTCGATGTTACATCTTACGTGACCGTGAAAATCTTGGAAAGTTCGACTCTCGAAGTGATGAAGGGATCTTTTTGGGTTATTCTACGAATAGCAGAGCATATCGAGTATTTAACATCGAATCTAAGACGATCGTAGAATCTATAAATGTTAAAGTAGATGAAGCTTCTCACTTTGAATCTGAAAAATCTACCCTCGATATCTCTCTAGATGATGATTCTCCTGCTAGTGCATCTTCTCATGATAATACTTCCAATATTAATGATGCATCTAATGGTTCTTCTAGTTTATCTGATGTGCAGGAATCATCTCGTGTACCTCCGAGTACTCCGTTTCAACAAACGCTACGAATCTCCAAGGATCATCCGGAATCGAACATCATTGGAGATCCACAAGAAGGAGTTAGAACTCGAAGGCAGTTGGTTTGCGGATTTGCTTGCTACGTATCCTTAATCGAACCAAAGACAATAGATGAAGCTCTTCAGGATGACTACTGGATTAAAGCTATGCAGGAAGAGCTCCATCAATTTGAGCGAAACAAAGTCTGGGAATTAACGAAGCCTCCAAAGCAACATAATGTGATAGGTACCAAATGGATCTTCAAGAACAAGAAAGATGAAGATGGTACTATCATCAGGAACAAGGCACGACTAGTTGCTCAAGGCTACTCTCAAGTAGAAGGTATAGACTTTGACGAAACTTTCGCCCCTGTAGCTAGACTCGAGTCCATTCGTATATTGTTTGCTATTGCTTGTCATTTTAAAATCAAATTATTTCAAATGGACGTCAAGAGCGCATTTCTAAATGGGTTTTTAAATGAGGAAGTTTATGTAGCTCAACCGAAAGGTTTTGTAGATCATAAACAACCTAACCATGTTTTTCATTTGAAAAAGGCTCTTTACGGTCTGAAACAAGCACCGCGAGCATGGTACGAAAGGTTAACAAAGCACCTTTTGGAGAAGGGCTATACTCGAGGGGGAGCTGACAGGACTCTCTTTGTGAAGCATTATCAAAATAATTTCATTGTAGCACAAATCTATGTCGATGGCATTGTATTTGGTGCAACAAAAGATAATGATGCTTCTAAATTCGCGGAGACCATGGAAAGCGAATTTGAGATGTCCATGATGGGCGAATTGTCTTATTTTCTTGGATTGCAAATTAAACAAAATGATGAAGGTATTCACTTGAGTCAATCCAAGTATGCACTGGAGTTGGTCAAAAAGTTTGATCTAGAAAATTGTAAAGATTTTCCAACTCCAATGGGAACTAGCCACAAGGGACTTGGAAGTGAATCACATAGTGAGAATGTAGACGAGAAACTGTATAGAAGTATGATTGGAAGTCTACTTTACCTCACGGCTAGTCGCCCGGATATATCCTTTAGTGTTGGGATTTGCGCGAGATATCAATCAGCACCAAAGGAGGTTCACCTGAAAGCGGTGAAACGGATCATCCGGTACATCAAAGGATCAATTAATTTCGGAATTTGGTATCCTATGGGAACAAGTCTGGACATTGTTGGATACTCAGATGCCGATTGGGCAGGATCAGTGGATGATCGGAAAAGCACGAGTGGTGCATGCTTCTATCTCGGCCATTGCCTTGTTGCATGGCACAGTAAAAAGCAGAATTGCATAGCACTCTCGACTGCCGAAGCGGAATACATTTCAGCTGGAAGTTGCTCAACTCAACTCATTTGGATGAAAAGCGTATTGAGTGACTTCCGCATTTCAGCATCTTCGGTAACAATTCTTTGTGACAACACAAGTGCTATTAACATTTCTAAAAACCCTGTGTTGCACTCTAGAACAAAACATATTGAACTTAGATATCATTTTCTTAGAGAGCTAGTTGAATCAAATACTCTTCAACTTTCATATATTTCAACTGAAGATCAATTAGCTGACTTTCTAACAAAACCTTTGGATCAAAAACGTTTTATTCATTTGCGAAAAGCAATTGGTATGCTTTCTTTGAAATAAACTTCTTTTTGAAACCTTTGCTTAAAATAGGTTTTGTATTTGTTTTGTTCTATTCATTATCTATGTTTATACATAGGATAGTAATTGAGCATAGATCTTAATTGACTTTAATTGCATCTGTTCACACATTTAGAAATTTATTATGCTTTTGCCATCATAATATTTCATTGTTGCAATGATCGTTTATGTTAATTAAATCATCTTCTAAAGTGATCAAAGTCAATTTCTCTCTCAATGATCTCTTGGTATAGTCATTATCTTATTTGACTGTTTTGTCGAGTATGAAATCGAGATCAATTTTTGGTTGAATACTTTATATCTTAAATAATTGATAGCCAATTGAGGGGGAGTCAAAGATAATGTAAAATGCTCAAAAGATGTGGAAAGAGTTACATCCCAATGAGGAGTGTGAAAACTACCACCACATGGAGGAAAGAGCTACCACCTCGGTCGTCCGAGTATTGTGTGCAGCTACCACATGTATACCAAGCATGGTTGTTCAAATTTTTGATTAAGTAAAATGCATGTTGAAATACTTGACTCTGTCAAATTTCAAGGTTGGTATAAGGTGGGATTTTAAAGAAAGATGCTCAAAGAGCCACTCTCTTCAACAGATTGTCTAGAAATATTATCTACTATATTTGGGATTTCAAACATCTATTGATCTTTGTATTTCATTTTCTTTACTGAATTGATGATTTGATAAAGGCATTACTCATAAGATCAAGTTAGATGTAATTGAATGTGTTCAACTTTAAGGGATTTAATTCTTGTAAATTTTCGTTTCATTTTTGGATATTACTGATAGATTTGGCATAATCTAATTCTTGTTGTGTGAAACGATTCTTTTTGTTTAAAGTTGATACACCTTTGTGCTTACAATCTTTTTCTGGTTTTTTCTTGAATTTCTCTGAAATTTTTCTATAGAAAAAGTTGGGGCCGATCCGGATCGGGCTAGATGATCCGGATCCCGAACGCAGGAATTCTTCTGCGGGCTGACGATCCGGATTGTATCTGCCGATCCGGATCCCGAACGCAGTTTCTTACTGCGGGTAGCCGATCCGGATCGCAGTTATGAACTGATCCGGATCGCGGCTAGGTTTTATAAGGAACGAAAGGGGTTTTTGATTTCTTTACTCCAATCTTTTGTTCCGAAGTTTCCAGAGCCTCTCTCTCTAGATTTCATCCTTCCTGGAAGCTTTCAAACTCAGGTTCTTCAATTCCAAGTAAGTTTTATTGATCAAAATCTCGGTTTTTCACCGTTTTTCTCTTTTCCTCCTCAAACGTACGAAATTCTTGGATCAATTTTGTTTGTGGATGGTTTTTGATCAAATTTCTTTTGAAATAAGAACTCTGGGTTGTTTAGTTTTGATTATATGCTAGGTTTTCTCCTGATTAACGGATTTTTAGGCTTCGATTTCTAAAATTTCGGTTTTAGGGCATATAATAAGGATTTTCGAAATTCATGCAATTGATCTATCTTTAAAAAGTCCTTTTGCAAAACTAATTTGATTCTTAGCTTCTTTACATGATTATGATTGTTTGGGTACAATTTTTCAATCTTTGAAAATTAACAATTTTTCATGTGCTCTTGAGTTGGTCTACACAGGATTCTTTTTCTCAAGAAACCATTAGCAATGGTGATCACTTGGATTGTTTTCCTACTTGCTGCCATGGTACATGTCAAGGATACTGCCAAGCCTAAGAAGGCTAAGAAAGCAAAGAAGACTAAGGTTGATTCCGACACTGAATCAGAAACAGAGTCGATCGACTGGGATAACATCGAAATTGAGCAAGCTGCTCCCATTGTCTCCAAAGGGAAAGCAACTGCTGAAGCTTCAAAACCTACTGCAGCTGAAAAAGGGAAAGCACCAATGGAACCAAGTCCAGTTGGAACAAAAAGAAAAACTGGTGCAAGAAAAAGAGGCAGTGCTCAAGGAATTACCATTGAGGAACCAGTTGCTAGGCAGCCTCCTCCACAAGACTTCATCAGCTCCGACAGAATCAAGGATTTTGAGAAGAGGGAATGCATTGGCGAGAGACATGTCAATGTCAAACCAATGAAGGAACGATCTGTAGCTTTTGGGACTTTGTTTGACCAAGTTGGTCTTGCTCAAATTTGCAACTTCCCTGAGACTACTGGGTACTGTCCACACTCAGTTCGAATTTTTTATCAGAACGCTGCAAGTCTGATTGATCACGAGGATGGACGTCGAGAATTTTACACTTTGGTTAAAAATATCAGAATCAAAGTCACACCCCAGCTGATTGGAGTTGTGCTAGATATGGCTGCCAGAGCTGATGGACTCCATTACCTAAAAACTCAAAGCTTCAACGACAACTCCTGGAGAGTTGTAGTTAATGGAATTTGTGTTCCAAATACTCGGTCGACCGGAAATTCTGTTTTCTCTAAAGAGCTTCGACCAGAGTATAGGTACTTAAACTTCATTGTCTGCTACAACATTCTTCCCAACATGAATACGAAGGTTCTTCGATGGGACAGAATGTTATACCTTTATCTTCTTGGAAACCCGGCCGCATTGATGGGAGCAAACTTGAATATTCCTTATCTCATTTGGTCAAGGATGGCGCGATATGTGGAACACTCTCACCCCTCAGAGAGACTACCCTATCCAATGATTATCATGCGCATCCTTAGAAAGTTTAAAGTCGATACAAGCGCGAGCTCATACATGTACAGTTTGGGCACCATTAATGAGACGACAATTGTGAAGTCTCTCTTGACGAAGCCAGATGAACCTTTTATACCTCTTCACCGGCAACGAGAACAACGACAACAAGCAACAACTTCTGCACCGGCAGAAGCTCCTCCAACTCAACCAGCACCTCCAGCACAAGAAGCACCACAATCAACTTCTGATGATGATGCTTCTGTTACCTCAATCTATAAAGAACAGCAAAGGCTCTCCAACGAGCAAGAACGTATATCAAATGAACTGATTGAGGTAAAGGAAGAAATAAAGAAGGTAAATAAAAATCAATCAGCAATGAACAAGCGAATAAAGAAGATTTTCCAAATCCTCGGCTGTATCAGTTCAGACGAGTCTGAATGATCCGTATCCTTCTAACTTCTGTTTATTATGCATATGTTTAAATCCTACTGTTGTGCAGGTTTTTAAGTTTTAATTTGAGTCTTTAGTCCTCGAACTTAAACTATTAACCATTCTCTCCACTTCTGTAATTTTTGGCTTTATTTGTGACAAAAAGGGGGAGAGAGAGTTTAGAACAATGATTTGAACTTGAACAATGATTGTGAAAATCTTGATGATGAAGATTTTGTGAACATCAAGGTAAGTATTATCTCAACTTCAACTTTTTGTTTTCATCTTGTGTTTGAATGCATGCCTCGACTAACTATTTGCTAACTATTTGGGCATGTAATATAACTAACAAGTTGATGTTCACTAACAAGTTTGTGACACTTGGTTTTTGATTGCATAGAAGATATGTTGGTTCTTAACTCTGATCAATTACATATCTATATAGATATAAGTTTGTTCACAAACATGTTCATGACATTTGTGTTTTTTTGATTGCAAAAAGGATATGTTGGTGTTTTAACTATGATCTGTTTACATATCTGAATGTATAAATGTCATGGTAAGTATAAATGAGTTTAAACTTCATCTCTGTTTGTGGTTTTTGAATGATACAAAATTCTTGAGGTATCTAACGATTTCTTTTGTCAAGAATGATTTCTTTTTGCAGAGAGTACAGATGTCTAAGTCTAGAGTCTGTTTTAGGAGTTTAACTCATGTATTGTATTTTGGATCTCCATTGTAAATTTTTGTTGTATGGTGATAGCAACAAAAATATCTTTTTGAATTTTCTTTAGTGGATCTATGTTTTGTCACGAAACCGCCAAAGGGGGAGATTGTTACGGAATTTGAGTTGGCGTAGTTTCGTGAAAGTCTCAAGTCTTGAAGATTGAAGGTGAAGAAAGTTGGATCATTTAACTCAATCTCAAGAAAGAAGAATTCAAAAGGATCAGGTATGTTTAACTAAAGAATTTGTGTGATCCGAATACTTCTTGTAGTGTAGAAACACTTGGAAGAATCTTTCATTGCATAAAAATCAAAAACTGGACTTGGGACATGTTCAGGATCCGGATCAGGTTGTTCGATCCGGATCCCGAAGGTGGTTCGTTCATACATCGTTGCAATCCGGATCGTAGTCTCTTGATCCGGATCCCGAACGTTGAGTTTACCATCTACCTTGAACGATCCGGATCTTGCTTCGCAATCCGGATCCCGAACGTTGATGTTTGGTAAACTGTATGAACGATCCGGATCGTAGTCACATGATCCGGATCCCGAACCTTCGTTTTTCTGGAATTGGCTGATTCGTTACGACGATCCGGATCTCAGTTATCACGATCCGGATCGCCGTCCGTAAAAATCCAGAAATGGCAGGTTTTTGATTCTTATCTCCTTCCTAGGGTTTCTAACCTATAAATAGACCCTATGTCTTTCTTTCTAGGGTCAATCCACATAGCCGTCATTTTCATATATCATTTTATACGGCTATAGATCCACATATAGAGAAGAAAGGAAATCATTAGAGAATACTCTATGTTTCTTCATCTATATTGATTAGTTTGATTCAAGGTTTTCATACTCACATCTTGAGTTGAATCAAACTAATGAATACTTAGATGGTATTTCCGATCTATCTTTGATCTAAGTATTCGGCGGATCATCACCACCCAAAAACAACGATTTACCCCAAAATCGGCGCGTGGATTCGCGTGTCCTTGTGGATTCAAGGTTCAATCGCTCTCGTGGATTCGGAGCGAGGCACATTCGTGGATTCGAAGGGTGCTATTGGGTGAAGACCGTGGATTCGGTCGGACGTCGTGGATTCGACGTTGGACGCCGTGGATTCGGCGTTGGGCGCAGATCGTGGATTCGAGAAGCGTCGGAGCGAGCGGAGAAGATCCTCTAGGAGCGTATGGAAAAGGTTGAGTCGTAAGTGTGTACGGTAAATCACCTTGTACGTGTTTTAATTCTAGTGGATTTCTGCCGTGTTATCGGTCCCGTGGTTTTTTACTCCGGTGATGGAGTTTTCCACGTAAAAATCTTGCGTGTTATTTTATTTTCCGCATTGGGTTTTAACGCAACGATTTTTGGAGTGTTTATACGTTTACACCTATTCACCCCCCTCTAGGTGTTTCTTCCCCTATTTAGATCCGTATTATATACGACCCAACAAAAATAATGATTGCATCACAAAGGGGGAGAACATAGATGCTCAAGACAGGGGGAGAACATGGAGAACATGGATACTCAAGATAGGGGGAGATAAAGAAAAGATTGAAAGAGCCACAAAACAAAAAGCTGGAAAAACAAAAGAACCAAATGGAAGACGAATCAAATGTAGGATTTTAACTTCTAACGACTAACGTTTGATTTTGTTTGGAGTTTTATTTTGCAGGAATTACATCACTTTAAGACTCCAAGTCCTAAGTCATAGAGTATGTTCTAGGACTGTTTGGTTCAAATGTAATTTTGTATTTATTGGATCTTTCACGCAAAGAAAATCAATGTTTTGGTGATAACATTGAGTTTCGATTTTTTGGTTTAAGATGAGTGACTTGAGCGTTTTTATGTATTTTTGGGTTTTGTCACGAAATTGCCAAAGGGGGAGATTGTTACGGCTTTTTGGTGTTGGCATATTTCGTGAGTCAAGTCAGTGTGTTGAGTCGGAGTCTTAAAGGGATCAAATTGTCAAATCAGCTTTCGAAGACTCTTTGAAGATTCAACATGAGCTCAAGATAACACTCAGGTATGGTTAATTAAACCATGGTGATTTAAGTTCATTTATAATCATTGGAATCTGGAAATGATTGAAACCCGGTTTAGACTTAGTTTTAGGAACTTGGTTTTAACTTACAACCTTTCTTAAGTTTGGATTCCGGTACTAGGTTTGATTTGGATAAAGCTTATCTTGGAAAAATCAGTTTTTACATTGCGTACCGGAACCACACTTGAAGTTCCTCTAACCCGACACAGAATTTTCTGAAATTTGCATTGCGTACCAGAACACAGACTCGCGTACCGGAACACAATAGAAAAATCTGTGTTTTGCACCATTGCGTACCGGAACACGATATTTGGTACCGGTACACAATGCCCTATCGGGATAAAATTACTAAACCGACTTTTATCTTTTTCCAAGGGTTATAAATAGATACTTAGGGTTTCTCAACGAGGGTGACGAATACCGATCAATTCAGAAACACTCGAGAGCAACCCTAGAGGCTGGTTTTTATCGTTCTTCTCTTTCGCCTCTTTTAGGTCAATTCGACGGTTCTTTCAAGAACATATCTTTTGTCGAATTGATCTAATCTTTGCTTAGAGATTTCTTCTACAGTTCCTCAATGAGAATCTAAGCAAAGGATCACCATCGAAGCCAATATTCTTATCGGCTGAGTTTGCGTCGTGGATTCGACGTGGCATCGTGGATTCGGTGTGCTGAAGGCGTTTCGTGGATTCGAAACGTGTGCTCGTGGATTCGAGTGGCGTTCGTGGATTCGAACGTGTGCAGTGGACGTGCAATCGGTGGAGCGCAATGTCCGAAGAAGTTGAAGGAGGGGTTGAATCCGTGGAGACGGTAATCACCTTGTTATTCTTCTTTTCTTAGTGGATTGTTATTGCGTGGACGTCCATTCGGTGAGCGCAAGGTCCGAAGAAGTTGAAGGAGGGGTTGAGTCCGTGGAGTCGGTAATCACCTTGTTATTCTTCTATTCTTAGTGGATTGTTATTGCGTGTTGGTCCCGTGGTTTTTCTCCTGGATTGGAGTTTCCACGTAAATCTCGGTGTGCTATTTTTATTTTCCGCATTGGTTTTTATTTTGCACTGAGATTGAGTTTTTAAGTATTACACCTATTCACCCCCCCCTCTAGTTGTTTGATAGTACCTATTTAGATCCTTGTGGATCCATAAAAACCAACAGCTGGATGTGAGAGTGTATTGTGGAGCTTTGAGCATTTTAGTTGCTAAGGAGCAACGGAGGTGTCATGTTAATTGGTGGCTTGGAGTGTGGATTTGGAAACCATGATTGTGGAAGCCACTATCCGCAGGAATATGTTCATTCGAGAATTTACGCGGGGAGAGTTTGATCCGCGGGGGTTTATCTGGCTGGAAGAAGTGTATTTGACCCCTTGCATATTTTGGATTTTCACTTCTTTGGAGTTGGTCGAGGAATTGAGCTATTTGGAGCGACCGATGCAAATTCTTGCTTGTGAGACAAATGATTTGTGCAGTCGAGTTTTACCTTGGGTGTAGGTTTAGTGGAGCCATCATGATGAGTGAGAACGACCACCTGAGAGCTGTCGATGAGTTGAAGCTCTCCTATTTCCTTGGATTGAGACACCCTCCTGAGCTATGGATTTATTCTGGTTTCAACTTCTTTGTGGAGTGCGAAAATATTGGGAATACTTGGAACAGATGTACTTTACGATTACAACGGAGTTCGGGAGGTTCCGGACGGACGCAGAGAACCCGAAGGCAAAAGTGAGTTAGAACTGGCCGTTATGGGTGCCGGCTTTTGGATTGAGCACACCGACTCCACAGTTGAGCTTTTTGAGTGGGAAAAGTTTTGGACATGTGTATTTTCAGATTACAACGGAGTTCGGGAGGTTTCGGACCCATGCGGAGGCCCCGAGAGCAAAAAATGAGTTGGTGGGGACTTTTGGTGGATTATTTAATTAATTTACTTAATTAGTGGCATATTTGACTTGGTCTGTGATGAAATGAAAGAAAGAAAGGAGAAAGAAAGGAAGTGAGAGAAAGTGAGGGTGGGGGAGTCTTAATTAATTAGAAGCTACAGCTGCCCTCCACCCACCTAATTAAGCCATGACTTAATTAGATGAGCCACCTCATCGCCTGCTACATCCCCTCAAACAGAGGACACAAGCAAAATAGAGGAATGAGAGAAGGAGGAAGAAGAAAGAGAAGAAGAGGAATAATGTGGAAAAAAAAAAAAAATGGGAAAAGAGAGGAAATGGATGGGAGTTGAGATGGTGGACTTCTTCCTAGAAGCCGTGTGGAGCGAGCGGCGCGCGCGCGTCGAGCCTCCAACGAGGTAAAGCACTGCAGTTTTTTTTAGAAGCTTGGTTTTTGGTCTTTAATGGTGGTTTTGGGTTTTTATTTGGTGTTGTTGTGTGTGGTTGGGAGGTTTGGTTTTTGGATGTGTTGGAGCACAACCACCATTGCTGGATTTTCGGAACTCCACCGTCGCAGTTTAGTGGGAAAATTCCCCAGGCTTCATTTCTTGGAATTTCGAGCTGGAATTTGGAGGAGATCTGCAAGACAGGTAAATCTACAACTTTGATATTCAGTGTTCTACTTGGATCATGAGATTTCTTGGAGAATATTTGGGTTTTCTACAACCTTCACGCACAGATTTTTTGTATTGGACACCTTGGAGTAATTTTGGGTTTTCTCTCTCGTACGAGCTCGGAATTAGGTGTTCTTTAGCTCGATCTTTATCTGCTCTCGACAAGGAATCCATTGCCACATTCCTCACCGTATTTGGAGCTCGGTTGGACAGGTAAAACTCCCAATCTTTCCAGCCTTGTAGCGCTGATTTTTACAGAGCAGATTTTTCTTGGAATAGCATGTTTGTATGGTGATATCTTTGAGTTCAGCATATTTTTGGGGGATTTCTTTGTATGGATCTGTTAACAGGGTTAAGAGGAACATTTCTCATGTTGATACTTAAGTGTAATTCCTGCTAAATTAATTCCTAAAAATCTGCGAACATTATGCCGGAATTTTGGATGTTACCGTGTTGTTTCGGGTGTATCTTGGTCTACAGATGTCGGAACGGGGCGTATAAACACTCGTTATGGGCCTACTCGTCGCGAGGATCGCAACCGTGAATTTTCTGGAATTTTTGGAGTACTGTACGCAGGTGAAATTCCCTATCTCCCCTGCTGGATTGTTCTAACAGCATGTGCTGTTGGGATTGTGTGCATTGGAGCTTGTAGAGAGTGGATTGTGGGTTTTTGGTAAATTGTATTATGTGAGCATATACTTATGAGTGTGCAGATGTTATGGTGGTCTTAGTGTGGGTTGTGGGCACTTGTTGAGTGCAGTGAAAATTATTAGAGGGTCGCGGCAGTGTGCGCGCACGACGCGGTTTAGTGTTTCGGCAGATTTTGGACAACGGGCGGTTCGGCGCTTCACCGATTTCAGCGTTGCCTGCGGAAAGCGTTCCAGGTGGGTTGGAATTTCTCCAAAATTTATGGAATGTCCTTTAATGCTATTGAATGCAAGTTGATCATATTTAGTTATTTGTTTTATGCTTATCAAATCTAATAGTTGCCTAGAAAATTGTAGAAAGACTTTCATGAGCCCCAGGCATTTTTATCATGATTTAGAAGTTATTTGACACTAGACTGCTTATTCTTTTGAGATTCAGGCTGCATCTGGACCTTCATAATATTTTAATACCCCGTTTTAAGTAAAACTCCGTTTTAAAAGGATTTTTAATTATTGAGAACATTATGAATGGTCCAGATTGTTCGAGTTGCATGAGTACTCGTGCCAGAGGGCCGAGTGTATTTTTAGAGCATCGTGTGTCGAGTTTCTAGTGTCACGAGAGTTCTTCTTCCTTGTTGGGATTGATGGGTTTATTCTAGATCATGGGTTGTGTTTCTGATTTAGTGGTGGAGGTAGTTCTCCCACTTAGCTTTGAGGATTTTTGGGGTTCTGGCAGATCGAGTCGCGGAGGTTTCCCGACTCAGCCATGGGTCATGTATTATCAGATTGAGTCGTTGAGGGATTCTCCGACCTAGCTGTGAGAGTGTTTGGCCTATTCCTGAGTGAGTCGAGGTTCTTTTTCCGACTGAGTTGTGCTATTGAGCTTGAGATACCGATCTGTTTGATCGTGGATTATAGCCTGCATGTGCCGCTTATGAGACAGTGAGACAGATGTGATACTTGAGTTCGGTGGGGTCGCTCCCCTCGAGCTACGCCCCGGGTGCGATGATGATACCGAGCCTGACGAGGCTACGATGTGTTATGCGCCTAGTTGATTTACTAGTGGTCGCTTGATACCCCTGGCCGAGTTACCATGGGGTCACTTGCGTGAGATTGAGATAGTCCATGTGGGACGCCCTACGTAAGTCCCGTCCCAGTGTGGATGTGGTGGCAGTAGGTTTGGCGCAGGCTTGACTGGACCCTATGAGGCAGTCATTGAGATTGGGTGATATTGAGAGAGTGATTGCATAGCATGTTCATAGATGAGATTTCCTTCGAGCATGGTACTTGAGGCATATTATTAGTAGTCTTCGAGCATGGTACTTGAGGCATATTATTAGTAGTGAGGGTGTATGCATAGCAGGATCAGAGTAGAGTTTTCTTGAGCATGATGTTGGTTCATACTAGCTGTAGTTCCTTTCCTGCTTTCCTTTTATCTATTTGCATACCTACCTGTTGTGCCTCCAGTAGACTTAGTGGGCATACCGTGGATATTGGTGACGGTACCCACTGGGATCTACCTTTTGCAGTAGATCTCACACCCGCTGCGGTGATAGGTTTTCTGAGGCTGCTGTTCCGGCTTAGCTCGCGTGGAGACAGCTGATCGAGGTGAGGACGTGGCCGAGTAGTTCCTTACCAGCATTTTGAGTCGGAGGTAGATGTACCCTGTTAGCTTTATGATTCTACTTTTGTACTGGACAGTCTGAGAGATTGGTGAGGCTTGTATTTATTATTTATTTGAGACACCTGTATTGAGGGTTTGTACTTTAGTGGAGATTTTCTATTGCAGATGTTCAGTATTTATTTCTATAGCATTTGGTTTTTAGTTCTATTTCAGCTCTAATACATTTAGCTTTAGATCTGACTTGCAGGGTAGACGCTTCGTCTGTACGGTAGTTTCCGTACAGATGGCGGATCTGTTGGCGAACCCGGGTCGCAGTTTCGACCCCGGGGCGTGACAGATTTAGGTGGTATCAGAGCCTAGGTGTATAGGTCGTTGAGGACTTAGTGACCCTAGGCTATTGGTTGGACAGTGGGATGACTATCGTGAGAGACGTGACTTTAGCGAGAGTCCTGATTGAGTTGTACCTCCCCCAGGGGATTGCGGCGAGTGATCTTACATGTTATTTCTCTAAAGATGATTATGTTGGCTGCAGACAACATAATACTTTATTATGGGTAACATGTTCTAGACTTTCGCTTGATTGGGTCGAGAGAGTTTTTGGTCCTAATGTTTATTTTGTTTCAGTGGTTTTCGATGCTTCCGAGACGCCGTGCAGCGGCAAGGGCATGCTCGACCTTGGATGAGGAGCCGAACTGTCACGCCCCGGGGGTTTGTTTTGGCGGAAACGATTCATAAAAGCCGAAAATTTGACGCGTAAATTTTTTTTTGTTTAAAAGAGAACCCCTCTTCCCCGGCGCGTGCCCAGACCCGCCACACGTACAGGGTCACTCTGCAACCGGACAGAGTCTCCCCTGTACGTGCACGGCGTAGCGTTCAGTACATGTTCCAACATACACAACCAATCAATCACCACAGTTGTTCACAAGCAACCAGTATTCTAAACTAATAAAAGAAGAACGTATGGCCGATCAATTTGGAAAGGATAAATCCACAGGGTTTTGAAACCAGTGCCCACACGACACTTAGATTTTAAAAACGGTTTTCGCAATTTTTTTCCTTGGCTTCTGCCTTCTTGATTTTCAAATGGCCGATAGAAAGAAAAGGGAAAGATATTCCACTAGGGGCACTAAATGTAGCCCGTACCGACATCCATGCCGACCCCACGAGGGTATCGCGAATCACTCACATGACTACAGAGTAATGAAAAGCGAGAATAAAAGAATAGATACAGTCCAGGGTCCCCAGCGACCCAGCTGCTCCTGTCCCGTCCTCACCACCGCCTACCCCTCTCCCCGTCTGGACCCTGTCACGAAGTGGGATGTCAGTGACGCAGAAATAGTAAAGCATGAGAATATAGTAAAACAAACCGTGAAGACAACTGGAGCTACCACCCTCCCAAGGAGGAAAAGCAACCTGTACCCCTGCATCCTGTAATACCCGGCCGCGTCGGTCCATTACCGACGGCCCCATACCGTACCTGCAACACCGCGACCGCGCCGGACAACTAAACCGGCGGGTCGCTCCGCTCGCACCTAGGCGCCTCAACCCCACAACTAATAAGGGGCCCCCACTACGACACCTCGTGGGTAACACGGGTTCTACGACCTCTTTTCCGGAAAAGCGCACCCTCTGCGGTGGCCAAACCGCGGGTGCGCGTGTGGCAACCTCGAGCCCAGTAACCGTAACCACCATCATGTCAGTATCACAATAAGAATAATAAGAGTAATGAGGTAAATGAGGTAAAGTGCATAATCGTAAACAAGGTAATACTGCGCGCACTCGAAGGCGGCCCGCTGACATATAAGGGTTGAAAAAGAAGAACACCGTCGGCAATCGACGCTAGTCATTATAGCGAACCCACTAACATGCATAAGCTATCACCCGTCATTATGTAACCCCAGTACACTTAGAATAGACCCCGTCCAATAGGATAGAATTTAGAGGCTAGGAATAAAGTAAAAACAACCCACCTGAATGTAGGCCGATCCCGAACTCCCGCTAGACTGTCGGGAGGCTGGCGCTGAACAACTGGGCCCTGAACAAGGGCTAGAATCAGTAATAGACTCACACAAACCCATCCCGATGACACAACAGTAATGCGATGCTAGTAAGGAGCAATGTCGTCGATTTATTGAATACAAATCCGATTTCCGATCAACGAGAGTCCACGGGACCCTCACAAAATGTTCAGTTAGTGTAAAAACACTGTTTAAAGAGAGCTAGCATGTTCATTTTACATTTTGGTCCATAATAACTTTTCATTTGCCTAAATACATTAAGTTAGTTGACTGTTTCGACTTGTTCTCAAAATCCGGGAGTCCAAAATTGACGCCGTAAGTTTCAGCGTGTTCATTTCGGCGAGACCCAGGCCGTGCTTACAGGTATTGGGCTGAGACCAAGCCCGATACAAAGTTGGCCCATAATGTTCTAAGGTCCAAATAGCAACTAAGCCCAAACTTAAATTATATATGATCAATCTGTGAATTAACTGGAGCATGGTGTTAAATAACTGATAAGGATCATGGGGCTCACCTGAGGCTAGCCTGAGCTTGGCCGGAATAGTGGCCGGAGCAACACCCTAATCCTCAAGGAGCTCGGTTTGGGTGCCTTGGAGCAAACTTGGTTCAGACCTACCGCAAAGTGGAGCACCATGTCACAACAAGTCCCAGAAGAATATTCGTCCATGTGGGGTCGAACCCCGGCGGCCAGAGGCGGCGGCGGCCGGAGGCCAACCCAAAAACAAAACTCGGATGCAAGGTTTGAACCGAGCAAAAGGGGAGTGTACCAGGCCTAAACCAAAATGATGGAGTTCATGTAGGAGGCATCTAGGTCTTACCTGTAGTGGTGGTCGAATCCCAGCCCGCCGGGGATCGCCGGAGACCGGAGTTAGATGAAATGCGGGTGCAATTCCTACAGTCAAAACCCCGACGTTAAACTCCGCATGCAACACCTTGGGAGGACTCCTACAGGTCATACATGCTTACCTGGACCCTTTCCCGGCGACGGGGAGCGCCGGCAAGGCACGGTGGAGAAGCTCGGTTGAAGCTTTGGTGGCCGTTAATGGCGGTTTCCGGCCGGCGAGCTCCGGGCCGGTGCGACTTGGACCAAAAGGTCCCTCTCGGGTCCAGTAGTTCTCTGGTGGCGATGGCCGGCGGTGGGGGCCAGCGCCGGCGCCGGACGACCTAGCCCGGCCAAGGTTGAAGAAGGTTCAAAACTAGGGCACGCTCGGTTGGCCTGGATCTTGCTCCGATCGCGCTCAGACCTCGTGGAGGTGTTGTAGTTGTCAAGTGGCCAAAGTTCAACGGTGCCGATCTTTTGTTGGACGGGCGGATCACGGCGGCGCACGGGATCGGCCAGGAAGGCAAAAATTCCGGCGACAGCGCTCCCGCCGGCGATCGGGACGGCGGCAGCGGCCCGGGCTGCAACCGGAAGATCCCCGTGACGTCAGAAACACAGTGACCATGCCCAAAAGCCAGACTTAAATCAAAACTTCCATGTACTCACCTTCGCCGGGAATTGGAAGTTTGGGGAGTGGCCCCGCGGCGGCGCTCGGCGGCGGCTGGGGCTGGGTCCACCGCAGCTTGGTTGCGGCTGCACAGGGGACACCTCCGGGAAGAGCTTGGTCACTTTGAGGTCCCTCTCAACATCCTTCTTTCCAACAACCGAGAGCAAGGTTTATTGGTACCTTCTTCTCCGGCGACCTGGGGCGGCGGCCGGTGCGGGGGAACTCCGGGAAGCACGGCCGAGGAGTGGAGGTTTGTTGAGAGTGCGGCTGAGGGGCTGAGGGCTACGAGGTTTAGCGAAAACCCTAGCCCTAGCTATACCTATATATATAAGGTATGTACAAATTGCAGTTTAGTCCTCTTCTCCTGACATTTTAGGTTTTGGTCCTCTCTGTAGCTTTGAATCACATCAAGGTCCCTCACCAATGCATGGCACGCAAAACGAGGCAAGCAACTTAGGGTCTATTGCGCAAAATGTTGTATTTTCATCGCATTTCACGTTTTTCGAGGCGAACCGGTCGCCGAAACGGAAAAATGGACTGCGCCATGACGTCCGGCTCGACGAGACCCATCAGGTAGCGATCTCTGATTTTCGCGAAACTGCCCGAATAAGATCTCGGTCCATAATAACTGTGCCAAAATACAGTTTTCGCGCTTTTCGAGATTCCAGAGTCGTCAAACAGAATTTTCGACTGCGCCATTGCGTTCCGAACATCGAAACGGATCAAAACGACTACCTGAATCACTATGTTTGGGTTCCGAACAGTGAATTAGTCAACGTTGTATTCGTCAGGGTCCCGAAAATCAGGGTTACTGTTCATATACAGTAACTCACTTAAGTGACCCCTGCGCAGACCACTGCTATATTGGTCGCGGTAATTTCGCCCGCTTCTTCGCTGAATTCTGGAAGATCCGACCGTCAGATCGAAAAGTGCTGAATATAAATCTCGCTCAGTTCGACGAGACGATCGCAACGGTCAACTCGGATTTCCAAGATCATGTCCGGATTGGAAAGTAGCCTTTTTGTCTCGTAAAACGTGCAACTCGCACACTGGCAATTGACTAGATAAATCAACATAGGTCTTTTGAATTCAAAAACCAGGTCAAAATTCACTTTTAGACTATTTATTAAAATAAAATATTTAGAGTTTCTTACATCACTTACAACTTAAAAGAAGTTTCGTCCCCGAAACTTACAACTTAAAAGTTTCATTCCCGGAGCTTACAACCTAAGTCATACTCTATGAAAATGCTCATAAGGTTTAATCGAGGGCTACAAGTCAGTCGCAAGGTATCTACAACTCTAAGGCTACTAATTTAGACCCAATCTGGTATTCCTCATTATAGGGCAGGGTATTTCCTCAGTTCTTTCGACCGTCCGTTGCCTGTAGCCAACGTGCCTACCAAAAGAACAGCGGAATACCAAAGGTTTGTCGCCAACAACAAGTTGGGGACGCAACTCCTACCAGAAGGTATATCACATACTTCCCAACACAAACTCAGTGCCAAAACATAACCTTTATCGAGGATTACTACCGCCTCGTGGTCACAAACATCGCCATGACTAACACTTAGGCGAGTCCACGTCGATCCACAAAACCTGTGCAAAAGGTGGGGTCAATTGCATCCGTCCCCAGAACAGGGTTACCATCGGGCCCATAGGCCAACGAATTAAGACACGGGGACACTGAAGGGTCAGCAACTTGTTCAACCTCTAAGCAAACTGTGAGGCTAGTGCACTAATAGCAGTCATCTACTGCTATGCCATCAGCTGGACGATTACGAAGAGAGCAGTGATTTAACCTTTAACCACCGTAACGGGTCCGAGCACTCTGGCTCCATTGAAAACATCAGCCCACAGCCGAAACCATGACCGCAGCTAACCCTACACTAACAACGATCCCCCAAAAAAAATCAGAGTGCGTACGACTAATAGCCGAAACAACGAGACTCAACTGTGCGACACACACCAGAGCTCCAAACCACTATGCCAATACCCTACGCTCCCTTGTGAACACAAGTCATCCTGGGGGTCGTTCCTAACCATAAACCCAGGTATCGGATCGGAAGGGCGGAAATTTGTGCATCGGAAACTGTGCAATTCACGCACCGGTATGCAAATCGCTAAGGTTAGATCTGCTTTCTCGCCCGCGAGCACACTAGAATTTCTCGAGTGCTACATCACTCACACCTTAAAAGAAGTTTCATCCCCAGAACTTAGATACGCCAGGGATCCAAAATATGGGAAAAGTGGCCAAACATGTCCGACTTGCGCTTCCCATTGGCCTTGCGCCCCTCGTGATCTGTACTGCTTCACAATCACAAACTCGCAACCCAAAACCTCAAGACTATGCCTTGGTCATGGGGAGCTGGCGACAAGACCCAAGAAGCACGGTCCTACTTCCATCTTGGCACCCAAGGGGTGCGACACTCTGATTAACCTCTACCGCTCGGTCCCAGTCCATTGCCCTTCCAAGCACCATACACTGAGCCGAGCTGCATACCCCCAGGCCAACGATCACATTCCCAACTAGGAGTATTTAAGCTCTAGGTCCGCTCAACAAAAGGAAGAATCAAGCCCAAACAAACAAGATTCGTTAGTCCCAGTGGTCTCTTTTTCTCGACCCCAGGGGGAATCCCAAGACCCCCACAACAACACCACTACACGAGCCCAAACAATACGACTACACAAACGCGACAACCGAGCTAAACCGAGAAACAGAACTTAACCCGTACTCACACACCCCACAAGTCAGTTCTAGACTCCGCTAGTATAGCACTTAACCAACTATCTAGAAAACGGGACATATACTTTTCCCCCGCTCCCCCGATCACTCGCATTCTACGCTTCTATGCCTTATTCAATTCATTCATTCGTAGCTGAGTGTGGTATCTCCGTGGATGTCGGACACTGACTCTGCGTCCCCGGCCGATGATCTAGTACGGGCCATGTCTGTCACACATCACAAGAGTCAACTTCCGACTACCCTACTAACAACAACCATAAAGTGAGAGAAAGGACTCAACATTTCCCCCCCCCTCGGTCACTCACGTTCTACAGTCCTATGCCCTACCCATTTCATTCATGTGTAGGCAAGTGAGGTGTTCCCGCGGATGTCGGCACTAACTGTTGTGATTGAAAGAACGCTCTGATACCATTTAATCTGTCACGCCCCGGGGGTTTGTTTTGGCGGAAACGATTCATAAAAGCCGAATATTTGACGCGTAAATTTTTTTTTTTGTTTAAAAGAGAACCCCTCTTCCCCGGCGCGTGCCCAGACCCGCCACACGTACAGGGTCACTCTGCAACCGGACAGAGTCTCCCCTGTACGTGCACGGCGTAGCGTTCAGTACATGTTCCAACATACACAACCAATCAATCACCACAGTTGTTCACAAGCAACCAGTATTCTAAACTAATAAAAGAAGAACGTATGGCCGATCAATTTGGAAAGGATAAATCCACAGGGTTTTGAAACCAGTGCCCACACGACACTTAGATTTTAAAAACGGTTTTCGCAATTTTTTTCCTTGGCTTCTGCCTTCTTGATTTTCAAATGGCCGATAGAAATAAAAGGGGAAAGATATTCCACTAGGGGCACTAAATGTAGCCCGTACCGACATCCATGCCGACCCCACGAGGGTATCGCGAATCACTCACATGACTACAGAGTAATGAAAAGCGAGAATAAAAGAATAGATACAGTCCAGGGTCCCCAGCGACCCAGCTGCTCCTGTCCCGTCCTCACCACCGCCTACCCCTCTCCCCGTCTGGACCCTGTCACGAAGTGGGATGTCAGTGACGCAGAAATAGTAAAGCATGAGAATATAGTAAAACAAACCGTGAAGACAACTGGAGCTACCACCCTCCCAAGGAGGAAAAGCAACCTGTACCCCTGCATCCTGTAATACCCGGCCGCGTCGGTCCATTACCGACGGCCCCATACCGTACCTGCAACACCGCGACCGCGCCGGACAACTAAACCGGCGGGTCGCTCCGCTCGCACCTAGGCGCCTCAACCCCACAACTAATAAGGGGCCCCCACTACGACACCTCGTGGGTAACACGGGTTCTACGACCTCTTTTCCGGAAAAGCGCACCCTCTGCGGTGGCCAAACCGCGGGTGCGCGTGTGGCAACCTCGAGCCCAGTAACCGTAACCACCATCATGTCAGTATCACAATAAGAATAATAAGAGTAATGAGGTAAATGAGGTAAAGTGCATAATCGTAAACAAGGTAATACTGCGCGCACTCGAAGGCGGCCCGCTGACATATAAGGGTTGAAAAAGAAGAACACCGTCGGCAATCGACGCTAGTCATTATAGCGAACCCACTAACATGCATAAGCTATCACCCGTCATTATGTAACCCCAGTACACTTAGAATAGACCCCGTCCAATAGGATAGAATTTAGAGGCTAGGAATAAAGTAAAAACAACCCACCTGAATGTAGGCCGATCCCGAACTCCCGCTAGACTGTCGGGAGGCTGGCGCTGAACAACTGGGCCCTGAACAAGGGCTAGAATCAGTAATAGACTCACACAAACCCATCCCGATGACACAACAGTAATGCGATGCTAGTAAGGAGCAATGTCGTCGATTTATTGAATACAAATCCGATTTCCGATCAACGAGAGTCCACGGGACCCTCACAAAAAGTTCAGTTAGTGTAAAAACACTGTTTAAAGAGAGCTAGCATGTTCATTTTACATTTTGGTCCATAATAACTTTTCATTTGCCTAAATACATTAAGTTAGTTGACTGTTTCGACTTGTTCTCAAAATCCGGGAGTCCAAAATTGACGCCGTAAGTTTCAGCGTGTTCATTTCGGCGAGACCCAGGCCGTGCTTACAGGTATTGGGCTGAGACCAAGCCCGATACAAAGTTGGCCCATAATGTTCTAAGGTCCAAATAGCAACTAAGCCCAAACTTAAATTATATATGATCAATCTGTGAATTAACTGGAGCATGGTGTCAAATAACTGATAAGGATCATGGGGCTCACCTGAGGCTAGCCTGAGCTTGGCCGGAATAGTGGCCGGAGCAACACCCTAATCCTCAAGGAGCTCGGTTTGGGTGCCTTGGAGCAAACCTGGTTCAGACCTACCGCAAAGTGGAGCACCATGTCACAACAAGTCCCAGAAGAATTTTCGTCCATGTGGGGTCGAACCCCGGCGGCCAGAGGCGGCGGCGGCCGGAGGCCAACCCAAAAACAAAACTCGGATGCAAGGTTTGAACCGAGCAAAAGGGGAGTGTACCAGGCCTAAACCAAAATGATGGAGTTCATGTAGGAGGCATCTAGGTCTTACCTGTAGTGGTGGTCGAATCCCAGCCCGCCGGGGATCGCCGGAGACCGGAGTTAGATGAAATGCGGGTGCAATTCCTACAGTCAAAACCCCGACGTTAAACTCCGCATGCAACACCTTGGGAGGACTCCTACAGGTCATACATGCTTACCTGGACCCTTTCCCGGCGACGGGGAGCGCCGGCAAGGCACGGTGGAGAAGCTCGGTTGAAGCTTTGGTGGCCGTTAATGGCGGTTTCCGGCCGGCGAGCTCCGGGCCGGTGCGACTTGGACCAAAAGGTCCCTCTCGGGTCCAGTAGTTCTCTGGTGGCGATGGCCGGCGGTGGGGGCCAGCGCCGGCGCCGGACGACCTAGCCCGGCCAAGGTTGAAGAAGGTTCGAAACTAGGGCACGCTCGGTTGGCCTGGATCTTGCTCCGATCGCGCTCAGACCTCGTGGAGGTGTTGTAGTTGTCAAGTGGCCAAAGTTCAACGGTGCCGATCTTTTGTTGGACGGGCGGATCACGGCGGCGCACGGGATCGGCCAGGAAGGCAAAAATTCCGGCGACAGCGCTCCCGCCGGCGATCGGGACGGCGGCAGCGGCCCGGGCTGCAACCGGAAGATCCCCGTGACGTCAGAAACACAGTGACCATGCCCAAAAGCCAGACTTAAATCAAAACTTCCATGTACTCACCTTCGCCGGGAATTGGGAGTTTGAGGAGTGGCCCCGCGGCGGCGCTCGGCGGCGGCTGGGGCTGGGTCCACCGCAGCTTGGTTGCGGCTGCACAGGGGACACCTCCGGGAAGAGCTTGGTCACTTTGAGGTCCCTCTCAACATCCTTCTTTCCAACAACCGAGAGCAAGGTTTATTGGTACCTTCTTCTCCGGCGACCTGGGGCGGCGGCCGGTGCGGGGGAACTCCGGGAAGCACGGCCGAGGAGTGGAGGTTTGTTGAGAGTGCGGCTGAGGGGCTGAGGGCTACGAGGTTTAGCGAAAACCCTAGCCCTAGCTATACCTATATATATAAGGTATGTACAAATTGCAGTTTAGTCCTCTTCTCCTGACATTTTAGGTTTTGGTCCTCTCTGTAGCTTTGAATCACATCAAGGTCCCTCACCAATGCATGGCACGCAAAACGAGGCAAGCAACTTAGGGTCTATTGCGCAAAAAGTTGTATTTTCATCGCATTTCACGTTTTTCGAGGCGAACCGGTCGCCGAAACGGAAAATGGACTGCGCCATGACGTCCGGCTCGACGAGACCCATCAGGTAGCGATCTCTGATTTTTGCGAAACTGCCCGAATAAGATCTCGGTCCATAATAACTGTGCCAAAATACAGTTTTCGCGCTTTTCGAGATTCCAGAGTCGTCAAACAGAATTTTCGACTGCGCCATTGCGTTCCGAACATCGAAACGGATCAAAACGACTACCTGAATCACTATGTTTGGGTTCCGAACAGTGAATTAGTCAACGTTGTATTCGTCAGGGTCCCGAAAATCAGGGTTACTGTTCATATACAGTAACTCACTTAAGTGACCCCTGCGCAGACCACTGCTATATTGGTCGCGGTAATTTCGCCCGCTTCTTCGCTGAATTCTGGAAGATCCGACCGTCAGATCGAAAAGTGCTGAATATAAATCTCGCTCAGTTCGACGAGACGATCGCAACGGTCAACTCGGATTTCCAAGATCATGTCCGGATTGGAAAGTAGCCTTTTTGTCTCGTAAAACGTGCAACTCGCACACTGGCAATTGACTAGATAAATCAACATAGGTCTTTTGAATTCAAAAACCAGGTCAAAATTCACTTTTAGACTATTTATTAAAATAAAATATTTAGAGTTTCTTACAGCGCCCGAATTCGGGCGGACCGGACCGGGCGCCCGAAAGTTGGGACACAATGGGAATTTTTCCAATTGTTTCCTCAGCCTATAAATAGGCAGCCCGAGCCCTCTTCTTTGGCTCTTTTCTCTCAGCCCACGCACCATCTGCCCGAGCACCTTGAAGAAGACTTGTTCAACTCTTAATTCTTGATCTTCCTACCAAGTTCTACGATTTTAGGAGCACGCATCCCGAGGTTCTGGATTTTACGGTGCGGCGCGATGTTGCTTTCTAGTGTTCTTCTTCGGCGCAGCGACAGTGTTTTGGCTCCCCTGGGCTACCCCGAGCTCCTTTTGCAGTGATTCTTGCGCCGACAGACTCCTAAGAGGTAGGGCTTCATCTTTCGTATTGTTTACGCTTTCCTGTTTCGAGTTTTTGGCACGGATCCGGAGGTGACACTGTGACCCTTTTTCTGCTTGGCTTGTGGGACAGCATCGAGGTGTTTTGGCCATATCTTTGCGCACAAGCGTCAGCCGGAAACGAGCTTATACAACTTTTTCATCTACAGATCGCAAGGAACGCGCTCGTATTTTTCTTGGATTTTTCTGAGATTTCATCAGAGGTGAAAATTACTGTTTTCTCAGTGAGCAGTGTACAGTTTTAATACAGATTTTTTGTATGAGTGTACCCCCTTGCCGAATTTTTATCTTGACTTACCGAACTCCGATTTGGGCGTGCAAGGTACCGTTTCGAAGCTATCGACGCAAGGATTGCTGTGATATATTTTTTGGAATTTTCTGGGCACTATCTGCAGGTGATAATTTAACAGTTCAGAATTCGAGGTTGTATGTGGTTTAAGTGCTATATTTGGGAGCCTAGTGTAATTAGTGGACTTTGTATTGTGCCAGGAGTGTTACGGGTGTGCTGAACTTATTGGAGCAAGGGATTAGAGTTATTTGGTGTATTCAGCTGTTGGGCTTTGGACAGTCAGCTTTTCAGGTGGGTGCCTTATTCCCGGAACCGGTGGACGGTTCTCTAAATTTTCATATGTTAGCATTGCATGCAGGTGAATGGTACAATAGCTGGGGTTGATCGGTAAGTTTAACAATGAGGATTTTATGGAAATTGCAAGTGAATTATTCACAGTATGACAATGGTATTAATCAAATAGTCATGTTGATGATTAGTGAAAGTTTATCTAAGGCAAGGATACCCTATATGATTAATTATCATGCCATATTAGCACATAACCTTTTATGAGGATGGTTTATGCATTGGGATAGGATTATGTAGTTATGTGCAGGTTCTACTCTGAGGAGCCATTATGGATTGAGAATTATGGACAGGTATGGTCATTGATAATTTTGGCACGAGGTTTATTTTCTTTATTCTTCTTGAGGACAAATGCATGCTTGTATGGACATATGTGTATGGACATATAGTTAGGCCATCTTTTACTGCTGCACTACATATTGGAATTTGACTTAGGAGAAACCATGATTGCTTTCTTTCTCCTTTTTATGTAGACTTTTGAGTCATGTTGCTCGGGTTCGAGCAGAGGTTTGGGATAGTGTAGCTGGGACCTTAGGGTCAGAGACAGGGTGTGCTTGATGTTGGATTGTGGGTTATTGCGGCAACCGCGGACAGTAGGCGGTTGACCGGATCTTGATTAATTTACCCAATTGTGGATTGTGGGTTATTGCGGCAACCGCGGACAGTAGGCGGTTGACCGGATCTTCATTAATTTACCCAATTGTGGGTTGTGGGTTATTGCGGTGACCGCGGACTTTGGGCGGTTGACCGGATGTTGACTATTGCATCAGATTGGGTATCAGATTTGTTCTAGTGGATGGTGTTTCCCACTTTTTGAGTATTATTGCATCAGATCGGGGTTTTGTTAGTGGACGGAGTTTCCCACTTTGATCATAGTCTTGATCCAGTCCTGCTATTATGAGACAGTGGTTACAGAGATACTCGATACTGTGATGCTTGATACAGTGATACTTTACTCGTGTGGGTCGCTCCCCTCGAGTGCCACTCCGGAGTAGGCTTTCCACGGTGCAGAGCGCCGGGCACCATGCTGGGTTTTGAGTCCTTGGGACTCCTTTGCTTCGGTGTTATGCGTAGGCTGGCATACCCGTCGCGGCAGAGCAGGCAGTACCAGTGATTACTGGTCTATCGATTGGGTTTATTCAAGCAGATACTTTTTGTTACACTCGTGCCTGGGGGACCGAGTGGAGTCTAGTAGCTGTGTTTAGACCAGTGCTAGTATTGTTGGGAACCGTTCGGGGTTTGACGGTGGTCCCGTGGTCGTTGTGAGTTCTTTGACCATTGTGTGAGAGGTTGAGCATCTTGAGTCTTTCCGTTCTGAGAGAGAGAGGGCATGGATTTGACTATAGCCAGCATGAGCCACTACTCGATAGCGAGTTAGTCCGTTTGGACGCCCTACGTAATTCCTGCCCGTCAGCGGGAGGTGGTTGTAGGTAGGCGCAGGTTTGACTGGACCCGATGTGGCAGTCAGCTCGATTGGGTCGATTGAGCACCTCGTGTGCGAGTGTTGCATATCTTCATCAGAGTTTCCCCATTTGAGCATTTGGTTAGAGGCATGGTAGCTGTAGAGTGTTTCCAGCTTCTTCTTCAGTTTTACTGCATCGGTTATCTTTTGCCTCTAGTAGTCTTGGTGGGCAGATCGTCGGGCCTTGTGGCGATACCCACTGAGAACTTCCTTATTGCGTAGTTCTCACGCCCGTTGGGGGTTTTCCCCCTTTTGTCCTTTCTCCTCTTGTTTTGCAGAGTCTTGGCGGGTGTTGCCGTTCTGTGGTTGCTGTGCGTGGTGAGGGAGTAGCGAGCTAGATCCAGACCCATCTTTGGAGAGTAGCGGTACCCCCCTTTGGAGGAGATCTTCAGTAGTCGGTAGAGTGGTATTTATTTCCTCTTTTGAGAGACTGATGTAGTGAGGATATGATGTATTGAGAGCTTGTACACTGATGTTTTATTTGAGATATCTCCCTGTTGAGCTATGAGTTTTGTACTCGAGGTTAATGTATGATTATCATTTTTGGGAGATGGACCTTGTTGTTTTATCTTCAGTTGTACAGTGGTTGATTTTATTCTACAGCAGTTTTGTCTTTTAGCTCTGATATCTGTTAGCTGTAGTTCTTTTTGCAGGTAGGACGCTTCGCCTATGCGGGTTTGGCATAGGTGGCGGATCTGTTGGCGAGCCCGGGTCGCAGTTTCGACCCCGGGGCGTGACAGATTAGGTGGTATCAGAGCCTAGGTTGTAGGTCATGGTGGACTTAGAAACCCTAGGCTTGTGGTTGGACCCTAGGATGACTTCGTGAGTGTCGTGATTTGTAGCGAGAGTCCTGATTGAGTTTTGCACCTCTCCCGAGGGACGGGATGAGTGATTGGCATGTTTATTCTCCTAAGTAGTTATGTTGGCTGCAGACAACATAACGCTATGGAATGGGTAACATGCTCTAGACTTTCGCTGGATTGGGTCGAGCGTTGTTGTGTGCTGATTTGTGGTTTCGTCGTGGCGAGCGGTGTCTCCCCGACGCTGGGTTTGTGACCTTTGTGCATCCTGTCACGGCAGTTGAGCTTGAGCGGTTGGTTTTGGGCCGGATACCCGGATTGAGGTCAGAGAACTCCGAACCCAGATGACAGGATTGTCAGAGACATATCAGCGGCAGTGTGAGCAGCTAGTTTGGTGACGCAGTTGTCAGAGCAGTGGGCAGCCCGACTGTACTTTCCTTCTGAGACCACTAGGATGTAGTACCCTCAGCGGCAGGGATTTTTGTAGTGCCAATAGAGCTAGTGGCCCCCTCCGTGCCAATGTTTAGTGCCAAGGCACTGAGGTAGGGTGGATGGTTGACAGCAGAGGAGCTGTGGGGCATGTTTGATTTAGTGAGCCAGATTTGGCAGATGAACCACCCTGACTCGTAAGATTGAGCTTGGAGCCTTTGGAGGCAGAGTCGTGGTTGGGGGGTGATGGAGTGATCCATTGAGAGCCTCCCTGTGCTAGAGAGTTTATGCAGTTGTTGAACTGGTGCTCCAGGTTTCGAGGGACGAGGCACATAGGATAAGTGAGATTGGGAGTGGATTGCACCAGGATACTCTTTAGTTTCTTTTCGGTCCCTCATGTTCGGGTTTTGGACTGTGGATGCCTCGTCGGAGTAGGCATTGTGTTTGGAGCTGGACAACTGCAGTTCCTTGGATGGGGGTCCTGCCGCTAGAGGTGAGTTCTGGAGGGAGGCGCTGGGCGCTAGGTGATGGAGGACAGATCGGCAGGCAGAGGCATTTTCGTTTTGCTTTCCTGGGTGGTGGATATCCTTGTGGATGGTTAATGCAAAGCTTACCCAAGGGAATTCTACCCTTATGTGATTATAACTTGCATATTTTGATTGTATCATATGGATTGAGGGGTGAGCTTAGAAAGGATAAGTGTATAGGGAATTGCATGGATAATGGTGTTTTGTCTTATGACGGTTGCAATGATGGACTTCTGAGATGGTTGGGGATCGGGCGGACCCCGATGGCAGTATCAGTGTCTATATCAGAGTAGCGCAACGGTAGCGTGGTTTTGTTGTCTGCGGAGGATCGTATCTGTTGCCTCAGCGTGAGCAGAGACAGAGGTCGTGCTCCCTTGTGATTGATGGGATATTTTCTGATGGACTAAGCGACAACCGCTTCATCGTGTGGATGAGCTTGTGCCGCCTGGTTGGAGGGCGCCAACGGCAGTGGATCGGGTTGTTGCAGGTGTGATTTCATCACCGCAGTCGGAGTTAGTGTACCTCGCTTCCCGGCATGGACTAAAGGCAGAGTTATTACCACGTGCACTAGAGGTACAGAATACCATCGGTGTTATGCATGTGAAGGAGGCTTGTGGGTTTTGTTCAGTGTCGTTGAGACCATGAGTTATACCAGCAAACCTCTTGAGATGGGTGGCAGTTCGATGTTTTTGACCCAGTGCTTGGGATTGGTTGGCACGGCACCACTGGATGGTTAAGTGCAGAGAGGGTGCTGATTGTGACTTTTGCGAGGCTGACAAAGGAGGCTTGTTATGGGGAGATTGTTCGAGCACACAGGGTTTATGACTGTGTGAGAGGAGCTTATGGTGGCGCCGGGACCAAAGGATATTTCTATTGCTGCGAAATCCCGGGTGTGAGTCCACTCGAGTTGATGATTATGCCGCCCTGTTAGGGAGAGTTTGATTGCGGTTGACGTGGTTTGGAAACCGCACACAACCTCAGTAGCACCACTTGGATTATCGGTCAAGAGCTGGGAGAGTTGATCGCACCGGTGCAGGGATCTGTTGGATAGAGGGTCTGTTTGACCTAGTGCCACGTCGTTGATACACGACGGTGAGAGCCCTTGGGATTGGAGCCCAGGCAAGTCAGGTATTATTTAGAACCTTTTGAAGGAGCTATATTCCGGCAGTTATTGTTTGATGCCTGCGCCAATTTGGAATTTCAACTGAGGGCTTTTGTCTAGATGGTGTTCAGGACGGTAGGGGCATTCCGAGTACAGTGAAGCCAATGGATGGAACTAATGCCCTGTTGCCTCTAGATTGAGGAATTCTGTGTTTCTGTTGGGCTTGAACGGTTTGATAGCGGCATTCCTCCAGGAATATTTGGTTTTACCCCCCCTCCCTGAGTGTTTAGAGCTTGTGCAGCATTTGTATATGGTGTGACAAGGTCTGTGGGGAAGAAGCTTTTTGCCAAGTCGTTGTGGTGCAAGTTTTAGCTTCGAGAGCATATCTTCCTGGATTACTTTTTTCTAGCCGAAGGGGCGGCGGTGGAAATTCGGCCAAGTGGATGCTATTTAAGACTGGCCGAGATCGACGGTCATTGTTGTGGGTGAGGAGTTGTTGGACCGGATAGTGCCAGCAGAGCTTGATGACCGGTGGTGATGAGATTGGTACCAGTGCCGATTCTAACCTAGTCAGTGGTGGGAGATGGATTTGTGAGTTATAGTGATACCTCCCGTAGTGGCTGTAGAGCCACCATTGGATTTTGTGAGCATCCAGTGTCACCCCGACAGAGCCACTGTGGTGGCGGATGCCTGGAGCAGAAGAGCTATTTGGGAGTCGAGTTTGACGGTTCCATAGCGGCACTGTGTGGGGCCATCCTTGTGTGCAGGTTTGAGTTGTGTCCCTGAGGATCCCTTTTGATGAAAGGCTGCGGCTGAGCAATCCGCTTGGGTTTGAGTTTTGAGGGTGACTGAGTATGAACCCCCGCTTGTTAGGGCCCCTTTTCTGTGCAGGTGTTTGTGTGGATGTGTTTCGGGTCGCTTGGGGTTGCGTTGGCTCTTAGGAGTGATGTTGAGCGTGTTTGCTCGGGCTATTTGTTCCTTTTCCCCCGCCTTTTGTTGGAGTTTTTGAGGTTTTTCTGCGTCTCAGCTCTGGAGTGTCATGTTTTGGACCCCTCGCCCGTGATTTGGACTCGTTCCTTTTGGGGTCTGTGAGTTTGGAGTACGAGGGACGCCCGTTGCGAATTCCGACTCGTGAGGTGAGGGAATTGCGCAATCGGGCTATGCCGTACTGGTTGTTGCTGTTGTTGTTCTGAGGAGTAATCACGGGAGTGATAGGTGACTTGGGAGCTGGAGACGGCGGTGTTGAATTTTGACCCCTGGTTTCTGAGACTCCTTGGGAGTTGCTCTAGTTTCGAGGACGAACTTTCTTTTAGTGGGGAGGATTGTGGTGACCCGGATCTTTGCAGGGCTTCTACAGTGTGACCAGCAGCTTCTGGAAGCCTACGTGGCATGTCGGCGGTGTTCGCGCGCCAATTTGGACACAAGAGATGGATTCGGGGCTTAAATGGATCTCGTAGGTAATCGGGGGACCCCATCGGATGTTTAGAAGAGTTTACGCGTGGAGTGGATATCAAATTTAGGCTCGGCGCGGAATTCGGATTAAAAATACCTTTCCGGGAGCCTCGGCAAATTATAGGATTGGAATTTGGCAAAATGGACGCCGGGATTTGGAATCAGCGCGCGAGAAACGGTCAAGATGGGCTAATTACTTTTTGTTTTTGAGCGTTGCGGGTACTGTTCATGCCGGAACAGTATTTCCGGCGATCGCCGGCGGCGGCCGGCGGCGGCGGGCGGCGTCGGCGGGCGGCGGCGCAGCCTCGGGCAGGCGTTTGGCGGCCGCGGGCAGGCGGCTGAGGGCGCGGGCAGGCGGCTGAGCGCGCGGGCAGGCGCGCGGTCCACCGCGGAGGTCGTGCACCGGGGGCGGGCCACGTGGCGCTCTCCGGTTGGCCGGTTCAGCGGGAGCGGTCCACTGAAATTGGGCCCGGGTGCACGGTAGACCGGGTGGACACGTGGCGTGAGGTGATTGGTTCGGTGTTGTGCTCCCGGTCCACGCAACCGGTGGAGTGGGTGACCGGGGCAGGTGGCCGTACGGCGGGGCAGGTGGCCGTACGGCCCGGGTCAGCCGCGACGTGCGCGGTCCACGGCGCGACGTGCGTGGTGCACGGGTTGCCGGGCCACGTGTCGCGTCGCCATTCGCGGGCGCAGGTGCACCGGGTGCAGTGGGGCCCGGGGGAGTAGTGGACTGAGCTGTGTGGTGGACCGGGCCGCACTGTGCGCGCCCGAAACTTGGCGGGCCGGGCCGCACTGTGCGCGCCCGAATTCGGGCGGACCGGACCGGGCGCCCGAAAGTTGGGACACAATGGGAATTTTTCCAATTGTTTCCTCAGCCTATAAATAGGCAGCCCGAGCCCTCTTCTTTGGCTCTTTTCTCTCAGCCCACGCACCATCTGCCCGAGCACCTTGAAGAAGACTTGTTCAACTCTTAATTCTTGATCTTCCTGCCAAGTTCTACGATTTTAGGAGCACGCATCCCGAGGTTCTGGATTTTACGGTGCGGCGCGATGTTGCTTTCTAGTGTTCTTCTTCGGCGCAGCGACAGTGTTTTGGCTCCCCTGGGCTACCCCGAGCTCCTTTTGCAGTGATTCTTGCGCCGACAGACTCCTAAGAGGTAGGGCTTCATCTTTCGTATTGATCGCGCTTTCCTGTTTCGAGTTTTTGGCACGGATCCCGAGGCAACACTGTGACCCTTTTTCTGTTTGGCTTTGTGGGACAGCATCGAGGTGTTTTGGCCATATCTTTGCGCACAAGCGTCAGCCGGAAACGAGCTTATACAACTTTTTCATCTACAGATCGCAAGGAACGCGCTCGTATTTTTCTTGGATTTTTCTGAGATTTCATCAGAGGTGAAAATTACTGTTTTCTCAGTGAGCAGTGTACAGTTTTAATACAGATTTTTGTATGAGTGTACCCCTTGCCGAATTTTTATCTTGACTTACCGAACTCCGATTTGGGCGTGCAAGGTACCGTTTCGAAGCTATCGACGCAAGGATTGCTGTGATATTTTTTTGGAATTTTCTGGGCACTATCTGCAGGTGATAATTTAACAGTTCAGAATTCGAGGTTGTATGTGGGTTAAGTGCTATATTTGGGAGCCTAGTGTAATTAGTGGACTTTGTATTGTGCCAGGAGTGTTACGGGTGTGCTGAACTTATTGGAGCAAGGGATTAGAGATTTGGTGTATTCAGCTGTTGGGCTTTGGACAGTCAGCTTTTCAGGTGGGTGCCTTATTCCCGAGAACCGTGGGACGGTTCTCTAATTTCATATGTTAGCATGCATGGAGTAGGTGATGGTACAATAGCTGGGGTGTGATTCGGTAAGTTTAACCATGAGGATTGTATGGAAATTGCAAGGAATTATTCACAGTATGACAATGGTATTAACAAATAGTCCTGTT
>CM055076.1:13118125-13143716 GCA_029204045.2 Tillandsia leiboldiana
GTGGTCGCTTTCTGTCGGAGCTCTGAGCGCCGCAGCCCTCTGTCTGGCCACCACCTTTATCACCTCTCTCCACCCACTATGCATGCTCTGCGGCTGCTCCGAGAGTCTGAATCTCTGAGCATGCACCAGTGTGTAAATCTCTGGACGGAGGCCTCCATCGAACAACTCAACCTGGTCGGACCGTACGATGTGTCGTCTGCGGTCACACAGTCTAGCAACTGCCGTGAACTCCTGGAAATAGGCATGAGCCGATCGGTCGCCCTGCTGCAGGTTCTTCAAATTCTTCCTCCAACTTCTTCTTCACCCTGGTTCGAAAAATAGGTGTCCAGCACCATCCGTCGGAACTCCTCCCAAGGCAGCTGCCGAGGTAATCCGGAACTCCAGGGGCTTCCCGCTGCCACCAAAATCACATCTCACGTCCAAACAGTGCATCCGCCATGTGCACTCGATCCACTCGGGTCGATGAAGAAGTCCCAAAAAGCTTCTCCATCGCAAAAAGCCATCTCCCAACACCCAGGGCTGCGCATCCCGCCCTGAGAATCTAGGGGGTCCCCGCTGAACAAACGTGGGAGTTTGTTAGCGATATCCTGCTCCCCTCCGCGGGTCAAAGGCTGAATAGCTCCGAGCCCGGCTCTCGAAGATTGCGCTGACATCACAAATGTCAACAGGAGGCAAGGAACAGTAGGCTGGTGGTGTGTCTCTGCTGAGCAAGCACGTGATCGATCCTCTCCCCTGGCGGCGCTGACCCTACGCCAATTGGGCCACCAAGGCCCTCAACCGGGGAGGGGCTCGTAAGCTCGGGGGTGTAGGTGCTGCTCTGGCTCATCAGGGGGTAACTGGACACCCGGAGTAGGGATCCGGCGTCGGGGGGAGGCGCGCCTGCCACAAGAAATCACGAATAGGGGGAACTAACCCACACGACACCAATCTAGCGAAAGTCAAAGACAGCCCCCAATTTCTGCCCTTGTGAGTTTTGTCTGGCAGCCAACATAACGGTCCCGAAAGAAATCTGGGAATGGGCGATTCCCAGCTGCCTCCTGGAGGTCCAATAACATAAAATCAACGACTTGTCGCGAGTGTCACGCTCGGTAAAACTCTAAGATTTTAGTTTAACAAATAGTCTAAAAGTGAATTTTGACCGGGTGTATATTGAATTCAAAAGACCTATGTTGATTTACTAGTCATCGCCAGTGTGCGAGTTTGCACGTTTTACGAGACAAAAAGGCTACTTTCCAAGCCGGACTTGTCTTGGAAAATCCGAGTTGACCGTGGATCGTCTCGTCGAACTGAGCGAGATTTATTTCAGCACTTTCGATCTGACGGGATCTTTTCCAATTCAGCGAAGAAACGGGCAAATTACTGCGACCAATATAACATGGTCCTGCGACAGTGCACTAAGTGGGTTACTGTAAGAATGTAACCCTGGTTCTCGAGACCCCGACGACTACAATATTACTTTTTTCACTGTCCGGAATCCGAATGTAGTGATCCAGGTAGTCATTTCGAACGTTTTCGTCGTTCTGGACACAAAGGCACTGACGAAATTCTGTTTTGACGACTCTGGAATCTCGAAAAGCACGAAAACTGTATTTGACACAGTTATTATGGACCGAGATTTTATCCGGGCAGTTTTCGCGAAAATCAGAGATCGCTACCCGATAGGTCTCGTCGAGCCCGGACGTCATGGCGCAGTCCATTTTCCGTTTCGACGATCGGATCGCCTCGAAAAGCGTGAAATACAGCGAAATGTGGGTTGTTCTGGGCACATGATCCCCATAGTTTGTGCCTCGATTTGCGTGCCACTTCTGGGAGAGGGACCTAGATGTGACTAAAAGCTACTGAGATGGACCAAAACCTAAATTGTCAAAGAGGGAGGACTAAACTGCTATTGTTATACACTATACATATACACTTATAGCTAGGCTAGGGTTTTCCAGCCTCAAACCTCGTAGCCCTCAGCCCTATAGTCGCCAGCTTCAACAGAATCCCTCCCTCAGCCGCTCCCCTCGGAACTAGCCCGCACCGGCCGCCGCCGCCGGTCGCCGGAAAGGTGAGGTCTCAAGAATCAACCTTCTCTCGGGTTGTTGGGAAGGAAGGGTGCGGGAAGGGCCTGGGCGATCAAGACTTGGTCCTGTGGAGTCCCCTCGTGAAGCCGCATCCGAGCCTGAGTGGTCCCGGCCCGAACCGCCGCCGCGCGCCGCCGCGGCCAACCCCTTCTTCCACGGTTTTTCCGGCGAGGTAAGTTTCTTGAAACTTCCCTTGCTTCGGGCCTTTGGGCATGACCACAAGACTCCTGACACTGGGGGCAACCGATCGGATGCAGGCAGAGTCGGCACCGCCGACCCGATCGCCGGCGGGAGCCATCCCATCAAATTGTCGTCTTCTCGGTCGACATCAGCGCCGCCGTGATCCGACCGTCCAACTAACAGATCAGCACCGTTGGATCTGGCCCCCGTGACGACTGCAACCTCCCCACTAAAACCCGAGGTGATCGGACGAGGATCCCTCTCGCGCGGCCGAGCCCTAGAATCGGGAGAATTGACCCATCGCCGGACCCCTCCGTCCGGCCGCGTCGCTCGTCCCCATCGCCGGCCATCACCACCAGAAGGTTCCTGGCGCCACCAGGAAAAACTTTGATCCAAGTCGCGCCGGCCCGGGGTCCCACGGTCGGAATCCGCCATTGTTGACCGTCGGAGCTCCACCAAGCTCCGCCGCCCGCGCGTCGCCGGCGACCTCAGACCTCCGGAAACGGTGCAGGTAGGCCTCTCTCATCATTTCGTGACCAATGGTGGTGTTGCATGGGAATCCTAACGTCAGGTTTGGAGTCTTTTCAGTTGCACCCGAAACGGCACTCCGTCTTCCCCTCCGGCCATCCCGGCGACTCGGGCTCCTGCCGACCGTACAGGTGAGGTCTAAATGCCCCACCCTTTCTCTCCAGCATTTTGGTTTGGCCCAGGAAACCCTTTTGTGTTGGCTCCCCAACCTTGCGCCCGAGAGCATCACCTCGGGCTTGCCTCCGGCCGCCGCCGCCTCCGGCCGCCGGGGGCTCGACCCCACTTGCACCAAGCAGCTCCTGGGACCTCCATTTACCTGATGCTCCTCTTGGTAACAGGTCTGCACCTGTGCTGCTCAAGAACACCCGACCCGAGCTTGGGCCTTTTTGGGTGGTGCCGCTCCGGCAACTCCTCCGCCGATCTCAGGCAAAACCTCAGGTGAGCCCCGTTGTACATGGTCCATACTGATCACCATGCTCTAGTTAACTCTCAGATTGATCATGTATAGGTTAAGTTGTAGCGTAGTGGCTTGTTGAACTTAGTAGCTGTTGGGCCAACCTTGCCCTCGGGATCCGTGCCAGGCCAAACTTGTAAGCACGGCCCTGGTCTCGTCGTAATGAACACACTGAAATTTACGGATTTACTTTTGGATCCCCGGATTGCAAGAACAAGTCGAAACAGTCATCTAACGTAATGTATTTAGGCAAATTAAAGTTATATGGACCAAAATGTAAAATGAACATGCTGGCTCTCTTTAAACAGTGTTTTTACACTACTGAACATTTTGTGAGAGTCCCGTGGACTCTCGTTGATCGGAAATCGATTTGTATTCAATAAATCGACGACATTGCTCCTTATTAGCATCGCATTACTGTTGTGTCATCGGGATGGGTTTGTGTGAGTCTATTACTGATTCTAGCCCTTGTTCAGGGCCCAGTTGTTCAGCGCCAGCCTCCCGGCAGTCTAGCGGGAGTTCGGGATCGGCCTACATTCAGGTGGGTTTTAATTCCTTGGTTCTAGCATCTAACTCTATCCTATTGGACGGGGTCAATTCTAAGTATACTGGGGTTAAATATTGATGGTGATGGCTTGTGCCTGTTAGTGGGTTGTTTTTACTTTATGCCTAGCCTCTAAATTCTATCTTATTGGACGGGGTCTATTCTAAGTGTACTTGGGGTTACCTAATGACGGGTGATAGCTTATGCATGTCAGTGGGTTCGCTATAATGACTAGCGTCGATTGCCGACGGTGTGCTTCTTTTTCAACCCATATATGTCAGCGGGCCACCTTCGAGTGCGCGCAGTATTACCTTGTTTTCGATTATGCACTTTGCCTCATTTACCTCATTACTCTTATTATTCTTATTGTGATACTGACATGATGGTGGTTACGGTTACTTGGCTCGAGGTTGCCACACGCGCACCCGCGGTTTGGCCACCGCAGAGGGTGCGCTTTTCCGGAAAAGAGGTCGTAGAACCCGTGTATACCCACGAGGTGACGTAGTGGGGGCCCCTTATTAGCTGTGGGGTTGAGGCGCCTAGGTGCGAGCGGAGCGACCCGCCGGTTTAGTCGTCCGGCGCGGTCGCGGTGTTGCAGGTACGGTATGGGGCCGTCGGTAGTGGACCGACGCGGCCGGGTATTACAGGATGCAGGTGTACAGGTTACCTTTCCTCCTTGGGAGGATGGTTGCTCCAGTTGTCTTCACGGTTTGTTTTACTATATTCTCCTGCTTTACTATTTCTGCGTCACTGACATCCCACTTCGTGACAGGGTCCAGACGGGGAGGGAGGTAGGCACTGGTGAGGACGGGACAGGAGCAGCTGGGTCGCTGGGGACCCTGGACTGTATTTATTCTTTTATTCTCGCTTTTCATTACTTTGTAGTTACGTGAGTGGTTCGCGATACCCTCGTGGGGTCGGCCTGGATGTCGGTACGGGCTACATTTAGTGCCCCTAGTGGAATATCTTTCCCTTTTATTTCTATCGGCCATTTAAAAATCAAGAAGGCAGAAGCCGAGGAAAAGATTGCGAAAACCGTTTTTAAAATCTAAGTGTCGTGTGGGCACTGGTTTCAAAACCCTGTGAATTTATGGATTGCAAAAGGGATTTCAAAACTGTGGATTTATCCTTTCCAAATTGATCGGCCATACGTTCTTCTTTTATTAGTTTAGAATACTGGTTGCTTGTGAACAACTGTGGTGATTGATTGGTTGTGTATGTTGGAACATGTACTGAACGCTACGCCGTGCACGTACAGGGGACACTCTGTCCGGTTGCAGAGTGACCCTGTACGTGTGGCGGGTCTGGGCACGCGCCGGGGAAGAGGGGTTCTCTTTTAAACAAAAAAAAAAATTTACGCGTCAAATATTCGGCTTTTATGAATCGTTTCCGCTAAATCAAACCCCCGGGGCGTGACAGATTTAATGGTATCAGAGAGTTCTTTCAATCACAACAGTTAGTGCCGACATCCGTGGACAACCCTCACATGCCTACATACGAATGAAATGGGTAGGGCATAGGACTGTAGAACGTGAGTGACCGAGGGGGGGGGGGGAAATGTTGAGTCTTTTCTCTCACTTTATGGTTGTTGTTAGTAGGGTAGTCTAAAGTTGACTCTTGTGATGTGTGACAGTCATGGCCCGTACTAGATCATCGACCGGGGACGCAAAGTCAGAGTCCGAGTCCTTTCCCCCGCTAAGTGGTGCGAGTGTACCGTTGATGATTAGCAAAGACTAAAGCCGACCTTCTTTGTGTGCATACAGATCGAGGGCCGACTCAGCCAGCAACCGACGACGGAAATGGACATCGCCGACGAAGCCAACCGCCTGCTCCGCAACCAGCTGCGCAACGTGGCTGGGCAACTGCTGACTCTCGCGGAGCGCCTGAGCATGCTGACACAGGAACTCGAGGGCGTCGACCGATTCCGGGGCGGCAGCAGAGGCGTTGCCCCTCCCGGGATGCCGCCGACGGGCCCTCCCGCCGTCCAGGAGGCTGCTAACCTGACCGTGCACACCAACGTAGAGCGCGCCCGGCAGGAATACTCTCGCCCCGAGTCGGCCGGGGACCCCCATCGGAGGGGCCGGGCGAGCAAACGCCCGAGAGCCGGCAGAACCTCGGGCAGACGACGGAGGAGAGACCTAAGCCGCCGAAACCCGTGCGTCATATGCGGCAATGCACACCTCATAACGAGCTGCCCGTGGCGGGACGGGCACTGTTTTCCGATGTGGCAAGCCGGGCCACACGCGTTATGAGTGCCCTCTGAAGCCGTCTGTCAGAAGACCCCCGGCGCCGCGACATGTCGAGCCCAAGGGAACCGCCGCCTCCACCCCTCAAGGGGGCACCGATCCAGAGAGCCGACCTAATCCACGCCCGACGCCAGCACCGAAGGTCGAAAGAGGGCTTAAGGGGAGCGCGCACGTGCAACCGGAATCCTGCGTCATCTGCAAGGGCGCGCACCCAGTGATGGAATGCACTTGGAGGTACCACTATTGTAACCGGTGCGGCTTGCCAGATCACAATCACCTCTCCTGCCCTCTAGGGCCCACCCCCGCCTCCGCCGCCGTGCCACCACCGCCAAGAGGAACAGAGAGCGCGGCGGCCCCCGTGCAGACAAAGAACTCGCCCGACGACCAACGATGCGCGGACTCTTTAGACAGCAAACCCCTACCCCCAACACGCAGTGCGACGCTGGCCCAAGGATTGTGGGCGGACTCCCCCGGCCGCCCCGGCAGACGACGCGTCGTCCCGAAATAGGGAATGACAGGTACTTACTTCAGCTTACTTTCTATTTTTCCTTTTTGCCCTCCCTTCCCTTGTCTACATAGAAGCACCGTTTGGGCCGGAGCAACCCGACCCTACCAGACCCCTGCGAGCCCTCCTGCCTTTAGCTCTACTTTTCGTTTCGTCGACTGTTCCGGTCTAGTGTGCTTACGGGCGAGGAAGCAGATCTAACCTTAGCGATTCGCACACCGGTACGTGAATTGCACAGTCTCCGATGCACGAAATTCTGCCTTCCCGGTCCGATACCTGGGTATTTGATTAGGAGCGAGCCCTAGGGTGACTTGCGTTCACGAGAGAGCGCAGGGTACTGGCATGATGGGTTGGAGCCCCGAGTGTGTTTCCCACAGTCGAGTCTCGTTGTTTCGGTTTTTAGTCGTTCGCACTCCCTTTCTTTTTGGGATCATTGTTAGTGCAGGGTTAGCCGCGGCCAGGGTTTCGGCTGTGGGCTTGATGTTTCAATAGATCCAGAGTGCTCGGATCAGTTACGGTAGTTAAGGGTTAAACCACTGTTTCTCTTCGTAATCGTCCAGCTGATGGCACAGCAGTAGACGACTGCTATGGATGCACTAGCCCCACAGATTGCTTAGAGGTTGAACAAGTTGCTGACCCCTCATTGTCCCCGTGTCTTAATTCGTTGGCCTATGGGCCCGATGGTAACCCTGTTTTGGGACGGATGCATTTGACCCCACCTGTTGCACAGGTTTTGTGGGTCGACGTGGACTCGCCTAAGTGTTAATCATGGCGATGTTTGTGACCACGAGGCGGTAGTAATCCTCGATAAAGGTTATGTTTTGGCACTGAGATTGTGTTGGGAAGTAGGTGATGTACCTTCTGGTAGGAGTTGCGTCCCCAACTTGCTGTTGGCGACAAACCTTTAGTATTCCGCTGTTCTTTTGGTGAGCACGTTGGCTACAGGCAACGGACGGTCGAAAGAACTGAGGAAATACTCTGCCCTATAATGAGGAGTACCAGATTGGGCCTAAATTAGTAGCCTTAGAGTTGTAGATACCTTGCGACTGACTTGTTGCCCTCGATTAAACCTTCCGAGCATTTTCATAGAGTATGACTTCTGGCTGTAAGCCCCGGGAATGAAACTTTTAAGTTGTAAGTTTCGGGGACGAAACTTCTTTTAAGTTGTAAGTGATGTAAAAACTCTAAATATTTTATTTTAACAAATAGTCTAAAAGTGAATTTTGACCGGGTTTATATTGAATTCAAAAGACCTATGTTGATTTATCTAGTCAGTCGCCAGTGTGCGAGTTGCACGTTTTACGAGACAAAAAGGCTACTTTCCAATCCGGACATGATCTTGGAAAATCCGAGTTGACCGTTGCGATCGTCTCGTCGAACTGAGCGGGATTTATATTCAGCACTTTTCGATCTGACGGTCGGATCTTCCAAAATTCAGCGAAGAAACGGGCAAAACTACCGCGACCAATATAACAGTGGTCTGCGCACAGTGCACTTACGTGGGTTACTGTAGATGAATAGTAACCCTGGTTCTCGAGACCCCGACGAATACAATATTGACTTTTTCACTGTTCGGAATCCGAATGTAGTGATCCAGGTAGTCATTTCGAACGGTTTCGTCGTTCTGGACACAAAGGCACTGACGAAAATTCTGTTTGACGACTCTGGAATCTCGAAAAGCACGAAAACTGTATTTTGACACAGTTATTATGGACCGAGATTTTATCCGGGCAGTTTCGCGAAAATCAGAGATCGCTACCCGATAGGTCTCGTCGAGCCGGACGTCATGGCGCAGTCCATTTTCCGTTTCGACGATCGGATCGCCTCGAAAAGCGTGAAATACAGCGAAAATGTGGGTTTCTGCACAATGATCCCCATAGTTTGTGCCTCGATTTGCGTGCCACTTCTGGGAGAGGGACCTAGATGTGACGAAAAGCTACTGAGATGGACCAAAACCTAAATTGTCAAAGGAGGAGGACTAAACTGCTATTGTGTATACACTATACATATACACGTATAGCTAGGGCTAGGGTTTTCGAAGCCTCAAACCTCGTAGCCCTCAGCCCTATAGTCGCCAGCTTCAACAGAATCCCTCCCTCAGCCGCTCCCCTCGGAACTAGCCCGCACCGGCCGCCGCCGCTCCGGTCGCCGGAAAGGTGAGGTCTCAAGAATCAACCTTCTCTCGGGTTGTTGGGAAGGAAGGGTGCGGGAAGGGCCTGGGCGATCAAGACTTGGTCCTGTGGAGTCCCTCGTGAAGCCGCATCCGAGCCTGAGTGGTCCCGGCCCGAACCGCCGCCGCGCGCCGCCGCGGCCAACCCCTTCTTCCACGGTTTTCCGGCGAGGTAAGTTCTTGAAACTTCCCTTGCTTTCGGGCCTTTGGGCATGACCACAAGACTCCTGACACTGGGGGCAACCGATCGGATGCAGGCAGAGTCGGCACCGCCGACCCGATCGCCGGCGGGAGCCATCCCATCAAATTGTCGTCTTCTCGGTCGACATCAGCGCCGCCGTGATCCGACCGTCCAACTAAAGATCAGCACCGTTGGATCTGGCCCCCGTGACGACTGCAACCTCCCCACAAAACCCGAGGGTGATCGGACGAGGATCCCTCTCGCGCGGCCGAGCCCTAGAATCGGGAGAATTGACCCATCGCCGGAACCCCTCCGTCCGGCGCCGTCGCTCGTCCCCATCGCCGGCCATCACCACCAGAAGGTTCCTGGCGCCACCAGGAAAACTTTGATCCAAGTCGCGCCGGCCCGGGGTCCCACGGTCGGAATCCGCCATTGTTGACCGTCGGAGCTCCACCAAGCTCCGCCGCCGCGCGTCGCCGGCGACCTCAGACCTCCGGAAACGGTGCAGGTAGGCCTCTCTCATCATTTCGTGACCAATGGTGGTGTTGCATGGGAATCCTAATGTCAGGTTTGGAGTCTTTTCAGTTGCACCCGAAACGGCCTCGGTCTTCCCCTCCGGCCATCCCCGGCGACTCGGGCTCCTGCCGACCGTACAGGTGAGGTCTAAATGCCCCACCCTTTCTCTCCAGCATTTTGGTTTGGCCCAGGAAACCCTTTTGTGTTGGCTCCCCAACCTTGCGCCCGAGAGCATCACCTCGGGCTTGCCTCCGGCCGCCGCCGCCTCCGGCCGCCGGGGGCTCGACCCCACTTGCACCAAGCAGCTCCTGGGACCTCCATTTACCTGATGCTCCTCTTGGTAACAGGTCTGCACCTGTGCTGCTCAAGAACACCCGACCCGAGCTTGGGCCTTTTGGGTGGTGCCGCTCCGGCAACTCCTCCGGCCGATCTCAGGCAAACCTCAGGTGAGCCCCGTTGTACATGGTCCATACTGATCACCATGCTCTAGTTAACTCTCAGATTGATCATGTATAGGTTAAGTTGTAGCGTAGTGGCTTGTTGAACTTAGTAGCTGTTGGGCCAACCTTGCCCTCGGGATCCGTGCCAGGCCAAACTTGTAAGCACGGCCCTGGTCTCGTCGTAATGAACACACTGAAATTTACGGATTTACTTTTGGATCCCCGGATTGCAAGAACAAGTCGAAACAGTCATCTAACGTAATGTATTTAGGCAAATTAAAAGTTATTATGGACCAAAATGTAAAATGAACATGCTGGCTCTCTTTAAACAGTGTTTTTACACTAACTGAACATTTTGTGAGAGTCCCGTGGACTCTCGTTGATCGGAAATCGGATTTGTATTCAATAAATCGACGACATTGCTCCTTATTAGCATCGCATTACTGTTGTGTCATCGGGATGGGTTTGTGTGAGTCTATTACTGATTCTAGCCCTTGTTCAGGGCCCAGTTGTTCAGCGCCAGCCTCCCGGCAGTCTAGCGGGAGTTCGGGATCGGCCTACATTCAGGTGGGTTTTAATTCCTTGGTTCTAGCATCTAACTCTATCCTATTGGACGGGGTCAATTCTAAGTATACTGGGGTTAAATATTGATGGGTGATGGCTTGTGCCTGTTAGTGGGTTGTTTTTACTTTATGCCTAGCCTCTAAATTCTATCTTATTGGACGGGGTCTATTCTAAGTGTACTGGGGTTACCTAATGACGGGTGATAGCTTATGCATGTCAGTGGGTTCGCTATAATGACTAGCGTCGATTGCCGACGGTGTTCTTCTTTTTCAACCCATATATGTCAGCGGGCCACCTTCGAGTGCACGCAGTATTACCTTGTTTTCGATTATGCACTTTGCCTCATTTACCTCATTACTCTTATTATTCTTATTGTGATACTGACATGATGGTGGTTACGGTTACTTGGCTCGAGGTTGCCACACGCGCACCCGCGGTTTGGCCACCGCAGAGGGTGCGCTTTTCCGGAAAAGAGGTCGTAGAACCCGTGTATACCCACGAGGTGACGTAGTGGGGGCCCCTTATTAGCTGTGGGGTTGAGGCGCCTAGGTGCGAGCGGAGCGACCCGCCGGTTTAGTCGTCCGGCGCGGTCGCGGTGTTGCAGGTACGGTATGGGGCCGTCGGTAGTGGACCGACGCGGCCGGGTATTACAGGATGCAGGTGTACAGGTTACCTTTCCTCCTTGGGAGGATGGTTGCTCCAGTTGTCTTCACGGTTTGTTTTACTATATTCTCCTGCTTTACTATTTCTGCGTCACTGACATCCCACTTCGTGACAGGGTCCAGACGGGGAGGGAGGTAGGCACTGGTGAGGACGGGACAGGAGCAGCTGGGTCGCTGGGGACCCTGGACTGTATTTATTCTTTTATTCTCGCTTTTCATTACTTTGTAGTTACGTGAGTGGTTCGCGATACCCTCGTGGGGTCGGCCTGGATGTCGGTACGGGCTACATTTAGTGCCCCTAGTGGAATATCTTTCCCTTTTATTTCTATCGGCCATTTAAAAATCAAGAAGGCAGAAGCCGAGGAAAAGATTGCGAAAACCGTTTTTAAAATCTAAGTGTCGTGTGGGCACTGGTTTCAAAACCCTGTGAATTTATGGATTGCAAAAGGGATTTCAAAACTGTGGATTTATCCTTTCCAAATTGATCGGCCATACGTTCTTCTTTTATTAGTTTAGAATACTGGTTGCTTGTGAACAACTGTGGTGATTGATTGGTTGTGTATGTTGGAACATGTACTGAACGCTACGCCGTGCACGTACAGGGGACACTCTGTCCGGTTGCAGAGTGACCCTGTACGTGTGGCGGGTCTGGGCACGCGCCGGGGAAGAGGGGTTCTCTTTTAAACAAAAAAAAAAATTTACGCGTCAAATATTCGGCTTTTATGAATCGTTTCCGCTAAATCAAACCCCCGGGGCGTGACACGACCGGACTCAACCCACCTGGTCGTTGGGTCTATTGTTGGGCCTCTTGCCGTTAGGTCTATTATGGACCGCAGCCCACTCAACATATTGGGCTCACCCAAATCAACTTACTAGTCCCCTGGGCCTATTGTCACAAGGCAGGAAGTTGGACCTATTTGACCCATAAATAAATGGTCAACACCGAAGACAACTAAGTCTTCACATCCTTATTGGGCAGGAAGGTACAACGTATTTGCTTCTAAGGGTTCTCCTGGGGTCAAGACCAACATTACTCTTCGTAAGGGGTCTTTCCTGCTACTACTTCCCTCGGGTAATGCGTCCTTTGTCGTGTCGTCGCATAAGACCTCTCACCCGTGTCGCGACTCCGAAGAATTGTTCCCGGGTTCGGGGCAGTTAAAGCAGAACTGTCCCAGTTTGTCATATCAGAAGCAATGGTCGTGCTTCCGAAAATGAATAATCCCCCTGGGGTGCCCCTCTGTAGGTGATGTATGGCCGGTCCCTGCTTGAAAATCCCCCTCCGAAGAAGGGTTGGGGTCGTTTCTTGTCCTTGTTGTACTCCGAGTCCTCTCGTCGGGCGCGCGTCACCACGAATCCGTGCTCCACTATGGTGGCCCTATCCACCACTTTCTGGAAGGTGTGAAGTTCCACCGCTTGCACCACTTCGAAAATATTGCTCTGCAATCCGTCTACGTAGAGGCGGGCTTTGTGAGCTTCATCCCTTATAACAAAGGAAACACAATTGGCCAACCTTACATATTCTTGTCGATACTCCATGACGTATCGATTCCCTTGTCTGATGTGTTTCAGGTTCCTTGCGGTGTCTTCGGATACTTGGGTGGTCGGCTCCCATTGGGAAAGTCATTCCCGGGTTATGGCTGGGGTCGTTTCGGCCCCCGGCAGGCTCATGATTCTTCTGCCGGGTGCGTGGAACGGCCAATTCCCGCCCCACCCTAATGGTCCTGTCGATCACTTCTCGGTAAGCGGGTAAACCCACCGTCGGTATTACCCGAATAGTGTCGCTATGTAGACCATCCTTGTGAAGGCGAGCCGTATCGGGTTCGTCTTTCCTGACAAAAAAGGGAAAGCGCTAAGCCATGTCACGTAATCCGTTGTTGGAGTAGCCGATACTCCACTGTTGTCGAAACCGTCGTATCCTCTTCTGCACCATCGATAGAAGAGCGGTTTCGGGCCATTAACTGTGCATACAAAGAAAACAAGTTAGTCCTAGACTTAATTGGTCTAGCCCCTTGACCTACGAACACTGGGACTCTATCCCTTTTTCCCCGCGCTCACGCTCGTACTTTACACACCTATACTTTGGTTATCAACTTGGTTAGTCACTCGTGATAATACATTCTGTGGATGTTGGTCACTGGCCACAGTGGTTAAAGTCGTTTTCTCTGATACCATATAATCTGTCACGCCCCGGAGGTTCAAAAAGAGCGGAAAAACGTATCCATTTTTTTTTCTTAAATGAACCTCGCCTCCGGTGCGCACCAGACCCGCCACATATACAAATTCGCTCCCCAAACGGGCGGAGCCTCCTCTGTATATGCACGGCGTTCCAAGCACGACAATTACTTTAACCATGCAAACCATGACTGACAACGAGGAGAGACTAGATTTAACTAAACAGTTACATCTATCACATTCAGACTAGCATAAACCCATAGGTTTGGAAGTCGGTGTCCACTCGACACCCAGTTTTACAAAACGTTTTCGCAAATTCTTTTTGGCGGCCATTATGCTTGAAAGGATAAATCCACGGGTTTTGAAATCAGTGCCCACACGACACCTGGTTTGAAAATACATTTGAAACCATGTTTATACTTGAAAACGAGCCGCAATCACACATCTTAACATTCACAGATAAGAAAAGAAAATCCTACTCGAAGTCCTCATTCCAACATCCACAAGAAATCATGCACAAGCAATCACAGCTAGACTAACCAATATGTTACGGAATTTGAGTTGGCGTATTTCGTGAAACCGGTTAAGTCTTGAAGATTGAAGTTTAGAAGCTTGGATCATATACCTCAATCTCAAGAAAGAAGAATTCAAATGGATCAGGTACGTTTTACTAAAGAATTTTGATGATCCAAATACTTAGTATAGTGTAGAAACACTTGGATGAATTTTTGATTGCATAAAAATCAAAAACTGGGCATTTTACATGTTCAGAGTCCGGACCGTGGATCTCAGTCCGAACCCCGAACGTAGGTTTGTTCTTGCGCAATTCCAGTCCGGACCGTGGATCTCAGTCCGGACCCCGAACGTGAAAATTGTTGAAATTGCATGAACAGTCCGGACCGTGGATTGCAGTCCGGACCCCGAATGTCGTCTTTTCTGGAAATAGTCTGTTTCGCTGAGACAGTCCGGACCGTCAATTCCAGTCCGGACTGTCGTCCTGCAAAATTCCAGAAATGGTTAGTTTTTGATGCTTATCTTCTTCCAATGGTTTCTAACCTATAAATAGACCCTATGATTCATCTTTTAGGGTAAGCGAAAAATACGACCGAAAAAGAAAAATCCACATATAGAGAAGAAAGGAAATACATGATTTAATTCTATGTTTCTTCATCTATATTATTAATTTGATTCTAGGTTTTCCAAACTCAGATTTTGAGTAGAATCAAATTAATGAATACTTAGATGGTATTTCCGATCTATTTCTAATCTAAGTATTCGGCGGATCATCACCACCCAAAAACAACGATTTATCCCAAATCGGCGCGTGGACTCGCGTGGACTTGTGGATTCAAGGTGCAACCGCTCTCGTGGATTCGGAGCGAGGTACGTTCGTGGATTCGAGACGTGCTACTGGGTGAAGATCGTGGATTCGGTCGGACGTCGTGGACTCGACGTTGGACGCCGTGGATTCGGCGTTGGACGCTAATCGTGGATTCGAGCAGCGTTGCGGAGCGAGCGGAGAAGATCTACTAGGAGCGTTTGGAAAAGGTTGAGTCGTAAGTGTGTACGGTAAATCACCTTGTACGTGTGTTAATTCTAGTGGATTTCACCGTGTTATCGGTCCCGTGGTTTTTTACTCCGGTTTGGAGTTTTCCACGTAAAAATCTTGCGTATTTATTTTTATTTCCGCATTGGGTTTTATTGCGCAATGATTTTTTTAGTGTTTAACGTTTACACCTATTCACCCCCCTCTAGGTGTTTTTTCCCCTATTTAGATCCAATTATTCATAACCCAACAAGTGGTATCAGAGCGGGAATAGGGTTGTAAACAATGGTTGAAGGTGGAAACATCAACAGACCCCCGTTATTCGATGGAACAAATTATGCCTACTGGAAAGTACGGATGAAAGCCTTTTTAATTTCCATCGACGAACGGGTGTGGCAATTTATCGAGTTAGGATGGTCAAATCCAACTGAAGTTATTGTTGATGTTCACACCATCAAACCTAGGTCGAAATGGACCAAGGAAGAGATTGATTTATCTTCTTACAATGGCAAAGGAATTAATGCTTTATTTAATGCCTTGTCACAAACAGAGTTCTCTCGCGTCTCGGCATGTGAGACTGCGAAAGAAAGCTGGGATGTTCTTCAAGTTACACATGAGGGAACTAACCTTGTGAAGATTCAAAAACTGCAAATGCTTACGAGCAAGTTTGACTCCATTTTCATGGCAGAAAATGAATCTTTCACAGATTACTATACACGATTGCAAGACATCGTAAACACATGTGCTAACTTGGGAGAGAAGATTCCAGAATTTAAAATTGTAAGAAAGATCTTAAGAACTCTTCCTGAAAGATTTCGTTCCAAGGTTACGGCCATTGAAACTATTAAACACCCAGACGAAATCCGTGTAGAAGAATTAGTTGGTTCTTTACAAACATATGAAATGGCATTTCCTACTAACTATTCTTCGGGAAAGGCATCCTCTTCTAAGTCTTCAGGTTATGCATTGAAAACAACAAAAGAAGAAGACGCGGATTCATCCTCCTCAGACGATGACGAGAACCTATCTATGGAGGACTTTGAGAAACAGCTTGCTCTCCTGACAAGAAATTTTCGCCGAAACTTCCGAAGGGGCAATTCAAGTAAAACCTCATCCTCCGGAAAGTGGAAGAAAGGCAAAGGTTTTTCAAGCCAAAAGCCAAGAAAGTAAGAAAGTTTTTCAAAGGATAAGAAAAGCTCAGAAGGACAAGTCCAATGCTTCAAGTGCCGAGGATACGGCCATATCTCAACGGAGTGTCCAAATAAGAATCCGTCCAAGAAGAAGGTGATGCAAGCCGTCACTTGGGATGACACCTCATCGTCAAATGAGTCGTCTTCAAGTGTTGAAGAAAAGAGCGCAACGGCATTCCACGCGTCCACCACATCTTCACCCTTCATGTGCTTAATGGCAAGTACTTCAGATTCATTGTCCAACTCCTCCCGGGTTGAAAAAAATGCAACGGATGATGAATCGAGTAACTCTGAAGGTGAAGATTTTGCTCTTGCCTACCATAAGCTTTTGAGGGATTCAAAGAAACTGGCAAAGCAAAACAAGAGTTTGAGAGGGAGATTGCAGGATCTTAAAGAAGAAGCAAAAAGGGCAACTTCTCTCTCAAACGCTCTTGAAACGGAAAGGGATAATCTGATTAAAGTAAATGTTTCCCTTCAAGAGTCCAATGACCTTTTCGAGAAGAATTATGTAGATATGGTGAACGAAGCGAACTACTTCTTGAAGCTCTACGGCGAGGCTCGACGGGAAAAAATGGAAATGACGGAGACCATTCTCCAACTCAAGGATGATTTAAAGCAATTTTCTTCTGGAATGAGTAAGTTGGATAAGATTCTTGGTCTTGGTCAAACAAACAAATTCGGCCTCAGATACAATCGAACTGAAGACAATTTTAGTTCGGTTGGGACAGTTTTTGTGCCTCAGTCGGTATCTCCTCCTCCGACACCGGAATTGACGACAAGCAACGACAACAAACCTACTTCCTCCTCTTCGGGATCGTCTAGAACAAAGGTATGTTTTCGTTGTGGTTATGCAGGGCACATAAGAAGAAATTGCAAGAATGGAGCGAAAAGATCAAATCAAGCACATCTTGCAACTACTACCAATGAGTTCATTTCCCGCAAATCAAAGAAAAATCTTTCATAAGGAAAGAACATTGGTAGTACATCAAACAAGACGACGACGTCAAGGAAAAGCGATGGATCAATCAAGACGCTTTCACCAAAGGTATCAACTTCACAATCATTTCCGACGTACTCCAAAACTCGAAAGGTTTGGGTGCGCAAAGGTGAAATTTTCCCTTGTCTAGTTACTAATATTTCCTTGCATGCATATGATAATTCGTCTTGGTATCTGGATAGCGGTTGTTCCCGTCACATGACCGGTGACAAAAACTGCTTTCAAAATTTTGAGAAAATCTCCGGAGGACTTGTAGTTTTCGGAGACGGTCGGTCTTCCAAAATTGTTGGAAAAGGAACTGTAGCTATTCCAGATGGCCCGGTACTGAATAATGTGTTATTTGTTGAAGGCCTTAAGACTAACCTCATAAGTATCAGTCAACTTTGTGACAATGGTTTTTCAGTTAATTTTTCATCTGTTGAATGTGTTGTAACTGATAACGACCATGTTTTCTTTTTAAAGGGGGTTAGATATGAAAACAATTGTTATGTTGTTCCCAATAAAATTTCTGAAAACTGTAGCTTAGCCTCTTTGAATAATGAAACACTTTGGCATGAAAGGCTAGGTCACATAAATTTTAAGGAACTTGCTAGAATTTCAAACAAAGACGTGGTCAGGGGGGTTCCAAAACTTTCACTTAAACAAAACATTGTGTGTGGTGGTTGTCAAAAGGGAAAACAATCCAGGACTGCACACAAGAACTTGAACCACGTTGGTACTAAACGGCCCTTAGAATTATTGCATATGGATCTTATGGGGCCGACACGTCAACCATCTTTGGGAGGTAAATGGTATATTTTCTTATTGGTTGATGATTTCTCTAGATACTCATGGGTAGCATTTTTGAAAGAGAAAGCTGATACTTTTGATTCTTTTCACGAGATTTGCCATCGTATTATGATTGAAAAGAATGAAAAGATCATTCGTGTTAGAAGTGATAGAGGTGGAGAATTCATAAATTCTAAATTCATTGATTTTTGCACTTCCAACGGCATTAAACATGAATTCTCAGCACCCTATACACCTCAACAGAATGGTGTAGTCGAGCGCAAAAACAGGGTTGTACAAGAGATGGCACGTGTTATGCTTCATAGCCGGAATTTACCGTTATATTTTTAGGCTGAAGCCGTGAACACTGCAGTCTATGTTATCAATCGAGTTTATTTGCGCCCGGAAACTTTAAATACACCATATGAACTATGGTTTTGTAGAAAACCGAATATCAAATATCTTCGTATCTTTGGGAGTCGTTGTTACATCTTACGTGACCGCGAAAATTTTGGAAAGTTTGACTCTCGAAGTGACGAAGGGATTTTCATGGGTTATTCTACGAACAGTAGAGCATATCGGGTATTTTACTTGGAATCTAAAACGATAGTAGAATCTATAAATGTTAAAGTAGATGAAGCTTTCCATTTTGCATCTGATAAATCTACCCCTGATATCTCTCTTGATGATGATACTCCTGCAAATGCATCTTCTCATAACAATTCTTCCGATAATGATGATGCATCTAATGGTTCTTCAAGTTTATCTGATGTGCAGGAATCGTCTCATGTACCTCCGAGTACTCCGTTACCTCAAACGTTACGCATCTCCAAGGATCATCCGGAATCTAATATTATTGGAGACCCACAAGAAGGAGTCAGGACTCGGAGACAGTTGGTTTGTGGATTCGCTTGTTACGTTTCCTTAATCGAACCAAAGAACGTCGATGAAGCTCTTCAGGATGACTACTGGATTAAAGCAATGCAGGAAGAGCTCCATCAGTTTGAACGGAACAAAGTCTGGGAATTAACGACGCCTCCAAAGCAACACAATGTGATTGGTACTAAATGGATTTTCAAGAACAAGAAAAATGAGGATGGTACCATCATCAGGAACAAAGCACGTTTAGTTGCTCAAGGCTACTCTCAAATAGAAGGTATAGACTTTAATGAAACTTTCGCCCCTGTAGCTAGACTCGAGTCCATTCGTATCCTATTTGCAATTGCTTGTCATTTTAAAATAAAACTTTTTCAAATGGACGTTAAGAGCGCGTTTTTAAATGGGTTTTTAAACGAGGAAGTTTATGTGGCTCAACCGAAAGGTTTTGTAGACTATAAACAACCTAACCATGTTTTTCGTTTGAAAAAGGCTCTTTACGGTCTAAAACAAGCACCGCGAGCGTGGTACGAAAGGTTGACGAAGCACCTTTTAGAAAAGGGCTATACTCGAGGGGGAGCAGATAGGACTCTCTTTGTGAAGCATTATCAAAATAACTTCATTGTAGCACAAATCTATGTCGATGACATTGTTTTTGGTGCGACAAGAGATAATGATGCTTCTAAATTCACTAAAACCATGGAAAGCGAATTTGAGATGTCCATGATGGGTGAATTGACATACTTTCTTGGATTGCAAGTAAAACAGAGTGAGGAAGGCATCCATTTGTGTCAATCCAAGTATGCAATGGAGTTGGTTAAAAAGTTTGGTTTAGAAAACTCTAAAGATTTTCCGACTCCAATGGGAACTAGCAATAAGGGATTAGGAAGTGAATCTCTTAGTGAGAATGTAGCCGAGAAACTTTATCGCAGCATGATTGGAAGTCTACTTTACCTCACGGCTAGTCGCCCGGACATATCCTTTAGTGTTGGGATTTGCGCGAGATATCAATCAGCACCAAAGGAGGTTCACCTGAAAGCGGTGAAATGGATCATCCGGTACATTAAAGGAACCATAAAGTTCGGAATTTGGTATCCTATGGGAACAAGTCTAGATATTGTTGGATATTCAGAAGCCGATTGGGCAGGATCTGTGGATGATCGGAAAAGTACGAGTGGTGCATGTTTTTATCTTAGCCATTGCCTTGTTGCGTGGCATAGTAAAAAGCAAAACTGCATTGCACTCTCGACTGCCGAAGCGGAATATATCTCAGCTGGTAGTTGTTCAACCCAACTCATTTGGATGAAAAGTGTGTTGAGCGACTTCCGAATTTCAGCAACTTCGGTAACAATTCTTTGTGACAACACCAGTGCTATAACGTTTCCAAAAACCCTGTGTTGCACTCAAGAACAAAACACATTGAACTTAGATATCATTTTCTTAGAGAGCTAGTTGAATCAAATATTCTTCAACTTTCCTACATTCCAACTGAGGATCAATTAGCTGACTTTTTAACAAAATCTTTGGATCAAAAACGTTTTATTCATTTGCGAAAGGCAATTGGAATGCTTTCCTTGAAATAATTTCTTTTTGAAACCAATCCTTAGGTTAGGTTTTGTTTTTGTGTTTTTTGTTCTTTACCTATGCTTGTACATAGAACATTAATTGAGCATTAGTTATATTGACTTTAACTGCATCTTCTTATATGTTTAGAAATTTATTATGTTTTAGATATCATAATATTTCAGTTGATGCAATGATCATTTATGTCAATTAAGTCATTTCTTAAAGTGATCAAAGTCAATTTCTCTCTCAATGATCTCTTGGTATAGTTTTTATCTTATTTGACTATTTAGTCGAGTATGAAATCGAGATCAATTTTTGGTTGAATACTTTATATTTTAAATAATTGATAGCCAATTGAGGGGGAGTCAAAGAAAAAGTGTTATGCTCAAAAGATGTGGAAAGAGTTACATCCCAATTAGGAGTGTGAAAACTACCACCACATGGAGGAAAGAGCTACCACCTCGATCGTCCGAGTACTGTGTGCAGCTACCACATGTATACCAAGCATGGTTTTTCAAGATAGTTAAATAAAATGCATGTTGAAATACTTGACTTTGTCAAATTTCAAGGTTGGTATAAGGTGGGATTTTAATGAAAGATGCTCAAAGAGCCACTCTCTTCAACAAATTGTCTAGATACATTATCTACCATATTTGGGATTTCAAACATCTATTGATCTTGGTATTTCATTTTCTTTACCAAATTGATGATTTGATGAAGGCATTACTCATAAGATCAAGTTAGATGTAATTGAAGTTGTTCAATTTTAAGGGATTTAATTTTTATAAATTTTCGTTTCGTTATTTGAATATTTTTGATAGATTTGGCATAATCTATTTCTTGTTGTATGAAATGATGATTTTATTTAAAGTTGATACACAACAATGCTTACAATCTTTTTCTGGAATTTCTGGAATTTTTCTGAATTTTTCTGTAGAAAAAGTTTGGAGCCGGTCCGGACTGGACAAGCTGATCCGGACCCCGAACGCAGGAAAATCCTGCGGGTAGCCGATCCGGACTGGATTCTTCAGGCAGTCCGGACCGCCGCTAGGGTTTTATTAAGAACAAAAGGGATTTGATTTCTTTTACTACAATCTTTTGTTCAAAAGTCTCCAGAGCTTCTCTCTCTAGAATTCAAGTATTTTGGAGCCTTCCCAACTCATTTTCTCCAAATCCAAGTGAGTTTCTTGATCAAATCTCGGTTTTTCACAGGTTTTTCTATATTTTCTCAAACGTGATGCAAATGTCATATCTTTTTCGTTTGTGATTTGTTTTTGATCAAACTTCTTTTGAAATAAGAACTCTGGGTAGATTAGTTTTTGATTATATGCTAGGTTTTCTCAGGATAAACGGATTTTGTCCTTCGATTTCTAAAAATTCGGTTTTAGGGCATATAATAGGAATTTTCGAAAATCATGGAATTGATCTATTTTTTAAAATTCTTTTTGCAAAACTAATTTGATTCCTAGTCTCTCTATATGATAATGATTGTTTAGGTACAATTTTTTAAATTTTTAAAAATAAACAATTTTTGTCGTGTTCTTGAGTTGTTGTTAAGGACTTGTCTCTCCCAACGAACAGTAGAAATGGTAATCACTTGGATCATATTTCTTCTTTCTGCCATGGTTCACGCGGAAAGCAACGACCAAGCCTAAGAGGGCTAAGAAGACAAAGAAAACTCGAGATGACTCCGAGACGGAATCAGAAACTGAATCAATCGACTGGGATGAGTTGGTGGTTGAAGCGACAGTTCCTACTGCTTCAAAAGGGAAAGCCCCAGCAGAAACGTCCAAGGCAAAAACCCCCACCTACTGCCGCTGAGAAAGGGAAAGCACCGATGGAAGCAACTCCACCTAAAACCAAGAGAAAGAATGTTGCAAGGAAACGAGGAAGTGCTCGGGGTATCTCAATTGAAGAACCACTGGCAAGCCAGCCCCCTCCACAAGACTTTATAAGCTCAACAAGGATAAAGGATTTCGAGAAAAGAGAATGCATTGGCGAAAGAACACGTCAATGTCAATGCTCTGAAGGAACGGAAGGAACTGTTTGGGACCTTGTTTGACCATGCAGGTCTTGGCCCATATGCCATTTTCCTGAGACCACCGGATATTGTCTCCATTCCGTAAGGATGTTCTATCAGAATGGTTCAGGATTGGTTGATCAGGAGGACGGAAAGCCGCGAATTTCTAACAAAGGTTAGAAATTTTCAAATCAAGGTCACTCCACAATTGATTGGAGAAGTTGTGGGGATGAAGGCTAGTGGCTGAAGGCCGACATTACTTGAAAGGTCATGTCTACTCCACTGACTCTTGGAGAGTGGTTGTAAATGGGATTTGTATGCCCGATACGATGTCAACAGGGAACTCAGTTCTCTCAAGAGAGCTTAAACCGGAATATCGATATCTAAACTTCATTGTTTGCTACAATATCCTTCCGAACATGCAAACTAAAGTTCTTCGATGGGACAGGATGCTTTTTCTCTATCTATTGGACACCCGGCAACTGCTATGGGTTCTAACTTCAACATCCCGTTCCTTATCTGGTCTAGGATGGCTCGGTATGTCGAACATGCGCATCCCACCGAGAGACTTCCCTATCCAATGATAATTATGCGTATTTTGAAAAGATTCAAAGTCGATACTTCTTCATCGACTTATATGTATAGCTTGGGGACTATCAACGACACGACTATCGTCAAATCCCTCTCCACAAAGCAAGATGAGCCTCCATCACCTCCTCGTCGACGAAGAACACAATCTGCAGCTCCACCTCCAGCAGCTACAACATCAGTTCCCCCAATACCTCCTTCAACCTCCGATGATGATGCCTCCGTTACCTCAATCAATCTACAAAGAACAACAGCGCCTCTCCAACGAGCAAGAACGCATGTCTAACGAGTTCGTTGAGATGAAAGAGGATCTTAGAGAGGTTAAGAAAGAACAAGTTTCAATGAACAAGCGCATCAAGAAAATATTTCAGAAGCTCGGATGCATCAGCTCTGACGATTCGGAGTAATCTCCTTTATTCTCACTATCGTTCAGTTTATTTTTGTACTAACCTTCTGTATTCTTGCAGGCTTGTTACATTTTTTTAAGTTCTCAGTTTACGTTGGTTCTTGAACTTTAACTCTCCTTAAATTTTGTAATTTTGGCTTCGTTTTGTGACAAAAGGGGGAGAGATAGAGAACTTTGAACAGTGATTGAACAATGCACAATGCTGAAACTAAGGTAAGTATAACTTTCAACTTTGGTTTTATATGTGATTTGATGCATGCCTCAACTAACTATTCGACTAACTATTTGGGCATGTAATATAACTAACAAGTTGCTTGTTGACTAACCTTTCTATGACATTTGGATTTCTATTGCTTAGAAGATATGTCGATTTTTTATTTGATTTTCATACATATCTGATTTGCAAATGTCATAATGAGTAAAAACTCTATCTCTGTGTTTGGTTTTGATTGTTGAAAATTCTTGAGGTATCTAACGATTCTTTTGTCAAGAATGATTTCTTTTGCAGAGATTACAGATGTCTAAGTCTAGAGTCTGTTTTAGGAGTTTAACTCATGTATTTATCTTTATTGGATCTCAATGTAAATTTTTGTTGTATGGTGATATCAACAAAAATATCTTTTTGAATTTTCTTGAGTGGATTTTGTTTTGTCACGAACCGCCAAAGGGGGAGATTGTTACGGAATTTGAGTTGGCGTATTTCGTGAAATCGGTTAAGTCTTGAAGATTGAAGTTTAAGAAGCTTGGATCATATACCTCAATCTCAAGAAGAAGAATTCAAAATGGATCAGGTACGTTTTACTAAAGAATTTTGATGATCCAAATACTCTTATAGTGTAGAAACACGTGGATGAATTTTTATTGCATAAAAAAAAAAACTGGACATTTTACATGTTCAGAGTCCGGACCGGGATCTCCAGTCCGACCCCGAACGTAGTTTGTTCGTGCGCATTCCAGTCCGGACCGTGGATTTCAGTCTGGACCCCGAACGTGAAAATTGTTGAAATTGCATGAACAGTCCGGACCGTGGATTGCAGTCCGGACCCCGAATGTCGTCTTTTTCTGGAAATAGTCTGTTTCGCTGAGACAGTCCGGACCGTCAATTCCAGTCCGGACTGTCGTCCTGCAAAATTTCAGAAATGGTTAGTTTTTTATGCTTATCTTCTTCCAATCATGTTTCTAGCCTATAAATAGACCCTATGATTCATCTTTTAGGTAAGCTAAAAATACGACCGAAAAAAAAAATCCACATATATAGAGAAGAAAGGAAATACATGATTTAATTCTATGTTTCTTCATCTATATTATTAATTTGATTCTAGGTTTTCCAAACTCAGATTTTGAGTAGAATCAAATTAATGAATACTTAGATGGTATTTCCGATCTATTTCTAATCTAAGTATTCGGCGATCATCACCACCCAAAAAACAACGATTTATCCCAAATCGGCGCGTGGACTCGCGTGGCCTTGTGGATTCACCGTGTTATCGGTCCCGTGGTTTTTTACTCCGGTTGGAGTTTTCCACGTAAAAATCTGCGTGTGTTATTTTTATTTCCGCATTGGGTTTTATTGCGCAATGATTTTTTGACTGTTTAACGTTTACACCTATTCACCCCCCTCTAGGTGTTTTTTCTCCTATTTAATCCAATTATTCATAACCCAACACAATACACAATAAAAGATAACCATACACTGTAAAGTTTAATACCCCCAAGAGCTAAGGTCCTCTAACCGTTTGCCTCACCATCGTCCCGTTCCCACCCCTGTCGGACCTGTCACAGTGTGGGTAGTCAGTGACTGATAAAGTAGATGTAACAATAATGCAATAACGAAAAGACAAACCGATACATACCCGAGCATTTACTTCCCCCCTCATGTCCCGCTAAATCCCTGTCACAAAACAAGCTGGGCACCAACCCCAGAATACCAAACCAAGCTGGGCTCCAACCCCAGAATACCGTAACAAGCTGGGCCCCAACCCAGACTACCGTACTCATTTTCTGGTGACTCCACCCCTCCACTGCCCAAGTAGCAGTCGCCTCTCCTTGAGGGGTCCCCACTAACCTCCCCTTGTGGTACACGGGTAAAACAACTTACCATCTTTCCGGAAAAATACACCCTGTGCATGGCCAAACTGCCGTGTGCGTGTAAGCAATATGAGTGTAAAACCATGTTGCGACCTCAGCCGCATTAGTCAGATCAGTAAAACAATCATGCGACCGCAGCGGCCTCAATGAGAATAGAATATGGGATTACAGCAATGTTGCGACCTCAGCCGCGTTAGTCAGTAGTAACAATCATGCGACCGCAGCCGCCTCAATGAGAATAGAATATGGGATTTACATGTCATAGGGTTAGTCACTTTTACCAAAAATATCTACTTTATTAACGAACACTCGGGAACG
>CM055076.1:13143816-13306821 GCA_029204045.2 Tillandsia leiboldiana
GGATGAAGCTCGTCGGATGACTACTGGATTAAAGCAATGCAGGAAGAGCTCCATCAGTTTGAGCGAAACAAAGTCGGGAATTAACGAAGCATCCAAAGCAACACAATGTGATTGTACTAAATGGATTTTCAAGAACAAGAAAATGAGGATGGTTACCATCAGAAAAGCACGTTTAGTTGCTCAAGGCTACTCTCAATAGAAGGTATAGACTTTGATGAAACTTTCGCCCCTGTAGCTAGACTCGAGTCCATTCGTATACTATTGCTATTGCTTGTCATTTTAAAATCAAACTTTTCAAATGGACGTTAAGAGCGCGTTTTTAAATGGGTTTTAAATGAGGAAGTTTATGTGGCTCAACCGAAAGGTTTTGTAGATCATAAACAACCTAACCATGTTTTTCGTTTGAAAAAGGCTCTTTACGGTCTTAAAACAAGCACCGCGAGCGTGGTACGAAAGGTTGACAAAGCACCTTTGGAAAAGGGCTATACTCGAGGGGGAGCAGATAGGACTCTCTTTGTGAAGCATTATCAAAATAACTTCATTGTAGCACAAATCTATGTCGATGACATTGTTTTTTGGTGCGACAAGAGATAATGATGCTTCTAAATTCACTAAAACCATGGAAAGCGAATTTGAGATGTCCATGATGGGTGAATTGACATACTTTCTTGGATTGCAAGTAAAACAGGTGAGGAAGGCATCCATTTGTGTCAATCCAAGTATGCAATGGATGTTGGTTTAAAAAGTTTGGTTTAGAAAACTCTAAAGATTTCCCGACATCCAATGGGAACTAGCAATAAGGGATTAGGAAGTGAATCTCTAGTGAGAATGTAGCCGAGAAACTTTATCGCCGCATGATTGGAAGTCTACTTTACCTCACGGCTAGTCGCCCGGACATATCTTTAGTGTTGGGATTTGCGCGAGATATCAATCAGCACCAAAGGAGTTCACCTGAAAGCGGTGAAATGGATCATCCGGTACATTAAAGGAACCATAAAGTTCGGAATTTGGTATCCTATGGGAACAAGTCTAGATATGTTGGATATTCAGAAGCCGATTGGGCAGGATCTGTGGATGATCGGAAAAGTACGAGTGGTGCATGTTTTATCTTAGCCATTGCCTTGTTGCGTGGCATAGTAAAAAGCAAAACTGCATTGCACTCTCGACTGCCGAAGCGGAATATATCTCAGCTGGTAGTTGTTCAACCCAACTCATTTGGATGAAAGTGTGTTGAGCGACTTCCGAATTTCAGCAACTTCGGTAACAATTCTTTGTGACAACACCAGTGCTATAACGTTCCAAAAACCCTGTGTTGCACTCAAGAACAAAACACATTGAACTTAGATATCATTTTCTTAGAGAGCTAGTTGAATCAAATATTCTTCAACTTTCCTACATTCCAACTGAGGATCAATTAGCTGACTTTTTAACAAAATCTTTGGATCAAAAACGTTTTATTCATTTGCGAAAGGCAATTGGAATGCTTTCCTTGAAATAATTTCTTTTGAAACCAATCCTTAGGTTAGGTTTTGTTTTTGTGTTTTTTGTTCTTTACCTATGCTTGTACATAGAACATTAATTGAGCATTAGTTATATTGACTTTAACTGCATCTTCTTATATGTTTAGAAATTTATTATGTTTTAGATATCATAATATTTCAGTTGATGCAATGATCATTTATGTCAATTAAGTCATTTCTTAAAGTGATCAAAGTCAATTTCTCTCTCAATGATCTCTTGGTATAGTTTTTATCTTATTTGACTATTTAGTCGAGTATGAAATCGAGATCAATTTTTGGTTTGAATACTTTATATTTTAAATAATTGATAGCCAATTGAGGGGGGAGTCAAAGAAAAAGTGTTATGCTCAAAAGATGTGGAAAGAGTTACATCCCAATTAGGAGTGTGAAACTACCACCACATGGAGGAAAGAGCTACCACCTCGATCGTCCGAGTACTGTGTGCAGCTACCACATGTATACCAAGCATGGTTTTCAAGATAGTTAAATAAAAATGCATGTTGAAATACTTGACTTTGTCAAATTTCAAGGTTGGTATAAGGTGGGATTTTAATGAAAGATGCTCAAAGAGCCACTCTCTTCAACAAATTGTCTAGATACATTCCTACCATATTTGGGATTTCAAACATCTATTGATCTTGGTATTTCATTTTCTTTACCAAATTGATGATTTGATGAAGGCATTACTCATAAGATCAAGTTAGATGTAATTGAAGTTGTTCAATTTTAAGGGATTTAATTTTTATAAATTTTCGTTTCGTTATTTGAATATTTTGATAGATTTGGCATAATCTATTTCTTGTTGTATGAAATGATGATTTTATTAAAGTTTATACACAACAATGCTTACAATCTTTTTTCTGGAATTTCTGGAATTTTTCTGAATTTTTCTGTAGAAAAAGTTTGGAGCCGGTCCGGACTGGACAAGCTGATCCGGACCCCGAACGCAGGAAAATCCTGCGGGTAGCCGATCCGGACTGGATTCTTCAGGCAGTCCGGACCGCCGCTAGGGTTTTATTAAGAACAAAAGGGATTTGATTTCTTTTACTACAATCTTTTGTTCAAAAGTCTCCAGAGCTTCTCTCTCTAGAATTCAAGTATTTTGGAGCCTTCCCAACTCATTTTCTCCAAATCCAAGTGAGTTTTCTTGATCAAAATCTCGGTTTTTCACAGGTTTTCTATATTTTTCTCAAAACGTGATGCAAATGTCATATCTTTTTCGTTTGTGATTTGTTTTTGATCAAACTTCTTTTGAAATAAGAACTCTGGGTAGATTAGTTTTGATTATATGCTAGGTTTTCTCAGGATAAACGGATTTTTGTCCTTCGATTTCTAAAAATTCGGTTTTAGGGCATATAATAGGAATTTTCGAAAATCATGGAATTGATCTATTTTTAAAATTCTTTTTGCAAAACTAATTTGATTCCTAGTCTCTCTATATGATAATGATTGTTTAGGTACAATTTTTTAAATTTTTAAAAATAAACAATTTTTGTCGTGTTCTTGAGTTGTTGTTCACAGGACTTGTCTCTCCCAACGAACAGTAGAAATGGTAATCACTTGGATCATATTTCTTCTTTCTGCCATGGTTCACGCGAAAGCAACGACCAAGCCTAAGAGGGCTAAGAAGACAAAGAAAACTCGAGATGACTCCGAGACGGAATCAGAAACTGAATCAATCGACTGGGATGAGTTGGTGGTTGAAGCGACAGTTCCTACTGCTTCAAAAGGGAAAGCCCCAGCAGAAACGTCCAAGGCAAAAACCCCACCTACTGCCGCTGAGAAAGGGAAAGCACCGATGGAAGCAACTCCACCTAAAACCAAGAGAAAGAATGTTGCAAGGAAACGAGGAAGTGCTCGGGGTATCTCAATTGAAGAACCACTGGCAAGCCAGCCCCCTCCACAAGACTTTATAAGCTCAACAAGGATAAAGGATTTCGAGAAAAGAGAATGCATTGGCGAAAGACACGTCAATGTCAATGCTCTGAAGGAACGGAAGGAACTGTTTGGGACCTTGTTTGACCATGCAGGTCTTGGCCCCATATGCCATTTTCCTGAGACCACCGGATATTGTCTCCATTCCGTAAGGATGTTCTATCAGAATGGTTCAGGATTGGTTGATCAGGAGGACGGAAAGCGCGAATTTCTAACAAAGGTTAGAAATTTTCAAATCAAGGTCACTCCACAATTGATTGGAGAAGTTGTGGGGATGAAGGCTAGGGCTGAAGGCCGACATTACTTGAAAGGTCATGTCTACTCCACTGACTCTTGGAGAGTGGTTGTAAATGGGATTTGTATGCCCGATACGATGTCAACAGGGAACTCAGTTCTCTCAAGAGAGCTTAAACCGGAATATCGATATCTAAACTTCATTGTTTGCTACAATATCCTTCCGAACATGCAAACTAAAGTTCTTCGATGGGACAGGATGCTTTTTCTCTATCTTATTGGACACCCGGCAACTGCTATGGGTTCTAACTTCAACATCCCGTTCCTTATCTGGTCTAGGATGGCTCGGTATGTCGAACATGCGCATCCCACCGAGAGACTTCCCTATCCAATGATAATTATGCCTATTTTGAAAAGATTCAAAGTCGATACTTCTTCATCAACTTATATGTATAGCTTGGGGACTATCAACGACACGACTATCGTCAAATCCCTCTCCACAAAGCAAGATGAGCCTCCATCACCTCCTCGTCGACGAAGAACACAATCTGCAGCTCCACCTCCAGCAGCTACAACATCAGTTCCCCCAATACCTCCTTCAACCTCCGATGATGATGCCTCCGTTACCTCAATCTACAAAGAACAACAGCGCCTCTCCAACGAGCAAGAACGCATGTCTAACGAGTTCGTTGAGATGAAAGAGGATCTTAGAGAGGTTAAGAAAGAACAAGTCTCAATGAACAAGCGCATCAAGAAAATATTTCAGAAGCTCGGATGCATCAGCTCTGACGATTCGGAGTAATCTCCTTTATTCTCACTATCGTTCAGTTTATTTTTGTACTAACCTTCTGTATTCTTGCAGGCTTGTTACATTTTTTTTTAAGTTCTCAGTTTACGTTTGGTTCTTGAACTAGTAACTCTCCTGGAATTTTGTAATTTTGGCTTCGTTTTGTGACAAAAAGGGGGAGAGATAGAGAACTTTGAACAGTGATTGAACAATGAACAATGCTGAAACTAAGGTAAGTATAACTTTCAACTTTGGTTTTATATGTGATTTGATGCATGCCTCAACTAACTATTCGACTAACTATTTGGGCATGTAATATAACTAACAAGTTGCTTGTTGACTAACCTTTCTATGACATTTGGATTTCTATTGCTTAGAAGATATGTCGATTTTTTATTGTGATTTTCATACATATCTGATTTTGCAAATGTCATAATGAGTAAAAACTCTATCTCTGTGTTTGGTTTTGATTGTTGAAAATTCTTGAGGTATCTAACGATTTCTTTTGTCAAGAATGCTTCTTTTTGCGGAGAGTACCGATGTCTAAGTCTAGAGTCTGTTTTAGGAGTTTAACTCATGTATTTATCTTTATTTGGATCTCATTGTAAATTTTTGTTGTATGGTGATATCAACAAAAATATCTTTTTTGAATTTTCTTGAGTGGATTTTAGTTTTGTCACGAAACCGCCAAAGGGGGAGATTGTTACGGAATTTGAGTTGGCGTATTTCGTGAAATCGGTTAAGTCTTGAAGATTGAAGTTTAGAAGCTTGGATCATATACCTCAATCTCAAGAAAGAAGAATTCAAATGGATCAGGTACGTTTTACTAAAGAATTTTGATGATCCAAATACTTAGTATAGTGTAGAAACACTTGGATGAATTTTTGATTGCATAAAAAAAAAAAACTGGGCATTTTACATGTTCAGAGTCCGGACCGTGGATCTCAGTCCGGACCCCGAACGTAGGTTTGTTCGTGCGCAATTCCAGTCCGGACCGTGGATCTCAGTCTGGACCCCGAACGTGAAAATTGTTGAAATTGCATGAACAGTCCGGACCGTGGATTGCAGTCCGGACCCCGAATGTCGTCTTTTCTGGAAATAGTCTGTTTCGCTGAGACAGTCCGGACCGTCAATTCCAGTCCGGACTGTCGTCCTGCAAAATTTCAGAAATGGTTAGTTTTTTATGCTTATCTTCTTCCAATGGTTTCTAGCCTATAAATAGACCCTATGATTCATCTTTTAGGGTAAGCTAAAAATACGACCGAAAAAGAAAAATCCACATATATAGAGAAGAAAGGAAATACATGATTTAATTCTATGTTTCTTCATCTATATTATTAATTTGATTCTAGGTTTTCCAAACTCAGATTTTGAGTAGAATCAAATTAATGAATACTTAGATGGTATTTCCGATCTATTTCTAATCTAAGTATTCGGCGGATCATCACCACCCAAAAACAACGATTTATCCCAAATCGGCGCGTGGACTCGCGTGGCCTTGTGGATTCACCGTGTTATCGGTCCCGTGGTTTTTTACTCCGGTTTGGAGTTTTCCACGTAAAAATCTTGCGTGTTTATTTTTATTTCCGCATTGGGTTTTATTGCGCAATGATTTTTTGACTGTTTAACGTTTACACCTATTCACCCCCCTCTAGGTGTTTTTTCTCCTATTTACATCCAATTATTCATAACCCAACACAATACACAATAAAAGATAACCATACACTGTAAAGTTTAATAGCCCCCAAGAGCTAAGGTCCTCTAACCGTTGCCTCACCATCGTCCCGGTTCCCACCCCTGCTCGGACCTGTCACAGTGTGGGTAGTCAGTGACTGATAAAGTAGATGTAAACAGTAAATGCAATAACTGAAAAGACAAACCGATACACCGGAGCATTTACTTCCCCCTCATGTACCGCTAAATCCCTGTCACAAAACAAGCTGGGCACCAACCCCAGAATACCAAACCAAGCTGGGCTCCAACCCCAGAATACCGTAACAAGCTGGGCCCCAACCCCAGACTACCGTACTCATTTTCTTGGTGACTCCAACCCCTCCACTGCCCAAGTAGCAGTCGCCTCTCCTTGAGGGGTCCCCACTAACCTCCCCTTGTGGGGTACACGGGTAAAACAACTTACCATCTTTCCGGAAAAATACACCCTGTGCAGTGGCCAAACTGCCGGTGTGCGTGTAAGCAATATGAGTGTAAAACCATGTTGCGACCTCAGCCGCATTAGTCAGATCAGTAAAACAATCATGCGACCGCAGCGGCCTCAATGAGAATAGAATATGGGATTTACAGCAATGTTGCGACCTCAGCCGCGTTAGTCAGTAGTAAACAATCATGCGACCGCAGCCGCCTCAATGAGAATAGAATATGGGATTTACATGTCATAGGGTTAGTCACTTTTACCAAAAATATCTACTTTATTAAACGAAACACTCGGGAACGACCCTGCACCGAAATTATTCAAAGTTACCCACCTGAATGGAGGTTAACAACCGCGCCCATGTCCCTCCTAGGCGAATCCGAACTTCACGCGGCCTAATAAAATAACCAAAAACACCTTTTAATATTTTTACCCTAAATAGGCAAAACAGTGGTCCCGACCACTGTAACAATAAACCGATGAAAAACCAAAAACTGTCCCGAAGAATTACATCGTTGTTAAAAATATCATCGTGGTCAAAAACACTCAAAAACGGAACGAAACGGGCCGAAAACGGAGCTACCGGAGTCTTCCGTTGGGGGCTGGTGCACGGAACCGAGCTTGGACCGGGTCTGCGGCCAAGGGTGGCGGCCATCACAGACCGGGCGCGCACTGTGCGGTAGACCGCGCCGTCTTGGGCCGGGCCGCGCACGGCAAGAGGCGCGCGCCGGGTTCACCAATTCCCGGTCGCGGTGGCAGCACCGGGTGCACGCCTGGGCATGCACCGCGCTTGCGGGCTGGGCTGGCGCACGCGGCTGTGCGCCGGGTCTGCGCCCCCAGGCCGCGGGGGCGTGCGCCGGGTGCACGCCCGGCGTGTGGATCGCGCAACTGCGGGCCGGTACGGCGCACGCGGCTGTGCGCCGGGTCTGTGCCCCCAGGCGGCAGAGCCGTGCGCCGGGTGCACGATCCGCCGGTGGACCGCGGCTGTGGGGGCCGTACGGGGTGAACAGTACTCCCCCGTTTCCCGTTTTCTTCTCCGTTTTTTGCATTTTCTTCTCCGTTCGCCCCCCGCGCGGCTCCGGCGACGACCCCGCGAACCTGGTAACGACGGCGGCGGCCTCCCGTTTAACAACGGCGGCGGCGGCTCCCCGTTAACTCCCCCCGTGCTCTAACGGAATGCCAAAATTGCTCAAACAAAACTCCGGATTGCTCCAACGATAAAAACCATTGATCGGAGGCCAAACGAAAACATCGATCGGTAACTGATCAAACCTCCGATCAAGCCGATTAAAAACCATCGGTTAAACTCGGTCAAAATACGAACAATCACCGATCAAAACAATCAAGAACCCGTGACTAATTTACCGATTAAACCGATCTCGAAAGAACACGAAAAACCCACGATTAAACCGACCAAGGAGAGAAGTAACGATTCCTAACCTTTTTCCGATGGAGGAGGCAACGCGATCTCGATCCCCGTTCTTTGCGGTGGTGAGAATCCGGATCCGCCCTCCGATGGCGGTGATGTCTCGTTCTCCGGTCTCCGGCACGTCGATCGGGGCGATCGGGTTCCTCCGCTTCTTCCTTCTCTATTTCTTTTTCCCCCCGGTTAGGGTTTCCTTTTCTTTTCTCTTTTCTCCTTTCTCTCTTTTCAAACTATGGTTTCGTTTGGTTTTCGGCACGCACAAAAGGGAAGGGTTTTAGGAGGCGATCTTTTACGACTAGGGTTTCCTTTCGGTATACGGGGAATAAATAAATCTTGTTATTAATTTATTTCTTTTATTTTCCCTTTTCGTACGTACGTACCGTCAAAATCCACATTGGATATTTTTGAACCCTAATTAATTAATTCATTAATTAATTAATTCCTCACAGATAATCCTTCGGGATAATTCTTTAAAGATAATTCTTTAAAGATAATTCTTTAAAGATAATCCCTTATTTCCTCAAAAAGCATGCAAGATCACTTACACGAATTTTGATGCACCACTGGCTATTACGATCCTTTTCACCCCTTTCTGGGGGTTCCGTAAGTCAGAATCCGGATCCGATCGCACCGCCGTCCTCCGTTTTCTGAGCTCTATCACAGAAAAATACCAGCACCTCACGATTATCAACTTAAGTAAACCCGTTATTTTACTTTCCCTTAACTTAACCTTTATTAGCAGGAGGGTAAAACGTTACCAAAAATCTGTGATATTACAAATGGAGTAACCATGAGGAGCGCGAGGCGACGTGGGAACTTAAGACGAAAATGAAAGAAAGTTTTCCAGAATAGTTTAGCGAGGGTTGAGTTTAAGTTTCGAGGACGAAACTTCTTATAAAGTGTTAGTGGTGTAATGACACGACTTTTCTAGTGATATTTTACCCTCCTGCTAATAGAGTGTAAGTTAGAGGAAATTAAATTATCGAGTTCTCTTGAATTGACTAACACACGGTACGGATATTTTTCGGTGATAGAGCTCGAAAAATGATGAACGGCGGTGCAATCGGATCTAAAATCCGACTTACGGATCCCCCGGAATGGGGTTTTGAAGGTCGCGGTAACAGTGGGGTGCATCGGAATCCATGCAAAAAATCTGGCACGCTTTTCGAGAAATCTTAGAATTATCTCTTGAGAATAGATATTTATTGTTAAATAATAAATACCTGAATATTGGAGTTTTTTCCTTTTTACGTACGTATGAAAAGGATAAAATAAAAGAAAATAAATTAATAATAAAAGGATAATTATACCCCGTTTACCGAAAGGAAAACCCTAGTTTTAAAAGATCGTCTCCTCAAACCCTTCCCTCTTGTGCGTACCGAAGACCAAAAAAATAAAACCCTAAGTTCGGAGAAGAGAAAAGAAAAGAGAAACCCTAACCGGAGGAGAAAAGAAGGAAAGAAGGAGAAAGCGGAGGGACCCGATCGCCCCGATTAACGTGCCGGAGACCGGAGAACGAGACGCCATCATCTACGGGGAGCGGATCCGGATCCCCAACGCCGCGAGGGACAAGATCGATTCTTTAATCCCGATAGATCGAGGTTAGCGATCGTTATTTCTTTAGGTCGGATTAATCGAGGGTTTTTCGTGTTCTTTTAAGGTCAATTTATCCGGTAGATTGATCATGGCTTTTGTGTGGTTTTTGATCAATGTTTTGTTTGTGTTCTTGACCGGGTTTAATCGATGGTTTTTAATCGGTCTTTTGATCGAGTTTCCGATCGATGTTCGCTCAATGGTTTAATTGTTAGAATTACCGCGGATTTGTTTGGGGTTATTTGGGTGTTCCGTCGGAGCATGGGGAGAGTTAACGGGAGGCCGCCGCCGCCGTTTTTAAACGGGAGGCCGCTGCCGCCGTTATCATGTTCGTGGGGTCGTCGCCGGAGTCGCACGGGAGCGAAAACGGAGAAGAAACCGCGAAACGGGAGCGAAAACGGAGAAAGAAACACGCACTGGGGAGTACTGTTCATCCCCGTACGATTTCCTCCAGCGCGGTCCACGGGCCCGGGCGTGCTGTACAGTCCTGGCGTTCCCTTGCCCTTGTATACCTCCCTTTTATTTTTTTTATGACGGGATTGTTAGGAAAGCTTTTCACTGTGTTTTCTGCAATGGACTGGCCTGGCCCGCGAGTATTTTTCTGCGATTGAGCTCGAAAAATGGAGGACGGCAAAGCGAACTGATTCGGATTCCGATTTACGGATCTCCCGGGATGGGGGTCAAAGCGGTTGCCTTGGAGTGGTGCATCGGAATCCGTGCTAAGTGGCCGGCACGCTTTTCGAGGTGATCGAACGGGATCCTGCTGTGATCGGACTTTTCATCTTTTTATGTCAGTGGGTTATTTTATTTATTTGGTGGTACCTCGACCTTTCGGTTTTCCGTTTTGGGTCCTAATTGAATATTTTCAGTTGTTAAGGGGGGGTTGAAATTCGAGAATTTTTGGGCTGATCGTCGGGGTTTGCGGGTATTTTTAGGTGGTAGAGCTCGCAAAACGGTGAACGGTGGCGTGATCGGATTTGAATTCCGACCCCGGGATCTCCCAGAAATAAATTTTGATGTTTTACCATCAGTTTAGGCGCATCGAAAGCCGTGCAGGCGATCGGCACGTTTTTCGGGGTAATCTAGACCCCTCGTTGCATCCCGACTAATTTTTAGTTGTGTTTTGGGAATTTAGGGTTTTTTTCCGGCTTTTCATTTGGGCGTTAAGTCTAATCTGGGTGCGTGCGGGGCGGGAAAACCCCAATTCTTGTTTTCTCTCTTTTCAATTGTGGGCGTGAGGAACCGAGGCGACGAGACGGGGAGAAGGAAGGACGATCTCACGTCCTGCGGAACCCGGCGAACGAGAGCGGGACGATCCTCCTTCTTCCTCCCTTACCGGCGAAAACGAGGTGAGCGGTTCGGGTCTTTCCGGTTTTTCGGTGTGAGGTTTCTTTCTTGTCGTGTCGCGTGCGAGGCGTGTTGTTGAACGGGAGGCCGCCGCCGCCGTTGTTAAACGGGAGGCCGCCGCCGCCGTTATCGTGTCCACGCGGTCGTCGCCGCAGTCGCCGGGGTCGCGGGGTCGCAACCGGAACCGCGGGGGCGAAAAAGGGATTACTGTTCATCCCTGTACGGCCGCACCACCACGCGGTCCACAGGACGCGGCGTGCACCCGGCGCACGGCTCCCGGGCCCAGGGGGTGCGGACCCGGCGCACGAATGCGTGCGCCAGGCCGCGCGGTCCACAGGACCCGGCGTGCACCCGGCGCACGACTTCCGGACCCAGGGGCGCGGACCCGGCGCACGAATGCGTGCGCCAGGCCGTGCGGCCCACCGGTCGGGCGTGCACCCGGTGCACGCCTCCACAGCCCAACTCCTTGGACCCGGCGCGCGCTTCAGCTCGTGCGCGGCCCGGCCCATGCCGCAGCGGTCTACCGCTGCGGCGTGCGCCTGGTCTGCACCGCTGCCGGCTCGCGCCGTGGACCCGGTCCACGCCTGGACACGTGCACCGATCTTCAGCCTGAAAGCCCAGAAGCTCCGTTTTTGGCCCGTTTCACCCCGTTTTTGAGAGTTTTTGACCGCGACGATGTTTTTAACATTATTTTCTTACCGTAGTTCTTTTCGGGCACAAGGTGGGAGTGTTTTAACTGGAGTTTTCCGCACACCTTCTTTTTCGCGTTTCAGGTGGGTACACTCTTAGAATCCCTTTGTGCGCACTATCGCTATTTTCGTGTTTACCATGTTGTGGGTTTTCGTTCGAGACTTAGTGTGGGACTTTTCGAATGCTGTTGATGATCACCAATTATTCATTTAACCGTACTAATGTTGATAGTCTTTATGGTTTTTATTATTGTGTTATACATTGTGTACTTGGTTACTATGCTCGAGGCTACAGCACGCGCACCCGCGGTTTGGCCACCGCAAAGGATGCGCTTTTCCGAAAAAGTGGTCGATGACCCGTGTATACCCACGAGGTGACGTAGTGGGGGCCCCCGTAGGTGGGGGGTTTGAGGCGCCAAGGGGTGAGCGGTGCGACCCGTCGGGGTAGGTGCTCGACGTGGTCAGGTTTTGCAGGTGTTCGTGGTTTACTTTCCCTCATGCGAGGGTGGTCAGGTTTTGCAGGTGTTCGTGGTTTACTTTCCCTCTTGGGAGGGTGGTCAGGTTTTGCAGGTGTTCGTGTTTTATTTTCCCTCTTGGGAGGGCGGTTGCTCCGGATAGTCTTACGGTTGGCTTTGCTACTTTTTCCTGCTTTATGATTAGTATTATCGTGTCGCTGACTTCCCACTTCGTGACAGGTTCCTTCAAGGGTGAGAGCTAGGCGACGGTGTAATGACACACTTTTCTAGTAATATTTTACCCTCCTGCTAATAGAGTATAAGTTAGAGGAAATTAAGTTATCGAGCTCTTTTGAGTTGACTAACACACGGTGCGGGTATTTTTCGGTGATAGAGATCGAAAAACGATGAACGACAGTGCAATCGGATCTAAAATCCGACTTACGGATCTCCCGGAATGGGGTTTTGAAGGTCGCGGTAACCGTGGGGTGCATCGGAATCCGTGCAAAAGATCTGGCACGCTTTTCGAGTAATCATGGAATTATCTTGAGAATAGATATTTATTGTTAAATAATATCCGAATATTGGAGTTTTTCTTTTTACGTACGTATGAAATAAAATAAAATAAAAGAAAATAAATGAATAATAAAAGGATAATTATACCCCGTTTACCGAAAGAAAAATCCTAGTTTTAAAAGATCATGTCCTCAAACCCTTCCCTCTTGTGCGTACCGAAGACCAAAAAAAAAACCCTAACTGGAGGAGAAAAGAAGGAAAGAAGGAGAAAGCGGAGGGACCCGATCGCTCTGATTGACGTGCCGGAGATCGGAAAACGAGACGCCATCATCTACGGGGAGCGGATCCGGATCCCCAACGCCGCGAGGGAACAAGATCGATTCTTTAATCCCGATAGATAGAGGTTAGCGATCGTTATTCCTTTTGTCGAATTAATCGGGGGTTTTTCGTGTTCTTTTAAGGTCAACTTATTCGGTACATTGATCACGGGTTTTGTCACGCCCCCGGGGGTTTTTGAGTCTATCAAAGCGGAAAATCGTGTGTATCTTTTTTTTTCTTCTTAACAAGGTAATTTAAACCTCATCCCCGGTGCGTGCCAGACCGCCACATACACAAATTCTCCCTATCCGCGGACAGAGTCTCCTTTGTATATGCACGGCGTCTCATTTACAACCACATACAACAATCATCAACCATCAACCATACAATAGACATTCAACATCAAGCGGAATATTAAAGTGGCATCAATGTTTAGAAAGGATAAAGCCAGCAATTGCAAAACCCGTGCCCACACGGCACTTCGTTTTGGGAAAACCCTTTTCGAAATCATTTGGTTTATCATGAAAACATGCCGCATAAGAAACATCATCAAAAGAACCAAACTATAAAAGTACAACTCATCCACAGTGCTAAATACTACATGTCCACGAATATTACTACCCGCAAGCAAATTAACTAAAATAAGCGTAAGAGAACTGAGATAATAACAATAACCAAGTGTTCTGACTACGGGCCTCGCGACGCAGTCTCAACAATCTCCCGGCTAATGCCCCTCGTAGCGCCTGTCACGGAGTGGGTAATGTCAGTGACAAACAAAGTAGATGTCTAAAAGCAATAAGGAATAAGGAGCAAACCGATAACACCAGAACCATTTCGCTAAAACCCTGCACATATTAATTTGGGCACCAACCCCAAAACATTTGTCGGAGAGACTAAAGTCTCCCCTCGTGCGCAAACACCTACTTTGATGCATTTACCCCTTTCGCGGTGCTGGTGTGCTATTCCCAGCGGGCGCGAAGGGGTCCTCACGGCACCCACACTTTTGTGAGGATCACGGGTCATAAGAGACCACTCTTCCGGAAAAGTACACCCATGCGGAGGCCAATCCGCCTGTGTACGTGGAGCATCCCAAAACGGATTTGCCGAGATCGGCGTGTCATGAGCATTGCGACCGCAGCCGCTTCAATTGTTAGATAAAAACACGATTATGCGAAAGGTTAAACTGTCCATCTACTTTGTTAGATAAATTGAGAGCACTTTAATGACGATAGATGCACTTACTGTACTGGCTGTATTTACAGCAACCGTACCCACCTATTTGGAGAGAGATCGGAACACCCGAATCTTTCGCGCACCCCCGCTGCGCGTCTGGACCTAAAGAAAGTCCGCACGGATAACTATAGTCAAAAGCGTGTACTAACATCCGAAAACACAAGACCCACTTTACTCTTTTCGACGGGAAAGTCCAACAAAACTCAATCCTCAATCGGTAGCCCACTCGGGACGTCCCTGGTTAGACAAAGAAGGCCCCGACGGCGGAAATGATGAGAAAAGAGACCCGACGGCGCGCCCCCGACGATTTCGTCGAGGCGCGGAGCGTCGGCGAAATTAGCACCCGACATAATAAAATAATGATCAAGAAGGTCCCAAGTGGCCATGCCAAGGAAGCCACGGAAATAACGATCCCAACGGCGAAAACGGCGCTCAAAACGGTGGAAAAACGGACCCAAACGGAGCCACCGAACTTTGGGCTGTCGGGTGGTGCACAGGGCAGGCGCGGACCGGGTTTACAGCATCGGCGGCCGCGCGGAATGCGCCGGTTGCACGCAGGAAGCGTGCACCGCGCATTCTGGGCCGGGCCGGTGCACGACACGAGCGCGCACCGGGCTCACGGCCGCACGGGCCTCCGGCACACACTGGGTGCACGCTGTTGCGTGCACCGCGCCTGAGCGGGCTGGGCCGGCGCACGAAAGCGTGCGCCGGGTCTGCGGCTTCCGCGCCTTGGGGCGTGCGGCGGGTGCACGCTCTGGCCCGTGGACCGCGGGCTGAGGAACCCGTACGGGGTGAACAGTAATGCCCCTTTTTTTGGTTTTCTTCTCCGTTTTCGCTCCCGTTTCGCGATTTCTTCTCCGTTTTCGCTCCCGTGCGACTCCGGCGAAGACCCCGCGACCATGGTAACGACGGCGGCGGCCTCCCGTTTCACAACGGCGGCGGCGGCCTCCCGTTAACCCACTACGTTCCAATGGAACATCCCCAAAAAATTCCCGAATAAATACACGATAATTCTAATGACTAAACCAACGATCGACGAACAACCAAAACGTCGATCGGAGGTCCGATAACAAGAACCCGATTAAAAACCACCAAGAACTCAACGAAAGAGATGACGGAAAAATCCCAAATAATTTAAATAAATTATTTTACTAACCGAAGATCGACGGGAAGGTTGTCCGGTCGCGTTCTTGCCTTCGGTTCGGTGTCCGGGAAGATCGGGCTCCTTCTCTTTCTCCTTTCCCTTTCTTCCGGCTAGGGTTCCGTCTTTTCTTTTTTTTCCCTTCTCTCCGATTAGGGTTTTTATTTTCTTATCTTTTCCTTTCCGATACTCGGGATCCCTTATATAGTCGTACTTTACCTTTAATTAATTCCTCTTTAATTCGTACGTAAGAGGATTAATTAATTTTCCGTCTGGGATAATTAATTAACTAATTAATTATCCCCCACGAGATAAACCACCTTATCTCTAACGGGTGCAAGATATTTAGCACGGATTCCGATGCACGACTAATTACCATATCACTTTGGATCCCGTTCAGGGGGTTCCCGATATCGGATTTCAGATCCGATCGCGCCGTCGGCTTTCTTTTTCCGCGCTCTATCGCAGAAAAATACTAGCATCTCACAATGGCCAATTTCAATAATTGAATAATTTTATTTCACTTAAAGGCTTAAATGACAATACGTAAGTCAAAAATACCCCGAAAGGCCGGATCACTACACCACTCACACTTTATAAAAAGTTTCGTCCCGAAACTTAAACTCAACCCTCGCTAACAATTCTGGGAAAACTTCCTTCATTTTCGTCTTGGGTCCCCAAGCCGCTTCGCGCTCCTCATGGTTACTCCATTACACCCTTACGTAAGGGATTGTCCAGTTGCGGAGTTTCTTTCCCTCCCATGCCAGCCTCCGTATCGAGGTTTGGCAGTAACGACAACCGGTATGCCACCGGTCTTGACCTGACTCAACCCACCTGGACGTCTAAGGCGTACTGTTACAACGCCTCGGGTCTTGGCCCGACTCACCTCACCTGGACGTCCAAGGCATACTGTTACAACGCCTCGGGTCTATTGTCGCAAGGCCGGAAGTTGGACCTATTTAACCCTTAACTAAATAGCCAACATATAAGACAACTAAGTCTTCATCTCCTTACTGGGCAGGAAGGTACGAAGCATTACTTTTAAGGGTTCCTCTGGGGTCGTGGCCAAAATTACTCTTTGTAAGAGGTCTTCCTTGCTACTACCTCCCTCGTAAGCCGAAGCGTCTGTTCCCCTTGGAGGGCAAAACTCGGAGTAACGCATGCTCACCCACCATGAACTCTAAGTCTCGGCGTCTGTTGTCCGCGTAGCTTTTCTGTCTGCTCTGGGCGGTCAGCAGCCTTTGTCTAATCAATCGCACCTTTGCTTCGGTCTCCTCCACCAAATCTGGGCCCGGAAACTTACGCTCACCCAAGTCGTCCCAGTATATTGGAGGCCGACAGCGGCGCCCGTACAGGGCCTCGTATGGTGCCATCTGAATGCTGGCCTGGTAACTGTTATTGTAGGCAAATTCCACTAGGGGCAAACACCGTGCCCACCCTTCGCCCAGGTCTAAAACGCATGCCCGAAGCATGTCCTCCACAATTTGTATCACCCGCTCTGATTGTCCATCGGTCTGCGGGTGAAAAGCCGTACTGAAGTGCAACTTGGTTCCCATTGCTCGCTGCAGGCTCTGCTAAAAGTTTGACACAAATCGCGTGTCCCTGTCCGACGTGATGGATGTCGGCACCCCATGCAACCTTACTATCTCGCTGATGTAGGTTTGTGCCAGTCGTTCCCGCGTCTACGTCGTGTGTATGGGCAGAAAGTGGGCCGATTTCGTCAGACGGTCCACAATTACCCATATTGCATCGTGTCCCTGTGACGATCTCGGGAACCCAGTCACAAAATCCATGGTAATCATGTCCCACTTCCACACGGGCACCGGTAAGGGTTGCAATTTTCCTGCTGGACGCTGGTGCTCGGCCTTCACTCGTTGGCACACCAGGCAGTGTGCCACAAACCGAGTCACGTCTCCCTTCATTTTGGGCCACCAGAAGGTCTGTTTGACGTCCTTGTACATCTTCGTTCCCCCGGGATGCGCTGTATATGGAGCGGTATGCGCCTCCCGCAGGATTTCCTCTTTGAGTTCCGGTAGATCCGGCACGCAGATTCGTCCCCGAAATCGTATCGTGCCGTCGGAGTTTACTGCGAAGTCACCTCCTTGGTCGGTAGTCACTCTACCTCGCACCAGCTGGAGTTGGTCATCAGTTGACTGCCCCTCGAGAATTCTGTCAAGCAGGGTAGGTCTGACCACCAGTGTCAGAAGTTGTTCGACTGTACCCGCTGGTACTACTTCTAGTCCTAATCGCGAAAATTCCGCAATCAGACTATCTTGCTGGGTGATGGCACTTACCCCTGCCTTCTCGGCCTGCCCCTTACGGCTCAGGGCGTCGGCCACCACGTTTGCCTTTCCCGGGTGGTAGTGGATCGTTAAATCGTAATCCTTCAATAGCTCGAGCCACCGTCTTTGTCGCAAATTTAACTCCTTTTGGGTGAAAAGGTACTTAAGACTTTTATGATCTGAGTACCCATTGCAGTGTGCCCCATACAGGTAGTGTCTCCAAAGCTTGAGGACGAACACAACCGCTGCGAGTTCCAAATCGTGCACGGGGTAGTTTCGCTCGTATTCTCTGAGCTGCCTTGACGCATAGGCTATAACCTTCCCCCGTTGCATGAGCACTCCACCCAGTCCGTTTCGCGACGCATCGCAATACACTTCATAATCCTCCCCTGGTTCCGGCAGGGCGAGAATCGGAGCTCGCGTCAATCTATCCTTGAGCTCCTCGAAGCTCCTCTGACATTTGTCCGTCCAGATGAACTTTTCCCCCTTTTTAGTCAAGCGGTTTAAGGGGGTGGCTATCTTGGAGAAACCCTCCACGAAGCGCCGGTAGTACCCGGCTAATCCTAGAAAGCTTCGAACCTCCGTCACCGTCGTCGGTTGGGACCAGTCCGTCACCGAATCTATCTTCTTCGGATCGACTGCGACCCCAGCCGCCGAGATTACGTGCCCCAAGAAGCCAACTTCTCGGAGCCAAAACTCACACTTTTTGAGTTTGGCGTAGAGTTTCTGTTCCCGTAGGGTCTGGAGGACTGTGCGCAGATGTTCTTCATGTTCCTCATCTGTACGGGAATAGATGAGGATATCGTCGATGAAGACCACCACGAATAAATCCAGGAAGGGTTTGAATACCCTGTTCATCATGTCCATGAACACTGCCGGGGCATTCGTGAGCCCGAACGGCATTACAGTAAATTCGTAATGACCGTAGCGAGTCCGAAAAGCCGTTTTGGGGATGTCCTCCCCCTTGACCTGGACCTGATGATAGCCCGACTGCAGGTCAATCTTTGAAAACACCGTCGCCCCCCTGTAGTTGGTCGAAGAGGTCGTCGATCCTTGGCAGGGGGTACTTGTTCTTAACGGTGACCTTATTTATCTCCCGGTAGTCGATGCACAACCGGCGACTTCCGTCCTTCTTTTCTCACAAACAGGACGGGCGCGCCCCAGGGTGACGCGCTGGGTCTGATGAAGCCCTTATCCAAGAGGTCCTCCAACTGTGCCTTGAGTTCCTTCAACTCCGCGAAGGCCATCCTGTACGGTGCCTTAGTGATGGGTTTGGTGCCGGGGAGTAGTTCAATGGGAAAGTCGACTTCTCGTTCCGGCGGCGCTCCGGGGAGCTCTGCCGGAAATACGTCCAGAAATTCCCTTACCACGGGACCGCTGATCCTTATCTGGGGAGCGGCCCTGAACTACCTATCGGCCCATTGGGTTCTCGGCTGCAAGGCATAGGGTGGAGCCTATTTATTCCTTGCATGGCCCTTAACGGGCCCCGAGTACACAAGGTTCTCCTATGCTTCGAAGCTCGCCCGCGCACATCGGCCGGGGGAGGCTTCGCCTAATACTTAGGGATCCTAGAGAGAGGGAGCCAGAGAGAGAGTCTAACAGGGGTAGCAGGTTAAGGTGTGACCGGTGCTCCTAATCTAAGAGGGAGAAGTGAAACCAAAAATTTACCTGCCGTTACTAGGTCTGGGACGTCGCGTCCTCCACTGCAGTATCCCGGGGAGCCCGTCCACAAAGAGACGGGCCTTGTGGGGTTCATCTCGTATAACAAACGGGACGCAGTTAACCAATCTTACAAACTCCCTTTGATATTCCATGACCGAGAGGTTCCCTTGTCTAATGTTCTTCAGGTCGTCTTCCAATTGCCGCTTGACGCTATCGGAGAAGAAAGCGTCAAAAAGTTCCTCTCTAAAGGCCGTCCATGTCGGTAGCGGGTCGTTTGTAGACGGATCCGGGCGTACCGTTTTCCACCAGATGCGTGCATTCCCTTCGAGGAAGTGGACGGCTAGTGGAACTCGCTCGTGTTCCTCCATCAGTAGGTCCTCAAAGAGTTTTTCCATGGTATCCACCCATTTCTCGACGACCCATGGGTCGGTCGTCTCTCCCTCAGAAGTGGGAGGGTCATGCTTCTTGAACCTAGCCAAATTCGTCCTGACCCTTTCTCGCGTCGTTCGTTGCTCCGTGATCCCTCCTACAGCGACGGACCCCCCGAGAGTAGGGGTCGTTCCTGCCTCCCCTGTTGTCGCTCCCATCACGGGCCCCGTGGTCGTCGGAGTAGGTACGTCCCTTGGGGATGGGGGTTGTTCCGTCGTCGTACCACCCGTCCCTTGCGGTCCCGTAGTGGGTGCGGTGGTTTCGGGCGGAGGGGTTGGATCGCGCTCGGCTGGCGCGGTTGCCTGTCGCTGTGTCAGGTGACGAACCTGCTCCGTCAGCGTCGCTAATTGCCCGGCCATTTCCCGCAGTTGTTGTCGGAGGAGCTAGTTCTCTGCGGTGGTCGGGGTCACTCTGTCCGCGTCCGCATTCTCGGTGGACGATCTAGTCCGGGCCATCGTCCGCTATAGACAAAGAAACCACGTTAACCCTAAGGTTATAACCCTAATACCCTGTCTTACGATTACACCTACATTACGTTCCCCTTTTCCCCGTACTCTCACGTACTACGCACCTATACCTTGGTTATCTCATGTCTAATTTGCTTGTGGTACCCTACACTGTGGATGTGGATCACGTCTACTATGGTTATGGTTGTTTTTCTCTGATACCATTTAATCTGTCACGCCCCCGGGGGTTTTTGAGTCTATCAAAGCGGAAAATCGTGTGTATCTTTTTTTTTCTTCTTAACAAGGTAATTTAAACCTCATCCCCGGTGCGTGCCAGACCGCCACATACACAAATTCTCCCTGTCCGCGGACAGAGTCTCCTTTGTATATGCACGGCGTCTCATTTACAACCACATACAACAATCATCAACCATCAACCATACAATAGACATTCAACATCAAGCGGAATATTAAAGCGGCATCAATGTCTAGAAAGGATAAAGCCAGCAATTGCAAAACCCGTGCCCACACGGCACTTCGTTTTGGGAAAACCCTTTTCGAAATCATTTGGTTTATCATGAAAACATGCCGCATAAGAAACATCATCAAAAGAACCAAACTATAAAAGTACAACTCATCCACAGTGCTAAATACTACATGTCCACGAATATTACTACCCGCAAGCAAATTAACTAAAATAAGCGTAAGAGAACTGAGATAATAACAATAACCAAGTGTTCTGACTACGGGCCTCGCGACGCAGTCTCAACAATCTCCCGGCTAACGCCCCTCGTAGCGCCTGTCACGGAGTGGGTAATGTCAGTGACAAACAAAGTAGATGTCTAAAAGCAATAAGGAATAAGGAGCAAACCGATAACACCAGAACCATTTCGCTAAAACCCTGCACATATTAATTTGGGCACCAACCCCAAAACATTTGTCGGAGAGACTAAAGTCTCCCCTCGTGCGCAAACACCTACTTTGATGCATTTACCCCTTTCGCGGTGCTGGTGTGCTATTCCCAGCGGGCGCGAAGGGGTCCTCACGGCACCCACACTTTTGTGAGGATCACGGGTCATAAGAGACCACTCTTCCGGAAAAGTACACCCATGCGGAGGCCAATCCGCCTGTGTACGTGGAGCATCCCAAAACGGATTTGCCGAGATCGGCGTGTCATGAGCATTGCGACCGCAGCCGCTTCAATTGTTAGATAAAAACACGATTATGCGAAAGGTTAAACTGTCCATCTACTTTGTTAGATAAATTGAGAGCACTTTAATGACGATAGATGCACTTACTGTACTGGCTGTATTTACAGCAACCGTACCCACCTATTTGGAGAGAGATCGGAACACCCGAATCTTTCGCGCACCCCCGCTGCGCGTCTGGACCTAAAGAAAGTCCGCACGGATAACTATAGTCAAAAGCGTGTACTAACATCCGAAAACACAAGACCCACTTTACTCTTTTCGACGGGAAAGTCCAACAAAACTCAATCCTCAATCGGTAGCCCACTCGGGACGTCCCTGGTTAGACCAAGAAGGCCCCGACGGCGGAAATGATGAGAAAAGAGACCCGACGGCGCGCCCCCCGACGATTTCGTCGAGGCGCGGAGCGTCGGCGAAATTAGCACCCGACATAATAAAATAATGATCAAGAAGGTCCCAAGTGGCCATGCCAAGGAAGCCACGGAAATAACGATCCCAACGGCGAAAACGGCGCTCAAAACGGTGGAAAAACGGACCCAAACGGAGCCACCGAACTTTGGGCTGTCGGGTGGTGCACAGGGCAGGCGCGGACCGGGTTTACAGCATCGGCGGCTGTGCGGAATGCGCCGGGTGCACGCAGGAAGCGTGCACCGCGCATTCTGGGCCGGGCCGGTGCACGACACGAGCGCGCACCGGGCTCACGGCCGCACGGGCCTCCGGCACACACCGGGTGCACGCTGTTGCGTGCACCGCGCCTGAGCGGGCTGGGACGGCGCACGAAAGCGTGCGCCGGGTCTGCGGTGTTGGGTTATATGTAATAAGGATCTAAATAGGGAAAAAAACACCTAGAGGGGGGTGAATAGGTGTAAACGTATAAACACTCAAAAATCGTTGCGATAAAAACCCAATGCGGAAATAAAAATAATACGCAAGATTTTTACGTGGAAAACTCCATCACCGGAGTAAAAAACCACGGGACCGATAACACGGCAGAAATCCACTAGAATTAAAACACGTACAAGGTGATTTACCGTACACACTTACGACTCAACCTTTTCCATACGCTCCTAGAGGATCTTCTCCGCTCGCTCCACGACGCTTCTCGAATCCACGATCTGCGCCCCAACGCCGAATCCACGGCGTCCAACGTCGAATCCACGACGTCCGACCGAATCCACGGTCTTCACCCAATAGCACCCTTCGAATCCACGAACATGCCTCGCTCCGAATCCATGAGAGCGGTTGAACGTTGAATCCACAAGGACACGCGAATCCACGCGCCGATTTTTGGGGTAAATCGTTGTTTTTGGTGGTGATGATCCGCCGAATACTTAGATCAAAGATAGATCGGAAATACCATCTAAGTATTCATTAGTTTGATTCAACTCAAGATGTGAGTATGAAAACCTAGAATCAAACTAATCAATATAGATGAAGAAACATAGAGTATTCTCTAATGATTTCCTTTCTTCTCTATATGTGGATCTAGAGCCGTATAAGATGATATATGAAAATGACGGCTATGTGGATTATTTGGATTAGCCCTAGAAAAAGAGTCATAGGGTCTATTTATAGGTTAGAAACATTTGGAAGGAGATAAGAATCAAAAACCTAACATTTCTGGAATTTTGACGGACGGCGATCCGGATCGGATTTGGGCGATCCGGATTGCAGTAGCAAAAAAGACGGTTTCCAGACAATCACACGTTCGGGATCCGGATCGGATTGTCTGATCCGGATCGTTCATACAATTCAGAAAACTCAACGTTCGGGATCCGGATCGTGAGATGCTGCGATCCGGATTGAAGTATTGTATGAAACAACAACCTTCGGGATCCGGATCGCTGGCTCTGATCCGGATCCTGAACTTGTCCGAACACCAGTTTTTGATAATTAAGCAATTAAAAACTCTTCCAGGTGTTTCTACACTACAAGAAGTATTCGGATCACCATTAATCTTTAGTTAAACATACCTGATCCTTTTGAATTCTTCTTTCTTGAGATTGAGGTAAATGATCCAACTTTCTTTATCTTCAATCTTCAAGACTTAAACCTTTCACGAAACTATGACAACTTAAATTCCGTAACAATCTCCCCCTTTGGCGGTTTCGTGACAAAACACAGATCCACTAAAGAAAATTCAAAAAGATATTTTTGTTGCTATCACCATACAACAAAAATTTACAATGGAGATCCAAAAATTTAAAACATGAGATAAACTCCTAAAACAGACTCTAGACTTAGACATCTGTACTCTCTGCACAAAGAAATCATTCTTGACAAAAGAAGATCGTTAGATACCTCAAGAATATTTAACATTCAAAACCTAGTACAGAGATAGAGTTTATCTGATCATCATGACATTTGAGAATTCAGATATGTAAGAGAATCATAGTCAAAAACCAACATATCTTCTATGCAATCAAAAACCAAATGTCATGTTAGTGAACATCAACTTGTTAGTTATATTACATGCCCAAATAGTTAGTCGAATAGTTAGTCGGGGCATGCATTCAAACAAATGAAAACCAAAAGTTGAAGTTCTACTTACCTTTCAAGTTGAGGTTATACTTACCTCGATGTTCACACATTCACATTGTTCAAGTTCCCTTGAGGTTCACTTACCTTGATGTTCACATCACATCATTGTTCAAGTTCATTGTCATTGTTCTCTCTAAACTCTCTCCCCCTTTTTGTCACAAACAAAGCTAAAAGCACAAAAATTAAGGAGAGTTAAATAGAACAAATTAAAGAAACTCCTGAGAACTAAATAAGAACAAAAACTTAAAAACCTGCAAAAGAAAGATTAGAGAAAAGAAGAAAAACTTTATGCAGAGTCGTCGGAGCTGATACACCCAAGCTTCTGAAACATTTTCTTGATCCGTTTGTTTATAGAAGCTTGTTCCTTCTTAACTTCTTTGATATCCTCTTTCATTTCAGCGACATCAGTAGCCATGCGCTCTTGCTCGTTTGAGAGTCGTTGTTGTTCCTTAAAGATTGAACTCACTGACGCATCATCATCAGAAGTGGATGGAGGTGCCTGCTGTGCTGGTGGAACAGGAGGAGTTTCTGTTGCAGAGGTTGTCGCTCGTTGTTGTTGTGCTCGTTGCCGGTGATGAGGTATTAAGGGTTCATCTTGTTTAGTCGATAAGGACTTCACAATTGTTGTCTCATTAATGGTGCCCAAACTGTACATTTATGAGCTCGCGCTTGTATCGACTTTAAACTTTCTAAGGATGCGCATGATAATCATTGGGTAGGGTAGTCTCTCTGTGGGGTGAGAGTGTTCCACATACCGCGCCATCCTTGACCAAATGAGATAAGGAATATTCAAGTTTGCTCCCATCAATGCGGCCGGGTTTCCAAGAAGATAAAGGAATAACATTCTGTCCCATCGAAGAACCTTCGTATTCATGTTGGGAAGAATGTTGTAGCAGACAATGAAGTTTATATACCGATACTCTGGTCGAAGCTCTTTAGAGAAAACAGAATTTCCGGTCGACCGAGTATCTGGAAGACATATTCCATTAACTACAACTCTCCAGGAGTTGTCGTTGAAACTTTGAGTTTTTAGGTAATGGAGTCCATCAGCTCTGGCTGTCATACCTAGCACATCTCCAATCAGTTGGGGTGTGACTTTGATTTTGATATTTTTAACCAAAGTGTGAAATTCTCGACGTCCATCACGTGATCAATTAGACTTGCAGCGTTCTGATAAAACATTCGAACTGAGTGTGGACAGTACCCAGTAGTCTCAGGGAAGTTGCAAATTTGAGCAAGACCAACCTGGTCAAACAAAATTCCAAAAGCTGCAGATCGTTCCTTCATCGGTTTGACATTGACATGTCTCTCGCCAATGCATTCCCTCTTCTCAAAGTCCTTGATTCTTGCGGAGCTGATGAAGTCTTGTGGAGGAGGCTGGCTAGCAACTGGTTCCTCAATGGTAATTCCCTGAGCACTGCCTCTTTTCCTTGCACCAGTTTTTCTTTTTGTTCCAACTGGACTTGGTTCCATTGGTGCTTTCCCTTTTTCTGCTGCAGTAGGTTTTGAAGCTTCAGCAGTTGCTTTTCCTTTGGAGATAATGGGAGCAGCTCCCTCGATTTCGAGGTTATCCCAGTCGATCGATTCCGTCTCCGACTCCGTGTCGGAATCAACCTTAGTCTTCTTTGCTTTCTTAGCCTTCTTAGGCTTGGCAGTATCCTTGACATGTACCATGGCAGCAAGTAGGAAAATAATCCAAGTGATCACCATTTTGATTGCTAGTGGTTTCTTGAGAAAAGAAATCCTGTGTGCAACAACTCAAGAACACATGAAAAATTGTTAATTTTCAAAAATTTGAAAAATTGTACCCAAACAATCATAATCATGTAGAGAGACTAAGAATCAAATTAGTTTTGCAAAAAGACTTTTAAAAATAGATCAATTGCATGATTTTCGAAAATCCTTATTATATGCCCTAAAACCGAAATTTTAGAAATCGAAGCCTAAAAATCCGTTAATCAGGAGAATACCTAGCATATAATCAAAACTAATCTACCCAGAGTTCTTATTTCAAAAGAAATTTAATCAAAAACCATCCACAAACAAAATTGATCCAAGAAATTCATCACGTTTGAGGAGGAATAGAGAAAAACGATGAAAAACCGAAATTTTGATCAATAAAACTTACTTGGAGTTGAAGAACTTGAGTTTGAAAGCTTCCAAGAAGGATGAAATCTAGAGAGAGAGGCTCTGGAAACTTTGGAACAAAAGATTGGAGTAAAAGAAATCAAAACCCTTTTGTTCTTTATAAAACCCTAGCCGCGATCCGGATCATCCTATGCTTGCGATCCGGATCGGCTACCCGCAGTGAGAAACTGCGTTCGGGATCCGGATCGGCAGGTCCAATCCGGATCGTCAGCCCGCAGAAGAATACCTGCGTTCGGGATCCGGATCATCTTGCCCGATCCGGATCGGCTCCAACTTTTTCTTTAGAAAAATTCAGAGAAATTCAAGAAAAACCAGAAAAAGATTGTAAGCACAAATGTGTATCAACTTTAAACAAAAATCATCGTTTCATACAACAAGAATTAGATTATGCCAAATCTATCAATAATATCCAAAAATGAAACGAGAATTTACAAGAATTAAATCCCTTAAAGTTGAACACCTTCAATCACATCTAACTTGATCTTATGAGTAATGCCTTTATCAAATCATCAATTTAGTAAAGAAAATGAAATACAAAGATCAATAGATGTTTGAAATCCCAAATATAGTAGATAATGTATCTAGACAATCTGTTGAAGAGAGTGGCTCTTTGAGCATCTTTCTTTAAAAACCCACCTTATACCAACCTTGAAATTTGACGAAGTCAAGTATTTCAACATGCATATTACTTAATCAAAATTTGAACAACCATGCTTGGTATACATGTGGTAGCTGCACACAATACTCGGACGACCGAGGTGGTAGCTCTTTCCTCCATGTGGTGGTAGTTTTCACACTCCTCATTGGGATGTAACTCTTTCCACATCTTTTGAGCATTTTACTTTTTCTATGACTCCCCCTCAATTGGCTATCAATTATTTAAGATATAAAGTATTCAACCAAATATTGATCTCGATTTCATACTCGACTAAGCAGTCAAATAAGATAATGACTATACCAAGCGATCATTGAGAGAGAGAAATTGACTTTGATCACTTAGAAGATGATTTAATTAACATAAATGATCATTGCAACAGTGAAATATTATGATGGCAAAAGCATAATAAATTTCTAAATGTGCGAAAAGATGCAATTAAAGTCAATTATGATCTATGCTCAATTAATGTCCTATGTACAAACATAGATAATGAACAAAACAAAACAAATACAAAACCTATCCTAAGCAAAGGTTTCAAAAAGAAGTTTATTTCAAGGAAAGCATTCCAATTGCTTTTCGTAAATGAATAAAACGTTTTTGATCCAAAGGTTTTGTTAAAAAATCAGCCAATTGATCCTCAGTTGAAATATATGAAAGTTGAAGAGTATTTGATCAACTAGCTCTCTAAGAAAATGATATCTAAGTTCAATATGTTTTGTTCTAGAGTGCAACACAGGGTTTTTAGAAATGTTAATTGCACTTGTGTTGTCACAAAGAATTGTTACCGAAGATGCTGAAATGCGGAAGTCGCTCAATACGCTTTTCATCCAAATGAGTTGAGTTGAGCAACTTCCAGCTGAAATGTATTCCGCTTCGGCAGTCGAGAGTGCTATTCAATTCTGCTTTTTGCTGTGCCATGCAACAAGGCAATGGCCAAGATAGAAGCATGCACCACTCGTGCTTTTCCGATCATCCACTGATCCTGCCCAATCGGCATCTGAGTATCCAACAATATCCAGACTTGTTCCCATAGGATACCAAATTCCGAAATTAATTGATCCTTTGATGTACCGGATGATCCGTTTCACCGCTTTCAGGTGAACCTCCTTTGGTGCTGATTGATATCTCGCGCAAATCCCAACACTAAAGGATATATCCGGGCGACTAGCCGTGAGGTAAAGTAGACTTCCAATCATACTTCTATACAGTTTCTCGTCTACATTCTCACTATGTGATTCACTTCCAAGTCCCTTGTGGCTAGTTCCCATTGGAGTTGGAAAATCTTTACAATTTTCTAGATCAAACTTTTTGACCAACTCCATTGCATACTTGGATTGACTCAAGTGAATACCTTCATCATTTTGTTTAATTTGCAATCCAAGAAAATAAGTCAATTCGCCCATCATGGACATCTCAAATTCGCTTTCCATGGTCTCCGCGAATTTAGAAGCATCATTATCTCTTGTTGCGCCAAATACAATGTCATCGACATAGATTTGTGCTACAATGAAATTGCTTTGATAATGCTTCACAAAGAGAGTCCTATCAGCTCCCCCTCGAGTATAGCCCTTCTCCAAAAGGTGCTTTGTTAACCTTTCGTACCATGCTCGCGGTGCTTGTTTCAGACCGTAAAGAGTCTTTTTCAAACGAAAAACATGGTTAGGTTGTTTATGATCTACAAAACCTTTCGGTTGAGCCACATAAACTTCCTCATTTAAAAACCCATTTAGAAATGCGCTCTTAACGTCCATTTGAAATAATTTGATTTTAAAATGACAAGCAATAGCAAATAGTATACGAATGGACTCGAGTCTAGCTACAGGGGCGAAAGTTTCATCAAAGTCTATACCTTCTACTTGAGAGTAGCCTTGAGCAACTAATCGTGCCTTGTTCCTGATGATAGTACCATCCTCATTTTTCTTGTTCTTGAAGATCCATTTGGTACCTATCACATTATGTTGCTTTGGAGGCTTCGTTAATTCCCAGACTTTGTTTCGCTCAAATTGATGGAGCTCTTCCTGCATTGCTTTAATCCAGTAGTCATCCTGAAGAGCTTCATCTATGTTCTTTGGTTCGATTAAAGATACGTAGCAAGCGAATCCACAAACCAACTGCCTCCGAGTTCTAACTCCTTCTTGTGGATCTCCAATGATGTTCGATTCCGGATGATCCTTGGAGATTCGTAACGTTTGTTGAAACGGAGTACTCGGAGGTACATGAGATGATTCCTGCACATCAGATAAACTAGAAGAACCATTAGATGCATCATTAATATTGGAAGTATTATCATGAGAAGATGCACTAGCAGGAGAATCATCATCTAGAGAGATATCGAGGGTAGATTTTCCAGATCCAAAGTGAAAAGCTTCATCTACTTTAACATTTATAGATTCTACGATCGTCTTAGATTCAATGTTAAATACTCGATATGCTCTGCTATTCGTAGAATAACCCAAAAAGATCCCTTCATCACTTCGAGAGTCGAACTTTCCAAGATTTTCACGGTCACGTAAAATGTAACATCGACTCCCGAAGATACGAAAGTATTTGATATCCGGTTTTCTACTAAACCACAGCTCATATGGTGTATTTAAAGTTCCTGGGCGCAAGTAAACTCTATTAATGACATAGACAGCGGTGTTCACGGCTTCAGCCCAAAAATGTAGCGGTAAATTCCGGCTATGAAGCATCACACGCGCCATCTCTTGAACAACCCTGTTTTTGCGCTCAACAACACCATTCTGCTGAGGTGTATAGGGTGCCGAGAATTCATGTTTAATGCCATTTGAAGTGCAAAAATCAATGAATTTTGAATTTATGAATTCTCCACCTCTATCACTTCTAACACAAATGATCTTTTCATTCTTTTCAATCATAATACGATGGCAAATCTCATGAAAAGAGTCAAACGTATCAGCTTTCTCTTTTAAAAATGCTACCCAAGAAAACCTAGAGAAATCATCAACCAATAAGAGTATGTACCATTTACCTCCCAAAGATGGTTGACGGGTCGGCCCCAAGAAAAAGAAGAAAAGAAAATAGTCTACATAAACTACACAAGATTTAATCGTAGAACGATTAAAGACAAGGAGGGGTTTCACCTTTGCATACCCAAACCTTTTGAGTTTTGGAGTATGTTGGCAATGGTTGAGAAGTTTTCCTTGATGAAGACGTCTTGTATGATTGGTCTTTTTCTTTTGTCATCGTCTTGTTTGAAGTACTACCAATGTTCTTTTCTTTAGGAAAATCCTTCTTTGAATTCCGGGGAGTGAACTTATTGGTAGCAGTTGCAAGATGTGGTTGATTTGATCTTTGAGCTCCAATCTTGCAATTTCTTTCAATGTGCCCTGCAAAATTACAACGAAAACATACCTTTGTGCTTGACGATTCTGAAGAGGATGAAGTAGGCTTGTTGTCGTTGGTTGTCATGATTTCCGGTGTCGGAGGAGGAGATACCGACTGAGGCACAAAGACTGTCCCAACCGAACTAAAATTGTCTTCAGTTCGATTGTATCCGAGGCCGAACTTGTTTGTTTGACCAAGACCAAGAAGTTTATCCAACTTACTCCTTCCAAAAGAAAATTGCTGTAAGTCATCCTTGAGTTGGCAAATGGTCTCTGTCATTTCCAATTTTTCCCGTCGGGCCTCACCGTAGAGCTTCAAGAAATAGTTCGCTTTGTTTACCATATCTATATAGTTCTTCTCGAGTTGCTCATTGGACTCTTGAAGGGAAACATTTGCCTTTATCAGATTATCCCTTTCCACTTCAAGATCGGTCGAGAGAGAAGTTACCCATTTTACTTCTTCTTCGAGATCCTGCAATCTCCCTCTCAACCCCTTGTTTTGCTTAGCCGGTTTCTTTAAATCCCGTAAAGATCTGTGATAGGCTAGAGCAAAATCTCCACCTTCCGAATCATCCGATTCGTTGTCCGTTGCAATCTTTTCAACAGTGGAGTTGGACAACGACTCGAATGTACTTGCCATAAAGCACATGAAGGGTGAAGATACGGACGCGTGGAATGCGGTGGAGCTCTTTTCTTCATCACTCGAAGACGACTCATTTGACGTTGAGTCGTCATCCCAAGTGACGACTTGCATCGCCTTCTTCTTTGCCGGATACTTGTTGGGACACTCCGTTGCAATGTGGCCGTAGCCTCGACATTTGAAGCATTGTAGTTGTCCCTCTGAACTTTTCTTATCCTTTAAGAAGTTCTCTTGCTTTCTTGATTTGTAACTTGAAGTACCCTTACCTTTGTTCGACTTTCCGAAGGATGGAGATTTGCTTGAATTACCCCTTCGAAAGTTGCGGCGAAACTTCCTTGTCAAGAGAGCGAGCTGCTTCTCAAATTCCTCCATAGAAAGATTCTCGTCATCGTCTGAGGAGGATGTATCCGCGTCTTCTTCCTTAGTTGTTTTCAACGCATAACCTGAAGACTTAGAAGTGGATGCCTTTCCAGAAGAATTGTTAGTAGTAAATGTCATTTCATAAGTTTGTAATGAACCAACTAATTCTTCTACACGTATTTCGTCCCGGTGTTTAATAGTTTCAATGGCAGTAACCTTTGGGCGAAATCGTTCAGGAAGAGTTCTTAAGATCTTTCTTACAATCTTAAATTCTGGAATCTTCTCTCCCAGGTTAGCACATGAGTTTACGATATCTTGCAATCGTGTATAGTAGTCCGTGAAAGATTCATTTTCTGCCATTAAGATAGAGTCAAACTTGCTCGTAAGCATTTGCAGTTTCTGAATCTTCACGAGGTTAGTTCCCTCATGTGTAACCTGAAGAACATCCCAGATTTCTTTCGCAGTCTCACATGCTGAGACGCGAGAGAACTCAGTTTGAGATAAGGCATTAAAGATAGCATTAATTCCCTTGCCATTGTAAGAAGATGAATCTAACTCTTCCTTGGTCCATTTCGACCTAGGTTTTAAGGTGCGAACATCACCAATAAATTCAGTTGGATTAGACCATCCTAATTCAATTGATTGCCACACCCGTTCGTCGATGGAAATTAAAAAGGCTTTCATCCGTACTTTCCAGTACGCATAATTTGTTCCATCGAAGAACGGGGGTCGGTTGATGTTTCCACCTTCAACCATTGTTTACAACCCTATTCCCGCTCTGATACCACTTGTTGGGTTATATGTAATAAGGATCTAAATAGGGGAAAAAACACCTAGAGGGGGGTGAATAGGTGTAAACGTATAAACACTCAAAAATCGTTGCGATAAAAACCCAATGCGGAAATAAAAATAATACGCAAGATTTTTACGTGGAAAACTCCATCACCGGAGTAAAAAACCACGGGACCGATAACACGGCAGAAATCCACTAGAATTAAAACACGTACAAGGTGATTTACCGTACACACTTACGACTCAACCTTTTCCATACGCTCCTAGAGGATCTTCTCCACTCGCTCCACGACGCTTCTCGAATCCACGATCTGCGCCCCAACGCCGAATCCACGGCGTCCAACGTCGAATCCACGACGTCCGACCGAATCCACGGTCTTCACCCAATAGCACCCTTCGAATCCACGAACGTGCCTCGCTTCGAATCCACGAGAGCGGTTGAACCTTGAATCCACAAGGACACGCGAATCCACGCGCCGATTTTTGGGGTAAATCGTTGTTTTTGGTGGTGATGATCCGCCGAATACTTAGATCAAAGATAGATCGGAAATACCATCTAAGTATTCATTAGTTTGATTCAACTCAAGATGTGAGTATGAAAACCTAGAATCAAACTAATCAATATAGATGAAGAAACATAGAGTATTCTCTAATGATTTCCTTTCTTCTCTATATGTGGATCTAGAGCCGTATAAGATGATATATGAAAATGACGGCTATGTGGATTATTTGGATTAGCCCTAGAAAAAGAGTCATAGGGTCTATTTATAGGTTAGAAACATTTGGAAGGAGATAAGAATCAAAAACCTAACATTTCTGGAATTTTGACGGACGGCGATCCGGATCGGATTTGGGCGATCCGGATTGCAGTAGCAAAAAAGACGGTTTCCAGACAATCACACGTTCGGGATCCGGATCGGATTGTCTGATCCGGATCGTTCATACAATTCAGAAAACTCAACGTTCGGGATCCGGATCGTGAGATGCTGCGATCCGGATTGAAGTATTGTATGAAACAACAACCTTCGGGATCCGGATCGCTGGCTCTGATCCGGATCCTGAACTTGTCCGAACACCAGTTTTTGATAATTAAGCAATTAAAAACTCTTCCAGGTGTTTCTACACTACAAGAAGTATTCGGATCACCAATAATCTTTAGTTAAACATACCTGATCCTTTTGAATTCTTCTTTCTTGAGATTGAGGTAAATGATCCAACTTTCTTTATCTTCAATCTTCAAGACTTAAACCTTTCACGAAACTATGCCAACTTAAATTCCGTAACATGCGGCTTCCGCGCCTTGGGGCGTGCGCCGGGTGCACGCTCTGGCCCGTGGACCGCGGGCTGAGGAACCCGTACGGGGTGAACAGTAATGCCCCTTTTTTTGGTTTTCTTCTCCGTTTTCGCTCCCGTTTCGCGATTTCTTCTCCGTTTTCGCTCCCGTGCGACTCCGGCGAAGACCCCGCGACCATGGTAACGACGGCGGCGGCCTCCCGTTTCACAACGGCGGCGGCGGCCTCCCGTTAACCCACTACGTTCCAATGGAACATCCCCAAAAAATTCCCGAATAAATACACGATAATTCTAATGACTAAACCAACGATCGACGAACAACCAAAACGTCGATCGGAGGTCCGATAACAAGAACCCGATTAAAAACCACCAAGAACTCAACGAAAGAGATGACGGAAAAATCCCAAATAATTTAAATAAATTATTTTACTAACCGAAGATCGACGGGAAGGTTGTCCGGTCGCGTTCTTGCCTTCGGTTCGGTGTCCGGGAAGATCGGGCTCCTTCTCTTTCTCCTTTCCCTTTCTTCCGGCTAGGGTTCCGTCTTTTCTTTTTTTTCCCTTCTCTCCGATTAGGGTTTTTATTTTCTTTTCTTTTCCTTTCCGATACTCGGGATCCCTTATATAGTCGTACTTTACCTTTAATTAATTCCTCTTTAATTCGTACGTAAGAGGATTAATTAATTTTCCGTCTGGGATAATGAATTAACTAATTAATTATCCCCCACGAGATAAACCACCTTATCTCTAACGGGTGCAAGATATTTAGCACGGATTCCGATGCACGACTAATTACCATATCACTTTGGATCCCGTTCAGGGGGTTCCCGATATCGGATTTCAGATCTGATCACGCCGTCGGCTTTCTTTTTTCGCGCTCTATCGCAGAAAAATACTAGCATCTCACAATGGCCAATTTCAAGAATTGAATAATTTTATTTCACTTAAAGGCTTAAATGACTATACGTAAGTCAAAAATACCCCGAAAGGCCGGATCACTACAGGTTTTTGATTTTGGGTTTTGATCAATATCCTGTTCTTGTCCTTGACCGGGTTTAATCGATGGTTTTTAATCGGCCTTTTTATCGAGTTTCCGATCGATGTTTCGATCAATAGTTTAATTGTTAGAATTATTGCGGATTTATTTGGGGTTAATTGGGTGTTTAGTCGGAGCATGGGGAAGTTAACGAGAGGCCGCCGCCGCCGTTGTTAAACGGGAGGCCGCCGCCGCCGTTACCATGTTCGCGGGGTCGTCGCCGGAGTCGCACGGGAGCGAAAACGGAGAAGAAACCGCGAAACGGGAGCTAAAACGGAGAAGAAAACCGCGAACGGGAAGTTACTGTGCATTCCCGTACGGCTCCCTCAGCCGCGGTCCACAGGCCCGGGCGTGCACCCGGCGCACGCCCCGCGGCGCGGAAGCCGCAGACCCGGCGCACGCTTTCGTGCGCCGGCCCGGCCCGCTCAGGAGCGGTGCACGCTACAGCGTGCACCCGGTGCGCGCCGCAGACCCCTGCGGCCGTGAGCCCGGTGCGCGCTCGTGTCGTGCACCGGCCCGGCCCAGGATGCGCGGTGCACGCTCCCTGTGTGCACCCGGCGCATGTTGCGCAGCCGCCGACGCGCAGACCCGGTCCACGCGCTGCTCCGTGCACCACCCGTCTGCCCGGACCAGCCGCACCAGTGACGGGACCGCCGGTGGCGGACAGCGAGACTACAGTCGCCCCTCCTCCGACCACGGTGGTCGAGATACCGTCGGTTCATCCGACGACGCCTTCAGTAGCACTAACACCAGCAACTTTGGGACCTACGCTGGGAGCTGTTATTGGAGACCCCTTGAGAGAGACCGTGGTGACACCTACCCCCAGAATGACCGCCAATGCTGCGGAGGAAGCCCCTATCCGGCAAACCGAATGGGATAGGGTGACAGCGAACTTGGCAAATTTCAAGAGGTACGACCCACCCGTGTTTGAGGGAGAGATGACCGACCCTTGGGTCGTGGAAAAATGGGTGGATACCATGGAGAAGCTTTTTGAAGACATATTGATGGAGGAACATGAACGGGTCCCTTTGGCAGTCCACTTCCTTGAGGGAAACGCCCGCCTGTGGTGGAAGACGGTGCGCCCGTACCTCTCGGTGGGCACCACCCTTCCATCTTGGACCACGTTCCGAGAAAAACTGTTTGGGACATTTCTCCCCGACAACATCACACAGCAGATGGAAGATGACCTCCAGCACATCGAACAAGGAAGTCGGACGGTTATGGGATACCAACGGGCATTTGTGAGGTTGATCAAATGTGTTCCCATTGTTATAAGAGATGAATCTCACAAAACACGTCTTTTTGTGGACGGTTTACGGAGCGACATCTTCGTGGTGGTGCAAGCGGCGGATTTGCACACCTTCCAGGAGGTGGTCGATAGAGCCACCACAGTGGAGCGCGAATTTGCGATTTCACGAGCCCGACGGGAGAGCTCAGATCACAGCAGGGATAAGAAATGAACTCGACCTTGCTTCGGAAGAGAGCATACCAAGAGGAGCCGGCCTCCTAAACACCCGAGATCGCAACAAGGAATCAAGAATGCGTCGACGGGAGGACAAAGGCCGGTGGGCAAGTCTTGCATTATTTGTGACAGAATGCACCAAGTGATCGATTATCCCCAGAAGCAAGACCACTGTTTTCGATGCGGCAAACCGTGGCACTATCGTTTCAACTGCCCATCGGAAACGGGGACATCATCCCTAGCAGCATCTCCACCTTCGTCTCAGCAACCGGGAGGAGGGAGAGTCTACATGATGACCCATCAGGGGACGGACCCACAGAGCACGATGTAGCAGGTAATACTCGAGTTTCAGATCATCGTGCTAGAACTTTTGTGTCAACACCTAAGCATCCTACTCTTTCACCTCGCTTCATGTTTTCGCCCTACCTTAGTTATTAGAAGAAATCCCCACCGTAGAAATAAGTTCGGTCAAATCTTTAGGCTACCCCTCGAGGCAGGCGGATGTACTCCTTCCTGCCCAGCGAGGGTGGGGCGGGTTCTTAGTCTCTAAGAACTAGTGGGGTTTCCGTTAAGGGTTATCGACGTAGCGCTTGGGGCCGACAGTCGCGGCAATCTTTAAGCGGTAGTTGACTACTTGAAGTTCCAAGCGTGTCTCTGGGAACCGGACTTACCGGAACTTGTAAACTTAGCTTGTAGGAACGCCTTCTGCTCGCTCTTCTTTGTTACGGGCAAGAAGCTTGGTAGAAGGCAGTCGAGTAGCGTACCGTAGGGATCTGGACACGAGAAGAACAATTACCCCTCTACCTTGGATAGATGACCTATGCAATCAACTACAAGGAGCAACGGCATTCCCAAAGATTGATCTGCGGTCCGGCTACCACCAGCCTGGAGTCCGGGGTGATGACACACCGAAAATAGCCCTGCGAGCTTGGAATAGTCAACATGAGTTTACGGTTATACCGTTTAGACTCGTTAACGCACCAGCGGTGTTCACGGGCATGATGAATAGGATACTCAAGCCCTTCTTAGACCAATCGGTGATAGTCCTATAGTTGACGTCCGATCTACTCTTGCACAGACAAGGGGTGTGGGGAAAACTTGCGAGTAATCCCCCAGACCCTCCGGGACCAGAAACTGTATGCCAAACTCATAAAGTGTGAGTTCTGGCCCCGCGAGGTGGACTTTTTGGGGCGTATCGCTTCGGCGTCTGGAATTGTAGTGGATCCGAGGAGGATTGAATCAGCGATCAACTGGGCTCGGCCAACAACGGTGATGAAAATCCGAAGTTTCTTATGACAGGCAGGCTACTACAGACGCTTCATGGGAGGCCACTTCCCTAAATCGACTAACCCAAAGAGGGGAGGGATTCGTCTGGATAGCCCAGTGCCAGGAGAGTTTCAAGGAACTTAAAGACAGACACGCACAGGCGCCAGTGCTCATACAGCCGAAGCCCGGAAAGGACTATAAGATCTAGTCTGAGGAATCTCCAGGGGGATCCTGGGAGACCAAACAACAGACACGCGACTACAACTGGTGCGAGACAGAATATCCTCGGAGCAAGGCGGGGTTTTTATGATTGGCCCAGATGATGTAATAAGGATCCGGGGGCGAATTCGTGTACCCGATGAGCTAGGAATGAGGGAAGAAAATCTAGTAAAAGCATATAATACCTCCTACACCGCGCATCCCGGAGGTACAAAGAGGTGCAAGGATCTGTGGCAGACCTTCTGGTGGCCCAAATTAGAGAGCGGTGTGACACACTTCGTGGCGCAACATTGGGTGTGCCAACAGGTGAAAGCGAAACATCAGCGACCGGCGAGGAAACAGACGCTTCGGCTTACGAGGGAAGTAGTAGCAGGAAAGACCACTTACGAAGAGTAATGTTGATCTCGACCCTAGGAGAACCCTTAGAAGTAATTACTTTGTACCCTCCTGCCCAATAAGGAGGTGAAGACTTAGTTGTCTTATGTGTTGGCTATTTAGTTAAGGGTTAAATAGGTCCAACTTCCTGCCTCGTGACAATAGACCCAAGGGACTCACAAGTTGAGTTGGGTGAGCCTAGTAAGTTGAGTGGGGCTGCGGTCCACAATAGACCTAACGGCAAGAGGCCCAACAATAGACCCAACGTCCAGGTGGGGTTGAGTCAGGTCAAGATCTGTGGCGTTGTGACAGTTCGCCTTAAGTAATTGGGTTGCGTATTTCTAATAGTTCGAGCTTTTGGGATTGTTGGTTGGCGTCAATGACCCGATATTCGGGATTTTGGAGCGCGTAGGCCCGGTGACATACCGGTTGGCTTTACTGCCAAACCTCGATGCGGAGGCTGGCACGGGGGGAAAAGAAACTTCGCAACCGGACAATCCCTTACGTAAAGGTGCAATGGAGTAACCATGAGGAGCGCAAGGCGACTTGGGGACTTAAGACGAAAATGAAGGAAGGTTTTCCAGAATTGTTTAGCGAGGGTTGAGTTTAAGTATCGAGGACGAAACTTCTTATAAAGTGTGAGTGGTGTAATGACACGACTTTTCTAGTAATATTTTACCCTTCTGCTAATAGAGTATAAGTTAGAGGAAATTAAGTTATCGAGCTCTTTTGAGTTGACTAACACACGGTGCGGGTATTTTTCGGTGATAGAGATCGAAAAACGATGAGCGGCGGTGCAATCGGATCTAAAATCCGACTTACGGATCTCCCGGAATGGGGTTTTGAAGGTCGCGGTAACCGTGAGGTGCATCGGAATCCGTGCAAAAGATCTGGCACGCTTTTCGAGGAATCTTGGAATTATCTTGAGAATAGATATTTATTGTTAAATAATAAATATCCGAATATTGGAGTTTTTCTTTTTACGTACGTATAAAATAAAATAAAATAAAAAAAAATAAATGAATAATAAAAGGATAATTATACCCCGTTTACCGAAAGGAAAATCCTAGTTTTAAAAGATCGTCTCCTCAAACCCTTCCCTCTTGTGCGTACCGAAGACCAAAAATAAAACCCTAACCGGAGGAGAAAAGAAGGAAAGAAGGAGAAAGCGGAGGGACCCGATCGCCCCGATTGACTTGCCGGAGACCGGAGAACGAGACGCCATCATCTACGGGGAGCGGATCCGGATCCCCAACGCCGCGAGGGAACAAGATCGATTCTTTAATCCCGATAGATAGAGGTTAGCGATCGTTATTCCTTTTGTTGAATTAATCGGGGGTTTTTCGTGTTCTTTTAAGGTCAACTTATTCGGTACATTGATCACGGGTTTTTGATTTTGGGTTTTGATCAATATCTTGTTCTTGTCCTTGACCGGGTTTAATCGATGGTTTTTAATCGGCCTTTTTATCGAGTTTCCGATCGATGTTTCGATCAATAGTTTAATTGTTAGAATTATTGCGGATTTATTTGGGGTTAATTGGGTGTTTAGTCGGAGCATGGGGAAGTTAACGAGAGGCCGCCGCCGCCGTTGTTAAACGGGAGGCCGCCGCCGCCGTTACCATGTTCGCGGGGTCGTCGCCGGAGTCGCACGGGAGCGAAAACGAAGAAGAAACCGCGAAACGGGAGCGATAACGGAGAAGAAAACCACGAACGGGAAGTTACTGTGCATTCCCATACGGCTCCCTCAGCCGCGGTCCTCAGGCCCGGGCATGCACCCGGCGCACGCCCCGCGGCGCGGAAGCCGCAGACCCGGCGCACGCTTTCGTGCGCCGGCCCGGCCCGCTCAGGCGCGGTGCACGCTACAGCGTGCACCCGGTGCGCGCCGCAGACCCCTGCGGCCGTGAGCCCGGTGGGCGCTCGTGTCGTGCAGCGGCCCAGCCCAGGATGCGCGGTGAACGCTCCGTGTGTGCACCCGGCGCACGCTGCGCAGCCGCCGACGCGCAGACCCGGTCCACGCGCTGCTCCGTGCACCACCCGTCAGCCGGAAGTTCGGTAGCTCCGTTTTGGTCCGATTTTCCATCGTTTTGAGCGCCGTTTTCGCCGTTGGGAACACCGTTTCCGCCGCTTTCATGACCTGGCTACTCGGAGTCATTTAGACCACCGTTTCGCCATGTCATGTGCTAGTTTCGCCGACGCTTCGCGCCTTGACAAAACCGTCGGGGTCGCGTCGTCGAGGTCTTCTCGGCTTGACTAATGACGTCCCGAGGTGGCTACCGGTTGAGAATTGGGTTTTGTTGGATTTCCGTTAGCGGTTTTGGGTTCCGATGGAGTTCGCGATGAAATAGTCGCGGTCCGGTTGTTGTTAGCCTTTGGTGTTACAGGTTTGATCTGAGTTTTCGGTTTTACTTGACGGTTTTGACTTGTTGGTTTTTGATTGACGTCGCGGTTCTCTAGGCACAATGATTTTGGTTTTTGTGGGTTATTGTTACAGTGGTTGGGACCACTGATTTTACCTGATTAGGGTAAGGTGTTAAATTGTGCTCTTGGATATTTTAGTAGGCCGCGAGGAGTTCTGATTTGCTTAGGAGGGTCGCGGGCGCGGTCAGTTATCTTCATTCCAGGTGGGTACCCTTGCAATAACTGCAACAAGTGCAATAAGTGTGCCACATCATATTAAATGACCTAGTAATCTGTCTAATAAAGTAGATGAACTGTTTAACCTTTCGCATGAATGTGTATTGCTCTTTCATTACTATATTGTGGCAACTGAGTGTCGCGGTGTTTGACTCACGCGGATTTCGGCTATCATGTATTTGGATGCTGCACGTACACAGGCGGATTGGCCTCCGCATGGGTGTACTTTTCCGGAGAAGTGGTCTGAATGACCCGTGTACCCCACGTGTGTAGGGTGGGGACCTCTTCACGATAGCTAAACTTGTCGCTCACGCATCGTGAAGGGGTAAAGGGCATCATAAATGTCACATGGGGAGATCGTCGACTCCCTGACGTGAACTGTGTGATTTTACCCGTGGGGAGATCGTCGACTCCCCGACGGGCGCTATGTGACTAAATCAAGTAATGTGGACTCATGATGAGGGAGAGCGAAAGGTTCCGGTGCAGAGTATTTATTTTAAAGTTATTGTTTAGTGTTGAAACATCTACTTTATTTGTCACTGACTTTACCCACTCCGTGACAGGTTCGATTAGGTGTGGCTATCGGGACGGTGGTGAGGCAACACAGTTATGACTGTGGCCGTATGAGGCCTTATGTCGGAACTTTTAATTGGGTTATCTCTATTCTCATGCTAGTTTAACCGTAGTTTAATTTGTGTGAATGTGGATCATGTTGGATAGTTGGTTAGTTGATTGATATCACTGTGGATTTAGATTATTGTTCTTAACCTTTGCGTCTGTTTTACGATATCAAAAGGGGTTTCGAAAATGCTTTTCAAAAATCAAGTGTCGTGTGGGCACTACTTTGAAAACCTGTGGATTTATCCTTTCAAAATGATGTAGCTGCCTTACTGTGAATGTGTAGACGTTTTTAAAGGAATGGGTGTCGAGTGGACACCGTTTGCAAACTTGTAGGTTCCTCTTAATGTGATTGAATGTTTTTACACTCTCGTACTTGTTGACTGTGACTGTGTGGTTAAGGATTGTATGTTGAATGTTGTTATTGTCGTTGTTGAAATTGTGACGCCGTGTATATACAAAGGAGACTCTGTCCATTTGAAGAGTGAATTTGTATATGTGGCGGTCTGACACGCACCGGTAGGCGAGGTCGTTTAATTGATTTCAAAGAAAAAAAATGCATGCGCTTTTCCGCTTATTCTTAGACCTCCGGGGCGTGACAGACGGTGAGGCCGGGTCAGGAGCTTTCGGGTCCATTGAGACCTCAGACTGTATTTTTCTCCTTTCTTTCGCATTTCATTTACTACTTGTAGACTATTGTGTGGTTCTCGATACCCTCGTGGGGTCGGTGTGGATGTCGGTATTTTCTCTCTCTAGTTATGTGGATGCTGAGTTATTTCTTATCTCTGTTCGGCCATTTTTCAAAAGAAAAGAAAGAAAAAGAAAAAGGAATTGTGAAATCGTTTTCAAAACTTGGGTGTCGTGTGGGCACCGTTTTCAAAATCTTGTGGACTTATGGATTTTAGAAAACGGGTTTCAAAACCTGAGTGTCGTGTGGGCACTGTTTTAAAAACTCTGTGGATTTATGGTTTTCGAAACTGTTTTAGAAAATCTGGATGCCGGGTGGGCGCCGCTTTTAAAACTGTGGATTTATCCTTTCAAATTGGTCGGCCTTGAGAATTGTTCTGTTGTGTATGTGTAAGTGTTGTGAACTGTTTTGATTGAATAAACTACTATGATTGCATGTTGTATTAGCCGCGACGCCGTGCATATACAGAGGAGACTCTGTCCGTTTGCAGGGTGATTCTGTATATGCGGCGGGTCTGGGCACGCACCGGGGAGGAAGGAATTTTAAAAAAAAATTTATTACGCAAAACGAAACTTCTTCGTTGACTGTTTCCGCTGAATGAAACCCCCGGGGCGTGACAGATTAAGATGGTATCAGAGCCATTCTTTAATCACAACAGTTCAGTGCCCGACATCCACGGAGATACCTCACTTAGCTACAGGGGAATGAAATGGGTAGGGCATAGGAGAGTAGAACGCGAGTGATCGGAGGGGGGGGGGGAGTACAGGTCCTTTTCTCTCGATAGGCGGTTGACTGCTACTAGCGAAGTCTAGAGCTGACTTTTGTAGCGTGTGTGTACATAGTGATTGGCCCGAACTAGATCATCGGCCGAGGACACGAGGGCAGATGCGACAGCGCCGACGGCCGCGGAGAACCAGCTCCTGCGGCAACCGCTGCGGGAAATGGCAGGGCAACTGGTGACCCTCACGGACCACGTGCGGCAGTTGACGCAGCAACAACCAGCCGCGACAGTGACGGTCGCCCAGGCCCCTCCGTAGGGGCCAAACGCACCAGCAACGGGATCGCAGGTGACGAGGGCCGGGACAGGCGCGGCCCCTCCACCGGCTGCGGCAGCCGGGATGCCATCAGCCGAGACCACGACTCCAGCCGCAGCAGCTACGACAGTGACTACGGGACCGGCGCCGGGAACCACTGGCGGGGGTTCCCTGGGGGAGACCGTGGTGGTTAGGTTATAGCAAGTAGTCGGCCGATTCTTTTTGCACCTTGGGCAAGGTATGGGTGGGAATGAGGATTCTTCCCCTATGATTATTACCCATAGTTCGGCTTTTCACCGTAGACACTACGATGGTTGTAGAGATCATCGTGATGGGGTCTCGGGGGCTCCTTCGGGTTAGAAAGGGAGACCACCGGGGCTGGTAAATCTTCTTCGTTTGGGCTCGTTTTTGGTTAGAGAGGTCGTGCCTTGCTTAGCACAAGTGTGCATAGGTGGCGACTTTTATTGGGGGGTTTAACTTTTGACGCTGGTGGTGCCAGGTAGCTTTGGGTCGGGTTCCTGTGTTCTGCGCTAGAGGGCCGGTTAGGTTGTCCTATTGGTGGGTAGGCGTGTGATCCCTCGAGTGCGTTTAGTGAACCTAGGCAACTTTTGACAGGGTTCTTCTCGCTGTTTTCGTTGCTTGTCTTCTTCCGACCCTTTAGGTTTCAGATGGATAGTCTTTAGTACCTGGAGGTCACTGTTGAGCGGACCTAGAGCTTAGATTTTCTCCTAGTTGGGAGTGTCACTGTTGATCTGGAGGTTTACCGCTCGTTTCGATGCCCGGCACTTGGTGGGACCGAGAGTTAGTGGCAATTTAGAGCATCGCACCCCATCGGTGCCAGGACGGAGGTAGGACCTTACCTTGTGGGTTGTGTCGCCAGCTTCCCATGACTAAGGCTTAGCCTTGAGGCTTAGTTTGGGAGCGTTTTGGATTGTTGATCTTTTGGGGCAGGTGTGAGTCAAAGGGGAATCTGGCGACTACTTGGAGTTTTGGCACTGGTCACTTTCGGCTAGGGGGCCCTGTACGCAGCTCTTTTTGTGGGGTAGACCTTGTGGTAAGTCTTAGAGCTGAAACCTAACGTTAGTCTTGACCGCCGCCTCGGTAGAACGGACAGTCGGAACGGGTAGTCTGGGAGGGTGGTTATGCTTCGAGCTTGTGGTCCGTGTTGGTGACAGGTGAGTTCGTTGTTTTCAGGGCGGAAAATTTCGGATGGTTAGTAACCCAGCCTATTTTGTTGGCACCTCTTGGAGCCTTGTGAGGGCGATAGTGTGGTTTGTTTTCCTTGTGAGGGCGTTAGTGTGGTTTGTTTTCCTTGTCGTCGGGTTAGTTGTGTTGGACTTTTAAAGGCTCATCAGTACGGGTTGGGCGGTAGGACTGGGGTACCTCGACGCATCGCGAGACTTTGTTGCTGACTTCTCAGCGCCGGCTGAGGTAGGTTGCGGACCGGTGGCGTCGAGACGGGAAATTTCGAGTCAGGAAGCAGGATTATGATGAGGTGCTGGGAATGGAGTGGTTCACGAGGTACCAGGCGGATGTGTAGTTACTTGGTTTCAGTGAGCCTAGCGAATTGACCCTCTGCATCACTCACTGACACCCCCGTTGTAGGGGTTCCTTCCGACGTCCTTCTGACTGAACTGCCGGGAATACCCCCGAGCGAGAGGTCATCCTCTCTTTCAAGCTTTTACCAGGCACGACTAGGAGTTTTCTGGATAAAGGGTTCATTAGACCATGTGTGTCGCCTTGGGGCGCAACCGTACTTTCGTGCGAAAGAAGAACGGAAGCCTACGTCTACGCATCGACTACAGGGAGATAAACAAGGTTACAGTGAAGAACAAGCCCAGGATTGATGACCTCTTCAATCAACTGCGAGGAGCACTTGCGGATTATTCTCCGAAATCTCAGGGACCAGAAGCTGGTTGCTAAGTTTAAGAAATGTGAGATCTGACTTCGCGAAGTGGACTTTTTGGGGCACATTGTGTCAGCGACGAAAATCACAGAGAATGTGAGCGAAACTGCCCGACACGCGATCCGGAACTGGCAGCAGTCGTCTTCGTTTTTTTTTTTTTTTTTTAAAAAAAAAAAAAAAAAAAAAAAAAAAAAAAAAAAAACTTTGGAGACACCACCTTTTGGAGTTCATCGTGATGTGTTTTCGGATCGCCAGAGCCTTGAGTTTTGTTCACAGAGAAGGATTTGATTTTGCAGCAGAGGCATTGGTTGGAGTTGCGGAAGGACTTGGCTTGTCCATTCGGTATCACCCCCGGGGAAAAGCAAGTGTAGTAGCGGATGTTGTGAGGAGGAAGGGTCAAACCGGCCGGGGGGGGGGGGGGGATCGATGAGCGCGAGTACTCAGCAGGACCGGTACTGTCGCGCGACCTTGTTGTCCTTAATGATCAAGCCAACCCTATTAGAGAAATCCTGGAAGGTCAGAAGAGAGGCGCATCGATACAGCTTGTTCGAGACATGATTTCCCCCCGGACCACGCGAGCGACTTTTCGGCGAGTGCGAACGACACAATACGTTTTCGAGGGCGAAATTTCTTACCAAAGCTGCCAGAGTTGAAGGAGGAGATACTGCCAGAGGCGCACTGCGCCCCTTATACGGTGCATCCGGGTGACACGAAGATGTTCAAGGACGCGATGCGGTTTGAGTCACAGTGGATCGATTGACGAAGTCGGCTCTTTTCCTACCCATCCATACGACGTGGGCTAGCGACACTCGGCTTGTGTCGAACCGTTGGCAAAGTTTATGGCAAGCTATAGAGACTAAACCACACGTCAGCACGGCGTTTCACCCCCAGACCGATGGACAGTCCGAGCGAGCGATCCGGACTCTCGAAGATATGCTTCGAACCTGCGTACTTGATTGGGATGATGGATGATCACTGCTGTAGAGCTTAGAGAGGACCTGAGCTTCGGTGAAACACCGGTGCAGATCTTAGCACGGGAGGACATAAAGGATTGCACAACCGGACGATCCCCCATGTGAAGGTGCTGTGGAGCAACCAGGAAGAACGTGAAGCGATTGGGGAACTGGAGTCAAAGATGAGGGAGTGCTACCCAGATTTATTCGTTGCGGACCAGGATTAAGTTTCGAGGATGAAACTTCTTTTAAGTGGTGAGTGATGTACAGTCCTGAAGTTCCCTTGCCCTTGTATACCTCCCTTTTATTTTTTTTATGACGGGATTGTTAGGAAAGCTTTTCACTGTGTTTTCTGCAATGGAGTGGCCTGGACCGTGAGTATTTTTCTGCGATTGAGCTCGAAAAACGGAGGACGGCAAAGCAAACGGATTCGGATTCCGATTTACGGATCTCCCGGGATGGGGGTCAAAGCGGTTGCCTTGGAGTGGTGCATCGGAATCCGTGCTAAGTGGCCGGCACGCCTTTCGAGGTGATCGAACGGGATCCTGATGTGATCGGACTTTTCATCTTTTTATGTCAATGGGTTATTTTATTTATTTGGTGGTACCTCGACCTTTCGGTTTTCCGTTTTGGGTCCTAATTGAATATTTTCAGTTGTTAAAGGGGGGTTGAAATTCGAGAATTTTTGGGCTGATCGTCGGGGTTTGCGGGTATTTTTAGGTGGTAGAGCTGGCAAAACGGTGAACGGTGGCGCGATCGAATTTGAATTCCGCACCCGGGATCTCCCAGAAATAAATTTTGATGTTTTACCATCAGTTTGGGCGCATAGAAAGTCGTGCAGGCGATCGGCACGTTTTTCGGGGTAATCTAGACCCCTCGTTGCATCCCGACTAATTTTTACTTGTGTTTTGGGGATTTAGGGTTTTTTCCCAGTTTTTCATTTGGGCGTTAAGTCTAATCTGGGTGCGTTCGGGGGGGGGGGGGAAAACCCCAATTCTTGTTTTCTCTCTTTTCAACTGTGGGCGTGAGGAACCGAGGCGACGAGATGGGGAGAAGGAAGGACGATCTCACGTCCTGCGGAACCCGGCGAACGAGAGCGGGACGATCCTCCTTCTTCCTCCCTTACCGGCGAAAACGAGGTGAGCGGTTCGGGTCTTTCCGATTTTTCGGTGTGAGGTTTCTTTCTTGTCGTGTCGCGTGCGAGGCGTGTTGTTGAACGGGAGGCCGCCGCCGCCGTTGTTAAACGGGAGGCCACCGCCGCCGTAGTTAAACGGGAGGCCGCCGCCGCCGTTATCGTGTCCACGGGGTCGTCGCCGCAGTCGCCGGGGTCGCGGGTCGCAACCGGAACCGCGGGGGGCGAAAAAGGGATTACTGTTCATCCCTGTACGGCCGCACCACCGCGCGGTCCACAAGACGCGGCGTTCACCCGGCGCACGGCTCCCGGGCCCAGGGTGTCACGCCCCGGGGTCGAAACTGCGACCCGGGCTCGCCAATAGATCCGCCGTCGACACGGGAAGCCCCGCACTGACGAAGCGTCTAACCTGCAAAAGATAGAACTACAGCTACACAGATATCAGAGCTGAAAATGAAAGCTGTAATATAGAATCAAGCTACTACAAAGCTGAAAATAAATACAAAGTCCCTCTCCCCAAGTACCTGAATAATACAAGGTCAGATACAAATAAAAAAAATCCACCTATACAACATCTACGAATCCAAAAAGGGAGGAAACTAAAAACAAGAAATATAACAAATCCCACAGTCCGGGATGGTACATCTACCTCACTCTAAAGGAACTGTGCTGGTAAGGAACTATCTCGCGACTCCCTGTCCTCGGTCCGTCAAGCCAGCTCGGGCAGGAACGGAAGAAAAAGCCTCAGCAACCTGTCACCGACAGAGGGTGTGAGAACTACATCCTACAGTAGTTCTCAGTGGGTACCGTCTCCAAGACCCACGGTCTGCCCACTAAGTCTACTAGAGGCATAAGATAACAGGAAAAGACTGTAATAATGAAAAATAAGCTGGAAAGTATCTACAGCTATCATGCCTCTATCTACTATGCTCAATGGGGAAAATAACACAGATGATGGTATGCATCCACTCACTACTGACAATATGTCATAAGTACTATGCTCAAAGGGAAACTCACTAAGACACATGATATGCATACTCTCTCACATAACACCCAATCTCCATGACTGCCTCATAGGGTCCAGTCCAGCCTCCACCAAACCTACTGCCACTACGCCCAAACAGGACTTGGTCTTACGTAGGGTGTCCCACACGGACTATCTCAATCTCAAGCGAACTCTAGTGTATCAACTAGTCGCATCATCGCAGCCTCGTCAGGCTCGGTATCATCATCGCACCCGGGGCGTAGCTCGAGGGGAGCGACCCCAACGAACTCAAGTATCACATCTGTATCACTGTCTCATAAGCGGCACATGCAGGCTATAGTCCACGATCAAACAGATAGGTATCTCGATGCTCAAAGCACAACTCGGTCGGAGAACCTTCCACGACTCAATCTCACAACACTAACTCGCTAAAAGAAGGTACTACACAGCTGGGACCGCCGTCACTCCAAACGGCTCCCACAACGACACCCCACTTATAGGCGAGAAGAACCGACTGACGCGGCAAAGGTCCGAGAATCCCGTTAGACCGGTGCCTAGAACCCCAATCAAACAAGAACAGACTCTAGGCTCAGCCTATCGAAGTTCTCGATCCTTTACCGTTCAGGGGTTCGTCCCCTCTCGGTTAAAGTGGGAAACCATCTCAACACACAATACTCACAGGCTGGAGATGCTCAACAGCCAGAACCGCGAAGGGTCCGAAAACCCCGGGAAACTAATACCTACGACCCCAATCAAACAAGAACAGGCTATAGGTGTAGCCTCCCGTTGTTTTCGACCCAAAAATGAAATCAGCCCTTAGAACCCAGATTGTTACGGCTTTTTGGTATTGGCATATTTCGTGAGTCAAGTCAGTGTGTTGAGTCGGAGTCTTAAAGGGATCAAATTGTCAATCAGCAATCAAAGACTTAGAGAAGATTCAACAAGAGCTCAAGTTGACACTCAGTGTCTTGAGTCTTGAAGATTGAAGTTGAAGAATTGTTGGATCAGTTACATCAATCTCAAGAAGAAAGTATTCACAAGGATCAGGTATGTTTAACATTTTGGTGATCCGAATACTTTCTTATAGTATAGAAACACTTGGATGAATTTTTAATTGCATAAAAATCAAAAACTGGACATGGGACATGTTCAGGATCCGGATCAGACAATCAAATCCGGATCCCGAAGGGTGATTGTTCATTGGCAATTTCAATCCTGATCCTAGGCCATTCCGATCCGGATCCCGAACATGGGACTTTGCTGAATTGCATGAACGATCCGGATCGGACCTTGCAATCCGGATCCCGAACCCTTGGTTTTCTGGAATCGTCAATCTCGTTACGACGATCCGGATCGCAGTAAATCCGATCCGGATCGCCGTCCTGAAAATTTCCAGATAAGGTATGTTTTTGATTCTTATCTCTTTCCAAAGGTTTCTAAACTATAAATAGACATTTAGGGTTTCTCAAAAACGTGGGTGCTACGGCCGATCAATTTCTAAAACACTTGAGAGCAACCCTAGAGGCTAGGTTTTTATCTTTCTTCTTTATAGCCTCTTTTAGGTCAATTCGATGGTTCTTTCAAGAACATATCTTTTGTCGAATTGATCTAATCTTTGCTTAGAGATTTTTCCCATGGATCTTCATTAATAATCTAAGCAAAGGATCACCATCGAAGTCAATATTCTTATCGACTGAGTTTGCGTCGTGGATTCGACGTGGCATCGTGGATTCGGTGTGCTAAAGGCGTTTCGTGGATTCGAAACGTGTGCTCGTGGATTCGAGTGGCGTTCGTGGATTCGAACGTGCGCAGTGGACGTGCAAACGGTGGAGCGCGAGGTCCAAGAAATTGAAGGAGGGGTTAAATCCGTGGAGACGGTAATCACCTTGTTATTCTTCTTTTCTTAGGGATTGTTATTGCATGGATATCCAACCGGTCAGCGCAAGGTCCGAAGAAGCTGAAGGAGGGGTTGAGTCCGTGGAGTCGGTAATCACCTTGTTATTCTTCTATTTTTAGTGGATTGTTATTGCGTGTTGGTCCCGTGGTTTTTCTCCTGGATTGGAGTTTCCACGTATATCTCGGTGTGCTGTTTTTTATTTCCGCATTGGTTTTTATTTTGCACTGAGATTTGGTTTTATAAGTATTACACCTATTCACCCCCCCTCTAGTTGTTTGATAGTACCTATTTAGATCCTTGTGGATCCTATAAAAACCAACAATTGGTATCAGAGAGGGTTTTAGGTTTATCTATCATGATGGGTGAAAGTGGTAATATTTATAGACCTCCTCTTTTTGATGGGACTAATTATGCTTATTGGAAAGTGCGGATGAGAGCTTTTCTCATCGCAATTGATGAGCGGGTATGGCAATCCGTGGAATACGGTTGGGTGCATCCTGTTGAGGAAGTAGGAAATTCTACTACCCCAAAACCTCGCTCTAGATGGTCCAAAGAGGAATTTGAAAGATCTTCTTACAATGGGAAAGGTATGAACGCTTTATTTAATTCTCTTTCCTCGACTGAGTTCACACGAATTTCCGCGTGTGAAACCGCGAAGAAAATTTGGGATATTCTCAAAATTACACATGAGGGTACTAATCTTGTAAAAATTCAAAAGCTCCAGATGCTTACAGTCAATTTGACTCTATTCATATGGAAGAGCATGAATTGTTTACAGATTATTACACTAGACTTCAAGATGTAATTAATACATGTGCTAATTTAGGAGAAAAGATCCCGGAGTCGAAAATTGTAAGAAAGATACTTCGGACTCTTCCGGAACGGTTTAGGGCAAAGGTTACCGCCATTGAAACCGTTAGTCATCCGGATGAGATGAGTGTAGAGGAATTAGTAGGCACTTTGCAAACTTATGAAATGACTTTTCCTACTAATCAAGTTTCTTCCAAGTCTTCTTCTAAGCTTACAGGTATTGCATTCAAATCAACAAAGGAAGAAGATAGCGAATCGAGTTCCGACGATGAAATCTCTTTTGCCGATTTTGAAGAACAATTGGCGCGGATCACAAAGAAATTTCGTCGGAAGTTTTGGAAGAATCGAACCGATGGATCTTCATCCACGAAACCTTCTAAAGGATCATCGGGTTCTAAATCCTCTAACCTCAAAGGCGTTGCAAAACCTTTTAAAGAAAAAGAAAAAGAAGATTTCGAAGGGGAAATCCAATGCTATCGATGCAAAGGCTACGGCCATTTTTCAACGGATTGTCCTTCTCCGAAATCATATAAAAAGAAGGCTTTGCAAGCGAAAACTTGGGACGATTCTACTTCTAATGAATCGACCTCAAGAAAAGAGGAAAACCCCGTTGCTTTTCATACCTCTAAAATTCCCTCTTCTAATTTGTGTTTATCATCTTTAGTCACTGACTCTACTCCTTTGATTTTGTATGAAACATCAACAACCGGCGGAGAGTCATCAAGTGAGGGGGAGTCGGACGAAAAAGAACTCGTTGAGGCATATGAACAACTTCTTACGGAATCAAAGAAGATGGCCAAACATATTAAGAAGTTGAGGAAGCAACGACTTGAGATTCAAGACGAGAATCAAGCTTTAAAGATCAAACTCCATGATCTCGAGGAGGAACGAGAACGTTTATTGAAAAATAATAAAATCCTCCAAGAAGAGCGAAACCAATCGGAGACAAACGCTAAATCATATATGGACAAGATTGGTTTTCTTGAAAAACAGTTTGAAGAGATTCATGTCACCAACCAAGCATTGACCGAGCAAGTTCATGAACTCAAATCCGACATACAAAGGCTTTCAATTGTTTCCAAGAAACTTGACTGTATGTGCGGATTAGGTCAAACAAGCAAGGTTGGTTTGGGATTCAAAAAGGACCAAACTGTGCATGCTTCAAGTTCCACAATGAAATTGAAAGGAAGAACTTGTCACTTATGTGGACTTGAAGGACATTTGGTGAAGAATTGCCCGAAAAAGAGAAAGAAGAATCCTTCGGCAACTTCATCTACGGAGCGAACTCAACAGAATCAAAAGACACATCAAGTCAAAAGAGTTCACTCAACCTACCAAAGGTCTGAGCCACATCATCAATCATACAAGTGGATCATTGCGAGGCAAAGACCTAAGGTGGATCAACAGTCAAAGCGGACAACCCCCGGCCACAACGAATCAAGACAACCCAAAATCCAGCGATTTTGGATTCGGAAAGGTGATATCTTTCCTTGTCTTAAGTTTTAAATTGCTTTTGACTGTATGTAATGCTTTGATTGGTTTTCCTTTCATATTTTTCTAAATCTTTGCATTACATGGTTTTCAATGCTCTTGGTTTTATGTTTTGTTCTTGAACAAAAGGGTTTTAACGAACAAGTGCATTGAATAAAAAGGGCTTCACGTTCATTCACTCCAAATTAATTTTATATGGATTATCAACTTTACTCCATAATCATAATCTTGAAGATACTTCATTATAGGAGTTTTTGATATTATAAGCATCAAATTTTAGAAATCATGTGTGATCTTTAGATGCTTAATCTATCTCGGTTGTGTGAATTCATTGTGATAAATGTGAGACAACCGATAGGCTAAGATTTGGGATTTAATTCTTTCACGTAAGAGATTGCATTCTTACAAGGGTAAATAAATGAATTATAAAAGATGTGGAAAGAGTTACATCCGAAAGGAGTGTGAAAACTACCACCACATGTAGGAAAGAGCTGCCACCCCGGTCGTCCGGTTTGTGTGTGAAGCTACCACATGTTATGGATGCTTGAAAATTTTTTTTTTAAAATTTAATTTTTAGTTGAAGCATTTGGAGATTCATATTCAAAGTTCTTATTTTGAACAATCTCCTGGTTGGTATAAGGTGGGATAGTTAAAAAGATGCTCAAAGAGCCACCCTTAGGTATTTTAGTGCTTATCTCAAATTTGAAAGGGTAAAATTCAAAATTGATGTCGTTTGGAAATCTCCGTAAGTCATCTTTGTAAATCCGTTACATCTTGATAGAGTTTGGATCTCAAGATTATTTTTGATGACTTGTGTTTGATGAATATAACATGAAAAACTGTTTATAATGATTTATCTTTGTTTTTCATGATTTAGGAGTAAATCTTTTTAATTTTGTGAAATTAATTGGATTGAATGGCATCTGTGTGATCTCATAATATTTCAAAGCACTTAAATTGTTTTCTTGATGGAACACAAATCGGTATTTGAAAAGATTCCAAAATCTGGATTTGTTTCAAGAAATTATTTGATTTTTGCTTTCTGGTACCGGTACGCAATCTGCATTTTTGTTATATACCGGAACTGAGCTTTTATCTCTCTTTCTCTATGAACTAATGTTGTTAGATTTCCTTTTGTCTTTTAATTTCACTGTTTGACAATTTATGACAAAAAGGGGGAGAAGAGAATGACGGAGATGAGGAGATGAGATCATCGAGAGGAGATAGGACAAACAAAAAAGGGGGAGAACAGAGATGCTCAAGAAAGGGGGAGAACATGGAGAACATGTTAGAGATGCTCAAGAGAGGGAGATAAAGAAAAGATTGAAAGAGCCGAAAAACAAAAGAACCAAAAGGACGAATCAAATGTAGGATTTTAATTTCTAACGACTAACGTTTGATTTTGTTTGGAGTTTTGTTTTGCAGGAATTACAACACATTAAGACTCCAAGTCCTAAGTCATAGAGATGTTCTAGGATTGTTTGGTTCAAATGTAATTTTGTATTTATTGGATCTTTCACGCAAAGAAAATCAATGTTTTGGTGATAACATTGAATTTCGATTTTTGGTTTAAGATGAGTGACTTGAGCGCTTTTATGTATTTTTGGGTTTTGTCACGAAATTGCCAAAGGGGGAGATTGTTACGGCTTTTTGGTATTGGCATATTTCGTGAGTCAAGTCAGTGTGTTGAGTCGGAGTCTTAAAGGGATCAAATTGTCAATCAGCAATCAAAGACTTAGAGAAGATTCAACAAGAGCTCAAGTTGACACTCAGTGTCTTGAGTCTTGAAGATTGAAGTTGAAGAATTGTTGGATCAGTTACATCAATCTCAAGAAGAAAGTATTCACAAGGATCAGGTATGTTTAACTAAATAATTTTGGTGATCCGAATACTTTCTTATAGTATAGAAACACTTGGATGAATTTTTAATTGCATAAAAATCAAAAACTGGACATGGGACATGTTCAGGATCCGGATCAGACAATCCAATCCGGATCCCGAAGGGTGATTGTTCATTGGCAATTTCAATCCGGATCCTAGGCCATTCCGATCCGGATCCCGAACATGCGACTTTGCTGAATTGCATGAACGATCCGGATCGGACCTTGCAATCCGGATCCCGAACCCTTGGTTTTCTGGAATCGTCAATCTCGTTACGACGATCCGGATCGCAGTAAATCCGATCCGGATAGCCGTCCTGAAAATTTCCAGATAAGGTATGTTTTTTATTCTTATCTCTTTCCAAAGGTTTCTAAACTATAAATAGACATTTAGGGTTTCTCAAAAACGTCGGTGCTACGGCCGATCAATTTCTAAAACACTTGAGAGCAACCCTAGAGGCTAGGTTTTTATCGTTCTTCTTTATAGCCTCTTTTAGGTCAATTCGATGGTTCTTTCAAGAACATATCTTTTGTCGAATTGATCTAATCTTTGCTTAGAGATTTTTCCCATGGATCTTCATTGATAATCTAAGCAAAGGATCACCATCGAAGTCAATATTCTTATCGACTGAGTTTGCGTCGTGGATTCGACGTGGCATCGTGGATTCGGTGTGCTAAAGGCGTTTCGTGGATTCGAAACGTGTGCTCGTGGATTCGAGTGGCGTTCGTGGATTCGAACGTGCGCAGTGGACGTGCAAACGGTGGAGCGCGAGGTCCAAGAAATTGAAGGAGGGGTTAAATCCGTGGAGACGGTAATCACCTTGTTATTCTTCTTTTCTTAGGGATTGTTATTGCGTGGATATCCAACCGGTCAGCGCAAGGTCCGAAGAAGCTGAAGGAGGGGTTGAGTCCGTGGAGTCGGTAATCACCTTGTTATTCTTCTATTCTTAGTGGATTGTTATTGCGTGTTGGTCCCGTGGTTTTTCTCCTGGATTGGAGTTTCCACGTATATCTCGGTGTGCTGTTTTTTATTTCCGCATTGGTTTTTATTTTGCACTGAGATTTGGTTTTATAAGTATTACACCTATTCACCCCCCCTCTAGTTGTTTGATAGTACCTATTTAGATCCTTGTGGATCCTATAAAAACCAACACAGATCCCTCACCCCGGTCGGGTGAGGAAAATTTAGGAGAAAGATGACCTTTATTATAAAATATCATTTCCACTCAACCCCCTTGGGGTGAGGATAAAATTGCCCTTTTTGAAAACCGTCTTGAATTGAGAAAACCAACTTTTATAGATTTTAGTTCTTGAAAAATCAGTTAAAAATAAGTTTATTTTCCGAACTCCCAAGGGTTGATGTCGACGCCCAATCAAACAAGAACAGGCTCCGACGCCCCTAGAAATTCGGAAGGAAAAATACTGGTTTACTAAAATCATGAGTGTCCAAAAACATTCTGGGTTCAAGGTCGTGATAACACACGTGCACCACGAACACAACATGGTGGTGACGAACCAACAGAGAAAAGACCAAAGACCCGGGACCACCGTTTACCCCAAACGGTTCCCAAAACACTAACACTGGCCTAACCCAGCCACCAGACCCCACTCAGCCCCCAGGCCCGAGTGCAACATCCGTTCCACAATACCCTGACCACTCGGCCCACTACCCGGGCGAGGAACTCTATGTCCGAAAGAAATGCAATGTGTGGGATGTCTAAAGCATAAAAAGGAACCTAGCCCAGATTAAGGTTCTCTATTGGCCTGGTTAAACACATGCAACATATGACGGGGGTGCTAGTCAAAGTTCTAATGAAACAATTAAACTAGCGTGCAAATCCTATCGTAATAGAATTAGAACGAAGGCTTGGAGAGAAAAACTAACCAACCTCGGTTGCCACCAATTGCTCGTAGACACTTGCAATTGGGCTCCGCGCGATTACCTTGCCTCCACGCAAAACGATGCCTGCTGCCGGAGTCCGCACGCAAAACGGAGCACGCCGCCGGAGTCCGCACGCAAAACGGAGCACGCCTCCGGAGTCCGCACGCAAAACGGAGCACGGTGCCAAAGTTCGCACGCAAAATGGAGTCCGCACACAAAACGGAGCACGATGCCGGAGTCCGCACCCAAAACGGAGTCCGCACGCAAAACGGAGCATGCCGTCGGGGTCCGCACGCAAAACAGAGCAGTAAAAATACGGTCCCTAACACAGATAAGAACAAGGGGTCAATCCAATGTCCAAAAGAACGACCCAAAACTGTGCCAAAAATACCGCAAAAACAACGCGCGGGACCTACCTCGACTGCGTCGCCCGCCTAACCGGCCCGTTTGGAACACCTCACGCGCTCCGCGAGGTCCACGGCGCGCCGCCGCACCCCCCCAAAATCCCCTCCCTCACACCCTCTCGCGCTCGGTTGGAGAAGAAAGAAAAGAAAAGGGAGGAGAAATGGTGTGCGGGGAGGAGAAGAAAGAAGAGAAGAAGAAGAAATAGGATGGGAGGTCTCCCATGGACCGGGTCCACGGTGCACCGCCCAAGGGGGCCCGCTGCCAGGCGGTCCACCGCACAGGGGCGCGCGCGCCAGGCGCAGGCGCGCGCCCACTGCGCCACGTGGCGCGCATCCCGCTCGCCACGCGGGCGCCGCACCCGCGCGCTACGCGCGCGCGGGACACCGCGCCGCCACACGGGCGCGCACCCACTCCCGCGCGGGCGCCAGTGGGGGCCCGCCACGTGGCGGCCCCTGCGTCACCCGCGCAGGAAGCGCGCTTCCCCAGCGCGCCTTCTGCGCGCCGTGCGCAGCACTCCACAGCCCTCGAGCCGCGCGCCGTCGCGCCAACGCCTCGGGATCCGCGCGCCGTCGCCTCGAGATTCGCGCATGTGCCTCAAAAAACGTGCGCATCAACCGGGCTCCGAAAAAAACAAGTAAATAGTCCAATTTCAACGATTTCGCGCGCTGAATCCAAATCCGATGTCCGTTACTCCAAATTCTCATCCGAAATTTTGCCGAATGCCCCCGAAAAGCCCACTTGATCCGATTTCCGCGCCGGGTCCATTTCTGAAGTCCTCTTTGCCAAATTCCAACTCTAAAAAATTTCCGAAGGCATCCGGAGAGGTGATCTTCATCCAAACTTCGTCCAGAGTCCAATTTTGACATCTGTGCCGCGCGAAACCACTTCTAAACACTCGACGGGTCCTCCAATTCCCACGTGATCCCTTTTTAAGCCCGAAGTCCATCACTTGTGTCCAAATTGCGCACAAACACCACCGACACACCACGCAGGCCTCCAGTGATGCAAACTAAGTCCCAAATTGCACCAAAAATTTATTTCTTGGGCCCGACATGCGCACAAACACTCCCAAAAGCCACTAATCCGATAGTAATCTCTTAAGTGGGGATTTCGGGTCCTCACACTCTCCCCCGCTAAAAGAAAGTTTCGCCCTCAAAACTAACACGGCTCAAAAGGGGAGTTCCAAAGCCAAAGGTAAGTATCCAACTGCACCGTCTCCAGCTCGCCAGTCGCTACGCACACTCCGCGAAGCGAGTCCACACGGCTAGGAGTCCAAAAGCTGGAAAAACCTCAAAAATTCCAAGAGGCAGTGGACAAGGAAGAACAACCAACTCTACTCGTCCAAAACTACACGAATTACGCCAACACAACCAATAAGAAGGGTAAAGGCCCCACCAGCAGGAAAGTCGTCAACCCCAACTCTCAATTTAGAAAACGGTTGAAATTAACGAAACGTCCAAAAATTCCGAAAGGACCAGTGCCTTCGCCCCAATCAAACAAGAACAGGTTCGGGCACCGTCTCCATTTCTGGAGCAGTCTTTCGAGGTTTTCGTCCTGTTCGAAAATTTCAACACAAGGGCGAGAAAAGGGAGAGAAGTGTTAAAGTCGTTCCTGCCGTGGCTACAAAACGAAAGCTACGATCTAACCGTGACCCCTAAGGACACAACCTCTAGTCCTAATCGTCACCAACGATCCAAAAGTAGCACCAAGCCCCAAACCGCTGAAGCCACAGCTGCAGGAAGGATACCCCGGTGATATGTGAAAATGAACTCCTCTAGTCCAACTCGCGGAAGGGTAACTGATCTCATTCCACGATCAGCCGTTGCACGATACCGTACCAACTGGTCCATCCCGTGTGCTCAATTTGAGTCGTGGAGCTGCCACTGAACCGTAACACCTGCCGGTATAATTCCAAGTCTCAACTGTACTGGACACGATCCACAAGGCTCCCCCACATGCACAACACCAACAGGAACCCGTACCTCTAGTGCACGTGGTAACAACTCTGCCTCTAGTCCAGACAGGAAAACCAAAAACACTCAACTCAACTGCTGTAAGGAAATCACGCCCGCGACATCCGGGTCCACTGCCGTAGCGCCCTCCAACCGGGCGGTACAGACTCATCCGCTCAATGTAGGCGGTCGTCGCTCAGTCTGCCCCGACGTCGTGTCCCTATCTGCCTGGCGGTAAATCGGATGAGCTCCTTCATCCCGAAGAGGTAGCGGGAGTGCCATCGCAAGCGGTATTGCCGTAAGCACTGCTCGAGGGCATGCTGCCTGAAAATGTCCCAACTGTCCACACGAAAAACATCTCCCCTGCCCGTGGTCACACTGCGGCGCAGAAAGCGGCCCACCACAAATGACACAGTCATCCGCTGCTGCTGCTGATACATCGGCTGTGGAGAACCTCCTGGTCTCTGTCTCCTCTGAGACTCACGACCCTCAGACTGGGATCGTGGCGGCCCCGGGGGTCTTGATCTACTCGACTGTCCAACCTCAGGCGGCACTGAATGCCTCTCCCCGGAGCTGGTCCCTGGCGCTCCTACTCTCTCTGACATGATCACTGATTCTCGGTCAACCCACCGAGCATGCTCAATCGCTGCATCTAACGTCGGCGCTCGCCGAGAATGCACCAAGTGATAGATATCCTGATGCAGTCCTCTCTCAACTAGCTCAACCTTCTGGGTCTCGTCCCGGGCAACATGGGGTACACTGCTCAACAATCGCAAAAACTCGCGAACAACTCCTGAAAAGGTTGACTCCCCTGCTGCAGGCGTCTAAGATCCTCTTCCAGTTTCTGCTTACACTTTCAGGAAGGAAGGCCCTGAGCAGCAAAGCACGAAACTCGCTCCCGGTGGTCCAACAGGACGAACTCGACGCCAACAAATCTCGGCGCCCTTTTCCAAAAAATGCGTAGCCAAGTGCACCTGATGCTTCTCCATTGCTGCTATCCAGTTTTTTTAGCCTCCCACGGCTCCAAGCTCAATCCTGCAAATCGGGGTGGATCAGACTGCCGGGACTGGCTCTATCAACCGATGATGTCCCAAGCTCATCTACTATCCGCCATCCACCCTACCTCGGTGCCTCGGCACTACTCGTCGACACGGAAGGGGGCTGCTCGCTCCATCGGTGCCAGTGGTACAACTGAATATGTCACGGCGTAGGAAGAAAGTGCTGGAGGACTCTCAAGCGGTACTGCAACTGGCTGTGCTCTCTGCTCCAACAGGCGCATCAAACGTTCCATGGTCTCCTCCTGGCATTGGATTGCCTCCGACAACTGTGCCATCTGGATCCATAACTCCTGGGTCTCGCTCTGCTCTGATGGCTCTGCTGCCCGCTGATCGGGTACTCATCAGATGCGGGGTGTGCCCTCTTCACAACACGACGTCACAGGGGTATCGTAGTCCACTGCACAAATAATAAACATCAAGATACAACAACCATACGACCCAATCCAGCGAAAGTCTAAGACATGCAATCATAGCATTATGTTGTCTGCAGCCAACATAATCGCTTAGGAGAATAAGCATGCCAATCACTCATCCCGTCTCATGGGAGAGGAATAAAACTCAATCAGGACTCTCGCTAAAAGTCACGACTCTCACGTAGTCATCCTAATGTCCAACCACAAGCCTAGGGTTTCTAAGTCCACCATGACCTACAACCTAGGCTCTGATACCACTCTAATCTGTCACGCCCCGGGGTCGAAACTGCGACCCGGGCTCGCCAACAGATCCGCCGTCGACACGGGAAGCCCCGCACCGACGAAGCGTCTAACCTGCAAAAGATAGAACTACAGCTACACAGATATCAGAGCGGAAAATGAAAGCTGTAATATAGAATCAAGCTACTACAAAGCTGAAAATAAATACAAAGTCCATCTCCCCAAGTACCTGAATAATACAAGGTCAGATACAAATAAAAAAAAATCCACCTATACAACATCTACGAATCCAAAAAGGTTGGTAACTAAAAACTAGAAATATAACAAATCCCACAGTCCGGGATGGTACATCTACCTCACTCTAAAGGAACTGTGCTGGTAAGGAACTATCTCGCGACTCCCTGTCCTCGGTCCGTCAAGCCAGCTCGGGCAGGAACGGAAGAAAAAGCCTCAGCAACCTGTCACCGACAGAGGGTGTGAGAACTACATCCTACAGTAGTTCTCAGTGGGTACCGTCTCCAAGACCCACGGTCTGCCCACTAAGTCTACTAGAGGCATAAGATAACAGGAAAAGACTGTAATAATGAAAAATAAGCTGGAAAGTATCTACAGCTATCATGCCTCTATCTACTATGCTCAATGGGGAAAAGAACACAGATGATGGTATGCATCCACTCACTACTGACAATATGTTATAAGTACTATGCTCAAAGGGAAACTCACTAAGACACATGATATGCATACTCTCTCACATAACACCCAATCTCCATGACTGCCTCATAGGGTCCAGTCCAGCCTGCGCCAAACCTACTGCCACTACGCCCAAACAGGACTTGGTCTTACGTAGGGTGTCCCACACGGACTATCTCAATCTCAAGCGAACTCTAGTGTATCAACTAGTCGCATCATCGCAGCCTCGTCAGGCTCGGTATCATCATCGCACCCGGGGCGTAGCTCGAGGGGAGCAACCCCAACGAACTCAAGTATCACATCTGTATCACTGTCTCATAAGCGGCACATGCAGGCTATAGTCCACGATCAAACAGATCGGTATCTCGATGCTCAAAGCACAACTCGGTCGGAGAACCCTCCACGACTCAATCTCACAACACTAACTCGCTAAAAGAAGGTACTACACAGCTGGGACCGCCGTCACTCCAAACGGCTCCCACAACGACACCCCACTTATAGGCGAGAAGAACCGACTGACGCGGCAAAGGTCCGAGAATCCCGTTAGACCGGTGCCTAGAACCCCAATCAAACAAAAACAGACTCTAGGCTCAGCCTATCGAAGTTCTCGATCCTTTACCATTCAGGGGTTCGGCCCCTCTCGGTTAATGTGGGAAACCATCTCAACACACAATACTCACAGGCTGGAGATGCTCAACAGCCAGAACCGCGAAGGGTCCGAAAACCCCGGGAAACTAATACCTACGACCCCAATCAAACAAGAACAGGCTATAGGCGTAGCCTCCCGTTGTTTTCAACCAAAGAATGAAATCAGCCCTTAGAACCCAGATCCCTCACCCCGGTCGGGTGAGAAAAATTTAGGAGAGAGATGACCTTTATTATAAAATATCATTTCCACTCAACCCCCTTTGGGTGAGGATAAAATTGCCCTTTTTGAAAACCGTCTTGAATTGAGAAAATCAACTTTTATAGATTTTAGTTCTTGAAAAATTAGTTAAAAACAAGTTTATTTTCCGAACTCCCAAGGGTTGATGCCGACGCCCAATCAAACAAGAACAGGCTCCGACGCCCCTAGAAATTCGGAAGGAAAAATACTGGTTTACTAAAATCATGAGTGTCCAAAAACATTCTGGGTTCAAGGTCCTGATAACACACGTGCACCACGAACACAACATGGTGGTGACGAACCAACAGAGAAAAGACCAAAGACCCGGGACCACCGTTTACCCCAAACGGTTCCCAAAACACTAACACTGGCCTAACCCAGCCACCAGACCCCACTCAGCCCCCAGGCCCGAGTGCAACATCCGTCCCACAATACCCTGACCACTCGGCCCACTACACGGGCGAGGAACTCTATGTCCGAAAGAAATGCAATTTGTGGGATGTCTAAAGCATAAAAAGGAACCTAGCCCAGATTAAGGTTCTCTATTGGCCTGGTTAAACACATACAACATATGACGAGGGTGCTAGTCAAAGTTCCAATGAAATAATTAAACTAGCATGCAAATCCTATCGTAATAGAATTAGAAAGAAGTCCGCAGACTTGGAGAGAAAAACTAACCCACCTCGGTTGCCACCAATTTCTCGTAGACACTTGCAATTGGGCTCCGCGCGATTACCTTGCCTCCACGCAAAACGATGCCCGCTGCCGGAGTTCGCACACAAAACGGAGCACCGTGCTCGGAATTGGGCGTGCAGGTACTTGTTTCGAAGCTATCGACACGAGGATCGCAGGGATATTTTATTTGGAATTTTTCGAGCACATTCAGCAGGTGAAATAATCGCATCTTTGCGGCTGTATTTTCAGTGTAGTAATTCTTGGCAGATTTTGGGATTAAAGTATAACTGTAGCCTTTTGTTTCATTCCTGGACTTAGTGTTATCCTCGCCCGGGTAGTGGGCCAAGCGGTCGGGACTTCTTTTTAGTGTGGGATGCATTTGCACTCGTGCTTGGGAGCAGAGTGGAGTCTGGTGAGTGGAGTCTGGTAGATGTAGTGGATCGCTTGTCTGTACCGGGAACCGTTTGGGGTAAACGGTGGTTCCGGGAGGTCTTGCTTTCCCTTGTTTGGGTTGTCGCCACTGTGTTGTGGCAGTAGTTTACTAGTGATAGCCGGACCTAGAACCCAGAACCCTTTTCGACATACACATAATTTTAGTCTACCAATGTTTTCTTCCAAGCATCGAAGGGCCGCTGGAGTCTGTTCTTGTTTGATTGGACAAAGGCATCAGCCCTTCGGGGTTTGGATAAAACACTTATTTTCTAACTGTTTTTCTAAAAAGAACTAAAAACATTAAAAATGGATTTCTTTCAGATCAAAATGATTTCCAATAACAAATGTCACCGTTTTCCTGTAAATCTCCCCACTCGAAAGGATTCGAGTGATCTGGGTTCTAGGGGTCGTTCCTTTGTCGGGACGGAAGCCACGGGGGCCGAGCCTGGAACCTGTTCTTGTTTGATAGGGTTGTAGGTGTAGGTCTCCCGGGACTTTCGGGCCCTGTTGGTGTCTTCTGCGTGTTGTACCGTGATTATTGTGTTCCCGAACTATAAGGGGGCGGGAACTTCGATAGGCGGAGCCTATAGTCTGTTCTTGTTTGATAGGGTTCTAAGCCCCAGCCTATCGGGTTTCCGAACCCTTATGGTGTCGGTCTTTCTTGTGAGCGTTGGTGTTGTTAGTCGATCTTGTTGATCGTGGCTTGGACTTTAGCCTGCATGAGCCATTTGAGCTCGACAGAGTGCGAGGATACCCTTGTCCTCGTTGGGGTCGCTCCCCTCGAGTGCCACGTCCGGAGTGGGTCTGCACTTTGGTATCGCGACTTGTCGACGCCGTCCCTCTGGCTGGTCCAGTTTTGGCAGTCACGGACACCCTACGGTAGACCCGTCCTGTTGAGGATGTGCGGCAGTAGGTGGGCGCGGGTTTGACTGGACCCTTTGGGGCAGTCAGTGTAGTTTGAGTGACTGTACTGTGTGAGCTAGTAGATGCATCATGTTTCCATCTGTTCCATTTTCTTGAGCATCTAGATAGAGGCATAGTAGCTGTAGAGTTACTTTTCCAGCCCTTTCATTTCAGTTTCATATTGTTATTTTATGCCTCTAGTAGACTTAGTGGGCAGACCGTCGGGCTTGTTGGCGGCACCCACTGAGAACTACTTGGGACATAGTTCTCACACCCGTCGTGGTGTATTTTCCCACAGGGACTTCTACTCCTGTTCCTGCTGCTCCTGTTGCTACTTCTTCTGATCGAGGTAAGGGAGTCGCGAGATAGTTCCCTACCAGTCATCGTCCAGAGAGTAGATGTACCCCCTTACTTTTTGAGAGTTTATGTTGAGCGACCTTGTAGTGAGGTATAGAGTTGTATTTTATTTTACTGCTTGAGAGACTTATGTACTTTTAGTGAGGACTTTGTGTTGTATATATTTCTTTTTTAGCTGTTTACTTTCAGCTCTGATATCTGTTTAGTATAGTTGATCTTTTGCAGGTTAGTCGCTTCGTCTATACGGGGCTTCCCGTATGGGCGGCGGATCTGTTGGCGAGCCCGGGTCGCAGTTTCGACGCCGGGGCGTGACAAACCAATCAAAGCATTACATACAGTCATAAGCTATTTAGAACTTAAGACATGGAAAGATATCACCTTTCCGAATCCAAAATCGTCGGATTTTGGGTTGTCTTGATTCATTGTGGTTGGGAGATGACAGCTTTGACTGTTGATCCACCTTAGGTCTTTGCCTCGCAATGATCCACTTGTATGATTGATGTTGTAGCTCGGACCTTTGGTGGTTTGAGTGAACTCCTTTGACTTGATGAGTCTTTTGATTCCGTTGAGTTCGCTCCGTAGATGAAGTTGCCGAAGAATTCCTCTTTCTCTTTTTCTGGCACATCTTCATCAAGTGTCCTTCAAGTCCACATTGGTAACAAGTTCTTCCTTTCAACTAAGTTGTGGAACTTGAAGCCTTCACAGTTTGGTTCTTTTTAAATCCCAAACCAACCTTGTTTGTTTGACCTAATCCGGACATACAATCAAATTTCTTGGAACCAGTTGAAAGCCTTTGTATGTCGGATTTAAGTTGATGAACTTGCTTGGTCAAAGCTTGGTTGGTGACATGAATTTCCTAAAACTGTTTTTCTAGAAAACCAATCTTGTCCATATATGATTTAGCGTTTGTCTCCGATTGGTTTCGCTCTTCTTGGAGGATTTTATTATTATCCAATAAAAGCTCTCGTTCCTCCTCGAGATCATGAAGTTTGATCTTTAAAGCATGATTCTCGTCTTGAATCTCAAGTCGTTGCTTCCTCAACTTCTTAATGTGCTTGGCCATCTTCTTTGATTCCGTAAGAAGTTGTTGATATGCCTCAACGAGTTCTTCTTCGTCCGACTCCCCCTCACTTGATGACTCTCCGTCGGATGTTGATGTTTCATGCAAAATCAAAGGAATAGAGTCAGTGATTAACAATGATAAGCAAACATTAGAAGAGGGAATTTGAGAGGCATGAAAAGCAACAACTTTTTCCTCTTTACTTGAGGTCGATTCATTAGAAGTAGAATCGTCCCAAATTTTCGCTTGCAAAGCCTTCTTTTTATATGATTTCGGAGAAGGACAATCCGTTGAAATATGCCCGTAGCCTTTGCATCTATAACATCGGATTTTCCCTTCGAATTCATCTTTTTCCTTAGAAGGTTTTGCAAAGCTTTTGAGGTTAGAGGATTTAGAACCCGATGATCCTTTAGATGGTTTCGAGGATGAAGATCCATCGGTTCGATTCTTCCAAAACTTCCGACGAAATTTCTTTACGATCCGCGCCAATTGTTCTTCAAAATCGGCAAAAGAGATTTCATCGTCGGAACTTGATTCGCTATCTTCTTCCTTTGTTGATTTGAATGCAATACCTGTAAGCTTAGAAGAAGACTTGGAAGAAACTTGATTAGTAGGAAAAGTCATCTCATAAGTTTGTAAAGCACCTACTAATTCCTCTACTCTCATCTCATCCGGATGACTAACGGTTTCAATGGCGGTAACCTTTGCCCTAAACCGTTCCGGAAGAGTCCGAAATATCTTTCTTACAATTTTCGACTCCGGGATCTTTTCTCCTAAATTAGCACAAGTATTGATTACATCTTGAAGTCTAGTGTAATAATCTGTAAACAATTCTTGCTCTTCCATATGAATAGAGTCAAATTGACTTGTAAGCATCTGGAGCTTTTAAATTTTTACAAGATTAGTACCCTCATGTGTAATTTTGAGAATATCCCAAATTTTCTTCGCGGTTTCACACGCGGAAATTCGTGTGAACTCAGTCGAGGAAAGAGAATTAAATAGAGCGTTCACACCTTTCCCATTGTAAAAAGATCTTTCGAATTCCTCTTTGGACCATCTAGAGCGAGGTTTTGGGGTAGTAGAATTTCCTACTTCCTCAACAGGATGCACCCAACCGTATTCCACGGATTGCCATACCCGCTCATCAATTGCGATGAGAAAAGCTCTCATCCGCACATTCCAATAAGCATAATTAGTCCCATCAAAAAGAGGAGGTCTAAAAATATTACCACTTTCACCCGACATGATAGATAAACCTAAAACCCTCTCTGATACCACTTGTTGGTTTTTGGATCCCCAAAGATCTAAATAGGTACTATCAAACAACTAGAGGGGGGGTGAATAGGTGTAATACTTATAAAACCAATCTCAGTGCAAAATAAAAACCAATGCGGAAAATAAAAATAGCACACCGAGATATACGTGGAAACTCCAATCCAGGAGAAAAACCACGGGACCAACACGCAATAACAATCCACTAAGAAAAGAAGAATAACAAGGTGATTACCGACTCCACGGACTCAACCCCTCCTTCAACTTCTTCGGACCTTGCGCTCCACCGATTGCACGTCCACTGCACACGTTCGAATCCACGAACGCCACTCGAATCCACGAGCACACGTTTCGAATCCACGAAACGCCTTCAACACACCGAATCCACGATGCTACGTCGAATCCACGACGCAAACTTAGCCGATAGAAATATTGGCTTCGATGGTGATCCTTTGCTTAGATTATCATTGAAGAACCGTAGAAGGAATCTCTAAGCAAAGACTAGATCAATTCGACAAAAGATAGATCTTGGAAGAACCGTCGAATTGACCTAAAAGAGGCTAAAAGAAGAACGATAAAAAACCTAGCCTCTAGGGTTGCTCTCAAGTGTTTTATTAATTAATCGGTAGTTCTTGAGAAACCCTAAGTGTCTATTTATAGGTTAGAAACCTTTGGAAAGAGATAAGCATAAAAAACTGACTTAACAGAATTTTTCCCGCACGACGGTCCGGACTGGATTGGCTGATCCGGACTGTCGTCTTTTTTTCAGCAATTCCTGAAAAAACAAGGTTCGGGGTCCGGACTGGAATCCACGGTCCGGACTGGATTAACAAAACAGTCCTGAACAGAATTTCCAGTCCTGAACGGATTTCCTGAAAAAACGGTTTTTGACTTTTATGCAATGAAAACTTATCCAAGTGTTTCTAAACTACTCAAATATATTCGGATCACCAAAATTATTTAGTTAAACGTACCTGATCAATCCGAATCCATTTTCCTTAAGATTGATGTATATGATCCACAATTTTTCAACTTCAATCTTCAAGACTCAAAACACTGAGTGCCAACTTGAGCTCTTGTTGAATCTTCTCTGAGTCTTCAATTGCTGATTGACAATTTGATCACTTCAAGACTCCGACTCAACTCACGAAATATGCCAACACAAAAAGCCGTAACAATCTCCCCCTTTGGCAATTTCGTGACAAAACCCAAAAATACATAAAACCTCAGGACACTCATCTTAAACCAAAAAATCGAAACTCAATGTCATCACCAAAACATTGATTTTCTTTGCGTGAAATATCCAATAAATAAAAAATACATTTGAACCAGTCTTAGAACAAACTCTATGACTTAGGATTTGGAGTCTTAAAGTGATGTAGATCCTGCAAAACAAAACTCCAAACAAATCAAAAGTTAGTTGTCAGAAATTAAACATTTGATTCGTTCTTTTAGTTCTTTTTATTTTTCGGCTCCTTTTTCATCATCTCTTTTCTTTATCTCCCCCTATCTTGAGCATCTCTGTTCTCCCCCTATTTCTGTTCTCCCCCTATTTCTGTTCTCCCCCTTTTTGTCACAAATTGTCAAACAGTGAACATACTAGACAAAAGGAAATCACTAACAGCATTAGTTCATAGAGAAAGAGAGATAAAAGCTCAGTTCCGGTATATAACAAAAACACAGATTGCGTACCGGTACTCGAAAACAAAAATCAAATAATTTCTTCAAACAAATCCAGATTTTGAAATATTTGAATTACCGATTTGTATTCCATCAAGAAAACAATTTAAGTGCTTGAGAATAATATGAGATCACATAGATGTCATTCAATCCAATTAATTTTACAAAAATTAAAAAGATTTACTTCGAAATCATGAAAAACAAAGATAAAACATTATAAACCGTTTTTCATATTATATACGTCAAACACAAGTCATCAAAAATAATCTAGAGATCCAAACTCTATCAAGATGTAACGGATTTACAAAGATGACTTACAGAGATTTCCAAATGACATCAATTTGATTTCTACCCTTTCAAATTTGAGATAAGCACTAAAATACCTAAGGGTGGCTCTTTGGGCATCTTTCAACTATCCCACCTTATACCAACCAGGAGATTAATCAAAATAAGAACATTGAATATAAATCTCCGAATGCTTCAACTAAAAAATTTCAAAAATATTTTCCTAGCATTCAAAACATGTGGTAGCTTCACACACAAACCGGACGACCGGGGTGGCAGCTCTTTCCAAACATGTGGTGGTAGTTTTCACACTCCTTTCGGATGTAACTCTTTCCACATCTTTTGCAATTCATTTCATTACCCTTGTAAGAAAATACAATCTCTTATGTGAAAGAATTAAATCCCAAATTTTAGTCTATCGGTTGTCTCATGTTTATCACAATGAATTCACACAACCGAGATAGGTTAAGCATCTAAAGGTTACACATGATTACCAAAATTTGATGTATATAATTATCAAAAACTCCTATAATGAAATATCTTCAAGAATTATGATTATGGAGTAAAGTTGATAATTCATATAAAATTAAATTGGAGTGATTGAAAGTGAAACCCTTTTTATTCAATGCACTTGTTCGTTAAAACCCTTTTGTTCAAAAACAAAACATAAAAACGAAGAACATTGAAAACATGTAATGCAGAGATTCAGAAAAATATGAAAGGAAAACCATGTGGTGACCCTGATCCCCGTGTAGCTTCTCCCATGAACCGTGGTGTAGAACACCTAGTGTTGGTGTATCTGGTCCATAGTGCATCAAAGGGATGCCACAGATGGACCCTGTGTGATATCCACAGCTAGATTGGCCTTCGGCTGCATTTGCTGAATTTTTGAAATGGTTTTGGGCCAAACCGAGGTTGAATTTGGATTCAGTGCGGAAAAATACTTGAAAACGGCTATTTGCTTGTTGAATTCTGAGTCCAGATGCCCAAAAACGGACTCCCGGAAGTTTTCGCTGAATTTCGGTGCATGGGAGGGGCCGTGGACCGCCGGCTGCCACGTGGCGGCTTGTGATTGGGCCGGTCCGCAGCGCTCGGTCCACAGAGGGGCGCGGCTGGGTGCACGGACCCGGCGCATGACACGTGGCGCCGCCTGATTGGCGGGCTCGTGATGCGCGGTCTACTGGGAGGCGCGGCGGTGCATGGACCAAGGCGGGTGGACACGTGGCAGTCCCCGATTGGTCGGTGCACGCGGCGCGGTCCACGGAACCCGAAGTAGGGTGCGTGGACCGGGTGCAGGGGACACGTGTCGGCATGCTACTCGCGGGCTCACGAGGCGCGGCGCACGGGGTCGCGGGCGTGCGCCTCGGGGCGCGTGCGTGGCAGGCGGTCAGGTGGCGCCTGCCCGCACGTGTGACCGCGACAGTGGCAGGGACGCGTGTCGCCCTGCCACTGGCGGGCGCCACCTACCCGTTTGACCGGGTAGGTGCCACGCGGCGGCACCACACGCGCCCCGCACAGCTGTTTGCTGTGCGGGACACGTGTCGGTCACCGGGAGTGCCACGTGGCCACTCCCGGCGCGCCCCGCACAGCTGTTTACTGTGCGGGTGACGTGGCCGCACCAGGAATTTCCAGGCGGCTACAGTAAATGGGCCTTGCGCCCAGATTCGGGCGCCCGAAAGTTCGGGTGCGCCCGAATCTTGGGACTTAATGGGAATTTCCCCATTTGTTTTCTGCGGCCTATTTAAAGCCCGAGCCGCATTCTTTTGCATCTTTTTGGCATTTCTGAGCTTCAAACCGAGGAGAGTCCATCACCAAAGTTGATCCTCACACTGTGAAGCTTCCATCTGCAGAGTTTGGGGATTTTTGGGGGCACGATTTTTGAGATTCTCATTTTCTTGGCGCGGCGCGACGCTCTTTCTTCGGTGTTTCTTCCATCGCTCTTCGGTGCACGGGCTCCCCCGACCTACTCCGACCATATTTTCGAGCGATTCTTTCGCTGCTGGATCCGCGACAGGTGAGGCTACATTTTTGGTTTCTTCCATATTTTCTGATTGCGCGTTTTTCGAGGAGTTTTCTCGTGCTCACTGGGACCCTTTTTGATGTGAGATTTTGGTGAGGGCAGCACCTTCTTTTGAGGAGATCTCCGCGCACAAGTCTCGGTTCAGGACGTTCTTATAGACTTTTTTCATCTACTCAACGCGAGGATCATCGTGGTATTTTTCTTGGAATTTTTGGAGATCTTCCCGAAGGTATACACTTTTCCTTTTATCTGTACAAGAGTTTACAGTTGAATGGTTTTGGGATTGTGCGCACCGATACTGTGGAATTTGTAACTTGGGCTACGGTGCTCGGAATTGGGCGTGCAGGTACTTGTTTCGAAGCTATCGACACGAGGATCGTAGGGATATTTTATTTGGAATTTTTCGAGCACATTCAGCAGGTGAAATAATCGCATCTTTGCGGCTGTATTTTCAGTGTAGTAATTCTTGGCAGATTTTGGGATTAAAGTATAACTGTAGCCTTATGTTGTACCCAGGAGGGATTGTGGACTATGCAGGACCTGTTGGACATAGAGTTGTTATTTTTCCTGGTTTTCTCAGCTGTACGACTCTGGAAAGTTAGCGTTTTCAGGTGGTGGCTTGGCTTTCAAGATCTATGAACTGTGCTCTAATTCTATTGATATAGAATCATGCATGATAGTGATTGGACTTGGGTAGCATGCTAGAGTGTAGGAATTGTTGTTCCTAGTTTTATCTGTCGATCTTGTGATCTCTTGCTTCCTTCTATCATGTTAAATATTTGTTATCTTGGAACCTGACCTAGCACCCCCGTCATATGTTGCATGTGTAACCAGACCAGTAGAAAACCCTCACTTGGGCTAGGGTTATTTATGTTTAGACATCCACACCTTATGTTTCATTCCTGGACTTAGTGTTATCCTCGCCCGGGTAGTGGGCCGAGCGGTCGGGACTTCTTTTTAGTGTGGGATGCATTTGCAATCGTGCTTGGGAGCAGAGTGGAGTCTGGTGAGTGGAGTCTGGTAGATGTAGTGGATCGCTTGTCTGTACCGGGAACCGTTTGGGGTAAACGGTGGTTCCGGGAGGTCTTGCTTTCCCTTGTTTGGGTTGTCGCCACTGTGTTGTGGCAGTAGTTTACTAGTGATAGCCGGACCTAGAACCCAGAACCCTTTTCGACATACACATAATTTTAGTCTACCAATGTTTTCTTCCAAGCATCGAAGGGCCGCTGGAGTCTGTTCTTGTTTGATTGGACAAAGGCATCAGCCCTTCGGGGTTTGGGTAAAACACTTGTTTTCTAACTGTTTTTCTAAAAAGAACTAAAAACATTAAAAGTAGATTTCTTTCAGATCAAAATGATTTTCAATAACAAATGTCACCGTTTTCCTGTAAATCTCCCCACTCGAAAGGATTCGAGTGATCTGGGTTCTAGGGGTCGTTCCTTTGTCGGGACGGAAGCCACGGGGGCGGAGCCTGGAACCTGTTCTTGTTTGATAGGGTTGTAGGTGTAGGTCTCCCGGGACTTTCGGGCCCTGTTGGTGTCTTCTGCGTGTTGTACCGTGATTATTGTGTTCCCGAACTATAAGGGGGCGGGAACTTCGATAGGCGGAGCCTAGAGTCTGTTCTTGTTTGATAGGGTTCTAAGCCCCAGCCTATCGGGTTTCCGAACCCTTATGGTGTCGGTCTTTCTTGTGAGCGTTGGTGTTGTTAGTCGATCTTGTTGATCGTGGCTTGGACTTTAGCCTGCATGAGCCATTTGAGCTCGACAGAGTGCGCGGATACCCTTGTCCTCGTTGGGGTCGCTCCCCTCGAGTGCCACGTCCGGAGTGGGTCTGCACTTTGGTATCGCGACTTGTCGACGCCGTCCCTCTGGCTGGTCCAGTTTTGGCAGTCACGGACACCCTACGGTAGACCCGTCCTGTTGAGGATGTGCGGCAGTAGGTGGGCGCAGGTTTGACTGGACCCTTTGGGGCAGTCAGTGTAGTTTGAGTGACTGTACTGTGTGAGCTAGTAGATGCATCATGTTTCCATTTGTTCCATTTTCTTGAGCATCTAGATAGAGGCATAGTAGCTGTAGAGTTACTTTTCCAGCCCTTTCATTTCAGTTTCATATTGTTACTTTATGCCTCTAGTAGACTTAGTGGGCAGACCGTCGGGCTTGTTGGCGGCACCCACTGAGAACTACTTGGGACGTAGTTCTCACACCCGTCGTGGTGTATTTTCCCACAGGGACTTCTACTCCTGTTCCTGCTGCTCCTGTTGCTGCTTCTTCTGATCGAGGTAAGGGAGTCGCGAGATAGTTCCCTACCAGTCATCGTCCAGAGAGTAGATGTACCCCCTTACTTTTTGAGAGTTTATGTTGAGCGACCATGTAGTGAGGTATAGAGTTGTATTTTATTTTACTGCTTGAGAGACTTATGTACTTTTAGTGAGGACTTTGTGTTGTATATATTTCTTTTTTAGCAGTTTACTTCCAGCTCTGATATCTGTTTAGTATAGTTGATTTTTTGCAGGTTAGTCGCTTCGTCTATACGGGGCTTCCCGTATGGGCGGCGGATCTGTTGGCGAGCCCGGGTCGCAGTTTCGACGCCGGGGCGTGACAAACCAATCAAAGCATTACATACAGTCATAAGCTATTTAGAACTTAAGACATGGAAAGATATCACCTTTCCGAATCCAAAATCATCGGATTTTGGGTTGTCTTGATTCATTGTGGTTGGGAGATGACAGCTTTGACTGTTGATCCACCTTAGGTCTTTGCCTCGCAATGATCCACTTGTATGATTGATGTTGTGGCTCGGACCTTTGGTGGTTTGAGTGAACTCCTTTGACTTGATGAGTCTTTTGATTCCATTGAGTTCGCTCCGTAGATGAAGTTGCCGAAGAATTCCTCTTTCTCTTTTTCTGGCACATCTTCATCAAGTGTCCTTCAAGTCCACATTGGTGACAAGTTCTTCCTTTCAACTTAGTTGTGGAACTTGAAGCCTTCACAGTTTGGTTCTTTTTAAATCCCAAACCAACCTTATTTGTTTGACCTAATCCGGACATACAATCAAATTTCTTGGAACCAGTTGAAAGCCTTTGTATGTCGGATTTAAGTTGATGAACTTGCTTGGTCAAAGCTTGGTTGGTGACATGAATTTCCTCAAACTGTTTTTCTAGAAAACCAATCTTGTCCATATATGATTTAGCGTTTGTCTCCGATTGGTTTCGCTCTTCTTGGAGGATTTTATTATTATCCAATAAAAGCTCTCGTTCCTCCTCGAGATCATGAAGTTTGATCTTTAAAGCATGATTCTCGTCTTGAATCTCAAGTCGTTGCTTCCTCAACTTCTTAATGTGCTTGGCCATCTTCTTTGATTCCGTAAGAAGTTGTTGATATGCCTCAACGAGTTCTTCTTCGTCCGACTCCCCCTCACTTGATGACTCTCCGTCGGATGTTGATGTTTCATGCAAAATCAAAGGAATAGAGTTAGTGATTAACAATGATAAGCAAACATTAGAAGAGGGAATTTGAGAGGCATGAAAAGCAACAACTTTTTCCTCTTTACTTGAGGTCGATTCATTAGAAGTAGAATCGTCCCAAGTTTTCGCTTGCAAAGCCTTCTTTTTATATGATTTCGGAAAAGGACAATCCATTGAAATATGCCCGTAGCCTTTGCATCTATAACATCGGATTTCCCCTTCGAATTCATCTTTTTCCTTAGAAGGTTTTGCAAAGCTTTTGAGGTTAGAGGATTTAGAACCCGATGATCCTTTAGATGGTTTCGAGGATGAAGATCCATCGGTTCGATTCTTCCAAAACTTCCGACGAAATTTCTTTACGATCCGCGCCAATTGTTCTTCAAAATCGGCAAAAGAGATTTCATCGTCGGAACTTGATTCGCTATCTTCTTCCTTTGTTGATTTGAATGCAATACCTGTAAGCTTAGAAGAAGACTTGGAAGAAACTTGATTAGTAGGAAAAGTCATCTCATAAGTTTGTAAAGCACCTACTAATTCCTCTACTCTCATCTCATCCGGATGACTAATGGTTTCAATGGCGGTAACCTTTGCCCTAAACCGTTCCGGAAGAGTCCGAAGTATCTTTCTTACAATTTTCGACTCCGGGATCTTTTCTCCTAAATTAGCACAAGTATTGATTACATCTTGAAGTCTAGTGTAATAATCTGTAAACAATTCATGCTCTTCTATATGAATAGAGTCAAATTGACTTGTAAGCATCTGGAGCTTTTGAATTTTTACAAGATTAGTACCCTCATGTGTAATTTTGAGAATATCCCAAATTTCCTTCGCGGTTTCACACGCGGAAATTCGTGTGAACTCAGTCAAGGAAAGAGAATTAAATAGAGCGTTCACACCTTTCCCATTGTAAAAAGATCTTTCGAATTCCTCTTTGGACCATCTAGAGCGAGGTTTTGGGGTAGTAGAATTTCCTACTTCCTCAACAGGATGCACCCAACCGTATTCCACGGATTGCCATACCCGCTCATCAATTGCGATGAGAAAAGCTCTCATCCGCACATTCCAATAAACATAATTAGTCCCATCAAAAAGAGGAGGTCTAAAAATATTACCACTTTCACCCGACATGATAGATAAACCTAAAACCCTCTCTGATACCACTTGTTGGTTTTTGGATCCCCAAAGATCTAAATAGGTACTATCAAACAACTAGAGGGGGGGGTGAATAGGTGTAATACTTATAAAACCAATCTCAGTGCAAAATAAAAACCAATGCGGAAAATAAAAATAGCACACCGAGATATACGTGGAAACTCCAATCCAGGAGAAAAACCACGGGACCAACACGCAATAACAATCCACTAAGAAAAGAAGAATAACAAGGTGATTACTGACCCCACGGACTCAACCCCTCCTTCAACTTCTTCGGACCTTGCGCTCCACTGATTGCACGTCCACTGCACACGTTCGAATCCACGAACGCCACTCGAATCCACGAGCGCCACTCGAATCCACGAGCACACGTTTCGAATCCACGAAACGCCTTCAACACACCGAATCCACGATGCTACGTCGAATCCACGACGCAAACTTAGCCGATAGAAATATTGGCTTCGATGGTGATCCTTTGCTTAGATTATCATTGAAGAACCGTAGAAGGAATCTCTAAGCAAAGACTAGATCAATTCGACAAAAGATAGATCTTGGAAGAACCGTCGAATTGACCTAAAAGAGGCTAAAAGAAGAACGATAAAAAACCTAGCCTCTTGGGTTGCTCTCAAGTGTTTTATTAATTAATCGGTAGTTCTTGAGAAACCCTAAGTGTCTATTTATAGGTTAGAAACCTTTGGAAAGAGATAAGCATAAAAAACTGACTTAACAGAATTTTTCCCGCACGACGGTCCGGACTGGATTGGCTGATCCGGACTGTCGTCTTTTTTTCAGCAATTCCTGAAAAAACAAGGTTCGGGGTCCGGACTGGAATCCACGGTCCGGACTGGATTAACAAAACAGTCCCGAACAGAATTTCCAGTCCTGAACGAATTTCCTGAAAAAACAGTTTTTGACTTTTATGCAATGAAAACTTATCCAAGTGTTTCTAAACTACTCAAATGTATTCGGATCACCAAAATTATTTAGTTAAACGTACCTGATCAATCCGAATCCATTTTCCTTAAGATTGATGTATATGATCCGCAATTTTTCAACTTCAACCTTCAAGACTCAAAACACTGAGTGTCAACTTGAGCTCTTGTTGAATCTTCTCTGAGTCTTCAATTGCTGATTGACAATTTGATCACTTCAAGACTCCGACTCAACTCACGAAATATGCCAACACAAAAAGCCGTAATAGAGGTGACGTAGTGGGGGCCCCCGTAGGTGGGGGGTTTGAGGCGCCAAGGTGTGAGCGGTGCGACCCGTCGGGGTAGGTGCTCGACGTGGTCAGGTTTTGCAGGTGTTCGTGGTTTACTTTCCCTCTTGGGAGGGTGGTTAGGTTTTGCAGGTGTTCGTGGTTTACTTTCCCTCTTGGGAGGGTGGTCAGGTTTTGCAGGTGTTCGTGTTTTATTTTCCCTCTTGGGAGGGCGGTTGCTCCAGATAGTCTTACGGTTGGCTTTGCTACTTTTTCCTGCTTTATGATTAGTATTATCGTGTCGCTGACTTCGCACTCCATGACAGGTTCCTTCAGGGGTGAGAGCTAGGCGCCGGTGAGGCCGGGTCAGGAGCTTTCGGGTCCATTGAGACCTCAGACTGTATTTTTCTCCTTTCTTTCGCATTTCATTTACTACTTGTAGACTATTGTGTGGTTCTCGATACCCTCGTGGGGTCGGTGTGGATGTCGGTATTTTCTCTCTCTAGTTATGTGGATGCTGAGTTATTTCTTATCTCTGTTCGGCCATTTTTCAAAAGAAAAGAAAGAAAACGAAAAAGGAATTGTGAAATCGTTTTCAAAACTTGGATGTCGTGTGGGCACCGTTTTCAAAATCTTGTGGACTTACGGATTTTAGAAAACGGGTTTCAAAACCTGAGTGTCGTGTGGGCACTGTTTTAAAAACTCTGTGGATTTATGGTTTTCGAAACTGTTTTAGAAAATCTGGATGCCGGGTGGGCGCCGCTTTTAAAACTGTGGATTTCTCCTTTCAAATTGGTCGGCCTTGAGAATTGTTCTGTTGTGTATGTGTAAGTGTTGTGAACTGTTGTGATTGAATAAACTACTATGATTGCATGTTGTATTAGCCGCGACGCCGTGCATATACAGAGGAGACTCTGTCCGTTTGCAGGGTGATTCTGTATATGCGGCGGGTCTGGGCACGCACCGGGGAGGAAGGAATTTCAAAAAAAAATTTATTACGCAAAACGAAACTTCTTCGTTGACTGTTTCCGCCGAATGAAACCCCCGGGGCGTGACATGTGCACCAGGCGCACGCCCCCGCAGCGCGGACGCGCAGACCCGGCGCACGCTTCCGTGCGCCGGCCCGGCCCGCTCAGGCGCGGTGCACGCTACAGCGTGCACCCGGTGCGCGCCGCAACCCCCTGCGGCCGTGAGCCCGGTGCGCGCCTCCCACGTGCACCGGCCCGGCCCATTCCGCTGGGTGCACGCTTCCTGTGTGCTCCCGGCGCACGCCGCGCAGCCGCCCGACGCGCAGACCCGGTCCACGCGCTGCTCCATGCACCACCCGTCAGCCGGAAGTTCGGTAGCTCCGTTTGGTCCGTTTTTCCACCATTTTGAGCGTCGTTTTTGCCGTTTTCTCGGCATGGCAACTCGGAGTCATCTAAGTCACTGTCTCGCCATGTCATGTGCTTGTTTCGCCGTCGCTCCGCGCCTGGACAAAATCGTCGAGGTTGCGCCATCGGGCCCTTTTTCTTATCGTTTTCGCCGTCGGGGTTTTCTCGGCTTGACCGTTGACATCCCGAGTTGGCTACCAGTCGAGGAATTTGGTTTTGTTGGATTTCCGTTAGTGGTTTTGGGTTTCGATGGAGTTCGCGATGATAGAGTCGCGATCCGGTCGTTGTTAACCATCGGTTTTACCGTCAGAGATCTGGCTTGTTCTGAGTTTTCGGTTTTACTTGACAGTTTTGACTAGACGGTTTTGATTTGACGTCGCGGTCCTCTTGGCACAGTGATTTTGGTTTTCGTTGGGTTATTGTTACAATGGTCTGGACCACTGATTTTACCTGTTTAGGGTAAAGTGTTAAATTGTGCTTTTGGTTATTTTATTAGGCAGCGTGAAGTTCTGACTGCTTAGGAGGGTCACGGGAGCGGTCGTTTATCTTCATTCCAGGTGGGTACTTTTGATTAATTTCGGTGCAGGGTCGTTCCCGAGTATTTCGTTTGATAAAGTAGATAGTTTTGGTAAAAGTGACTGACCCCATTGCATGTAAATCCCATATTCTATTCTCATTGAGGCGGCTGCGGTCGCAGGATTGTTTTATTAATCTGACTAGAGCGGCTGAGGTCGCAACATTGTTTTACACTCACATTGCTTACACGCACACCGGCGGTCTGGCCACCGCACAGGGTGTATTTTTCCGGAAAGATGGCACGTTGGCCCGTGTACCCCACGACTAGTGATGATGGGGACCCCTCACGGAGAGGCAAGCTGCTACTTGGGCAGTGGAGGGGTTGGAGGCACCAAGAAAGTGAGCACGGTATTCTGGGGTTGGTGCCCAGCTTGTTTCGATATTCTGGGGTTGGTGCCCAGCTCGTTTCGGTATTCTGGGGTTGGTGCCCAGCTTGTTTTGTGACAGGGATTTAGCGATACATGAGGGGGAAGTAAATGCTCTGGTGTATCGATTTGTCTTTTTAGTTATTGCATTTACTGTTTACATCTACTTTATTTGTCACTGACTTTACCCACACTGTGACAGGTTTGACTAGCTGTAGTAGTCGGGACGATGGTGAGGCAGCGTCTAGAGGACATTAGCCGTATAAGGTTTATTTTGTCGTTCTTGCTTTGGGGTTATCTCATCTCCTTTTATTTAGTTATGTTCTCGATTGCTTGACTGTGGAATATCGTGGATGTTGGATTGTGAGTTGTTTTCATGATGTGATCTTTATTATGCTTCTTATTGACTTGTATGCGGCATGTTTTATACCAAACAAAAAGGGTTTCGAAAATACTTTCCAAAACCAAGTGTCGTGTGGGCACTACTTTGTAAACCTCTGGATTTATCCTTTCAAAAATGTCGCCGCCCTATTGTGACTTGTGTTAACACTTTGGAAAAACTGGGTGTCGTGTGGACACCGTTTGCAAACCCGTAGCTTATCTTTTGATGTGATTAAATAGGATTACTCTCTCTCTTGTTGTATTCATTGTGACTGTGTGGTTAAAGAAGATAATGTTGTGAATGTGACGCCGTGCATATACAAAGGAGACTCTGTCCGTTTAAAGGGTGAATTTGTATATGTGGCAGTCTGACGCGTACCGGTAGGCGAGGTCGTTTACAAGAAAAAAAATACATATGCTTTTCCGCTGATCCTTACACCTCCGGGGCGTGACAGTGCACCCAAGAACACTAGAAAACTTTCGGGTGTCCATTTTCGGGTGTCCGGACCCAGAAAAATACAACCAAGTTGTCGATTTCCATCGTTTTCGCGCGCTGAGTCCAAATTCGATGTCCGTTTTACCCAATTCCACTTCTAAAATTTGGCGGGGCATCCAAAAACACTCGTGATCCAATTTTCACACTGAGTCCACCACTTGTGTCCAATTTGCACATAAACACCTCCAACACTCAACATAAGCCTCCAGAAGCTACTGATCCAACAGTAATCCTATCGCGGGGATTCGGCCCCTCACACTCACTATCATCTCAACAACACATCTTTTAATTCAACTGTTAAAAACTTTATAGCACCAATGACTTGGTACTATTAATAGTATTCTAGCCTAGCTATATATATATATATATATATATATATATATATATATATATATATATATATATATATATATATATATATATATATAAAGAGAGAGAGAGAGAGAGAGAGAGAGAGAGAGAAAGAGAGAGAGAGAGAGATCTGCTGGAATACTATTGGTAGCAAACGAGCTCCGTTGCTACTGATTTATTTTCGATGATAGAGCTTTCAAATCAACGATCAATACCGTTGAACATGATATATACGATTTGAAATATTTAAAATTCAAATTTTAAATTTTTTTGACATCATTAACCTAATGATCAAATAATTGCAAAAATTATAATTTTAATGGTCGATATGAGACGTTTTCTCGTTTAACCGTGTAGAGAAATCAAAATCAATTGAATTTTGATTAAAAAAATTTTTGCACTATTTATAATAAAATCTATACTCTTGATCTTGATTACAAGACTTCTATCATCACTTTTTGAAGCATATTCATTTTCAGCCGTTCATTTTTGCATCCGCTTGTGACACCCCAATAGTCCCACATCGGATGTGAATGGGAATGTGATTGGGTATATAAGACACAATGGACACTACTAAAAAGAACTGGGCTTAAATATTTTGGGCCGGTGATTAGGGCCCAGCAAATTATTATTGCTAGTGGGCCGAGTCGTTGCATTTGGTATCAAAGCCAATCACCAACCAGAAGTGTGTAACGAGTCTCGGCTGAGCCTGGGTCTAGATGACAGGGCTAGCGAGACAAGTCTCACATCGCCTAGTGATCTTGGGTTGTGTGTGTGTTTTGGATGACGAGAACGTCGGGCCTAAACGGGGGAAGTTTGTGACACCCCAATAGTCCCACATCGGATGGAAATTGCATTGTGATTTGGTATATAAGAGACAATGGACACTAGTAACAATAACTGGGCTTAAGCATTTTAGACCGGTGGTCTGGGCCCAATGAGTTATTATTGCTAGTGGGCTGGATCGTTACAGCTTGATGGACAAGAAAAAAATATCAAAAAATAAAAAATTTGATTTCTAGATAGTTTAAATAATTTAGATCATATTTAACGGTGTCAATCGTCAATTTGGATGTTCCATCAATGAAATCAAATTGGTAGCAACGAAGCCTGTTTGCTACCAACAGTATTCCAGCACAACTATATATATATATATATATAGAGAGAGAGAGAGAGAGAGAGAGAGAGAGAGAGAGAGAGAGAGTAGAGCTTATATGCTTTTAAAAGCACAAGGCTATCCATGCTTGTTAATTTTGTACCATTGAATTTGTATTGAAATTTATGCTTTTGTAAAGTCAACTAAAGAGAGAGAAATATAAAATAAAAAACACAAATCCCAATACAAATCCAATGGTAAAAAATTCACAAGCATGGATGGGCTTGTACTTTTAAAAACATATAAGCTCTACTATATATATATATATATATATATATATATATATATATATATATATATATATATATATAAAGAGAGAGAGAGAGAGAGAGAGAGAGAGAGAGAGAGAGAGAGTCCGACTACTATGCTATCTATAGCACCAAGCATTTGGTGCTATCAAGTTTTTCACCATTAGATAAACCCCTTCGATCATTTTCACCCTTTAGATCATTCTATTTCCGCAACCACCCATTAGGAGCCCACTATTATCATAACCACACATTAAATAGCACCAATGACTTGGTGCTACTAATAGCATAGTAGTCTAGTTCTCTCTCTCTCTCTCTCTCTCTCTCTCTCTCTCTCTCTCTATATATATATATATATATATATATATATATATATATATATATATATATATATAAGCTAGGCTGGAATACTATTAATAGTACCAAGTCATTGGTGTTATTAAGTTTTTAACCCTTGGATTAAAAGATGTGTGGTTGAGATGATAGTGGGGCCATTGGGTTTAATAGGTGGTTGGGAAAATAGTAAAATCTAACGGGTGAAAATGATCAAAGGGGTTGATCTAAGGGTAGAAAACTTGATAGCACCAATAACTTGTACTATTAATAGTATAGTAGCCGAAATATATATATATATATATATATAATGCAAAATTATAGAAAACACCTCTGTAAAATCTCACTTTTTCACTTCCTTCCCTGACTTTTAAAAACCTACACTTTATCCCCTCCTAATTACGGAATTATGCACTTACCCCCTGTCGTCATCGTTCCGTAAGTGATTATGTGATTCTGTGACCACATTTGATGTATTGCAGCATCATCGTTGCAACCATTGGAGCTGGGACTTGCTCATTAACAATATCAATCATTCAACCACTTACGGAATGATGACGGCAGGGAGGTAAGTGCATAATTCCGTAATTATGATGGGGTAAAGTGTAGATTTTTAAAACTCAAGGAGAAAAGTGAAAAAACGAGATTTTATATGGAAATTTTCTGTAATTTAGCCCAATATATATATATATATATATATATATATATATATATATATATATATATATATATATATATATAAATATATAGTCCGGCTACTATGTTATCGATAGCACCAAACACTTGGTGCCATCAAGTTTTTGGCCTTTAGATCTACCCCTTTGATCATTTCCACCCGTTAGATCATACTATTTTCCTAACCACCTACTAAATCCTAGGGCCCCACTATCATCCTAACCGCATATCCCTTCATCCAATGGTCAAAAACCTAATAGAACTAATGACTTGGTGCTATTAACAGTATAGTAGCCTAGCTCTCTCTATCTCTCTCCTAGGATTTAGTGGATAAAACTTATAAGTACAGTGCTTTTAAAAGCACCATAGTCGGACTATATATATATATATATATATATATATATATATATATATATATATATATATATATATATATATATATATATATATATATATATATATATATATATATATATATATATATATATATATATATAAGCTAGGCTGGAATACTATTAATAGCACTAGGCTGGAATACTATTAATAGCACCAAGTCATTGATGCTATTAAGTTTTAAACTCTTGGATTAAAAGATGTGTGGTTGAGATGATAGTGGGCCCCTTGAGTTTAATGGGTGGTTGGAGAAATAGTAAAATCTAACGGATGAAAATAATCAATGGGGTTGATCTAAGAGTAGAAAACTTGATAGCACAAAATTCTTGGTGCTATGCTATCGATAGCATAGTAGCCGAACTCTATATATATATATATATATATATATATATATATATATATATATATATATAGTCACGCCCCGGGTGTAAACCAAAACCCGGCCAGTCCACAGATCTGCCGTGCACACGAAATTTTTCGCGTACACGAAGCGCCAAAAATCTACTCAGATATAAGATAAGTAATAAAAGAGCGCAAGTACAGAGCTGAACTAAAAACTACAAGATCTTAGACTGAATCTGGAACTGAAAGTAGAGTACAACAGTAAATAAATACAATAAACTCCCAGCTCACCAAAAAAGTACAACCAGCTGGCCAAAGCTAGACCCAAAATAAAAGGAGAAACTACAGTCTGAGTGGAGGGTACACCAAAAATCTAGCCAGGCTCTCAGCCTCACAGGAGATCTATCTACTCAGCGATGCCCTTACCTCGATCAGCCGCCGATGGCCCAGCAGCTCCCGCAGAAGGCTCTGCAAAACAAAGGCGAGAAAGAAGGAAAAACAACAATGGGGGTGAGAACCACTGATAAAACAGTAGCCCCCAGTGGGTAAATCCTCAAGATCCGACGTACCCACCAAGTCTACCAAGGGCAGGAGGAAAGTAAAGTGGTAAAGCTGAGAACAGAACTGCCGATAAAGAGGAACTACCACTACTATGCCCCTAATGCTATGATGAATGATAGCAACTGTAAATGTATGCATCAATATAAAAGAAATAACCGCCGAGACATAACCCAATCAACCCGAGCTAAAACTCGAACACTGCCTGCAAAACTGTCTCAAGTATCTACTAGCAGATCGGCACTCACTGACCGGAACCCACTGTCTGGCACTCACTAGCCGATGTGTCAAATGCCTACTCCGGAGTGGCACTCGAGGGGAGCGACCCACACGAGTAAAGTAACCATGTCTCACAAGTACAGTAACCATGTCTCACAAGTATCCCCATATAACAGGACTTAGTCACGACTATGCTCAAAGTGGGAAACTCCATCCACTAATAAGATCTCCACCCCAAATCTTATGCAAAGACCGACATCCGGTCAACCGCCTAATATCCGCAGTTGCCGCAACACCCCACAAGTCCACAATCTGGAAGAGCAACCAATATCCGGTCAACCGCCTACTGTCCGCGGTCGCCGCAATACCCCACAAGTTCCCAATCTGTACAATCTTTCCCAGACTCAAAGATCTCGACTACACTATATCCCAAGCCCCTGCTCGAACCCGAGCAACATGAATCATATATCCGAATAAAAAGTAGCAAAAGAGCGAACATGATTTCTCCTAAGTCAAGTCCCAATATGATAGTGTAGCAATAAAAGATGGCCTATCTAAATATCCATACAAGCATGCAAATGTCCTCGAGAAAGATATAAGAAAGAGTAACATGAAACAATCTCACCAAAGAATAAATCATCGGGTCATAATCACCACCCAACTATACATGTCCAAAAAATCCTCTAGTACCAGCTCGTAGGATATATCATATTGTCCCATAAAATAATCAATTTTTGCATGAAAGGCTAAGTGCTAACATGGCATGATAATATGTCACCACTATAGAATATCAATCCCACATACATAGGCTGAAAGTTAATCGAAATACTTTAATCAAGTATGATGTCCAATAGGGTGGCAAACCGACAATCCATAAATCGGGGGTCTCTCTAATAGCCCTAGTGAGTAAATCATAGCAAGAGATAAACAATAACCACCCATCTCGGTCGCGAAGAACAATTCCAACCTTGCCTTCCCACAAGGAACACCCGACTCACTGCGAAAACTATTACAGAAGTCGAAAACAGTGCACAATTAGTCCCAGAAATATCATCATTCCGCTGTCCGCGCAAACAATCCCAAAAATGGCCAATTTTCATCTGCGAGATGAACTTCAAAAATTCGAGAAAAATCACCGCTGCGATCCTCGCGAAGAGTAGATGCAAATCGAGTACTTATACGCTCCGTTCCGACACCCGTAGGCCGAGAAAACCCAAAAACACTCCCCTGCTGTCCGAAAATCTGCCGCAGAAAATGGGGTCTAAAGGTGATCCAAATAACCCAATAAACACTCGAAATGGAGGGAAGCGGTAAATACAAGAAATGTAGCCCTACCTGTCGTGGAGACAATGCGGCAAAAATCACCTGAAAACTCCTTCGGGGTAGCCCGGGGGAGCCCACGGACCGAAATGCGACGAAAAAGGCCGCCAAAGAGAGAACGTCGAAGTGTGCCGAATCGCCGAAGATGTCGATGTCGCGGCCTCCTAAAATCCTGGAAATCCTTGGAGAGAAGGAGAACGAAGAGAGGAACAACTCTGCTTAAGGTCTTACCATGAGAGAAGCTCGCGAAAAGGGCCAAAATGGAGAGAAGGGAGGCCTATTTATAGAATTTCCCAAAAAAAAAGAAATTCGAGCTTTGGGCCCAAGTTTCGGGCGCCCGAATGTTTCGAGCGCCAAAACTGCGCCCAAAGGAGCCCTGCGACCAGCGCCCGAATTAACCTGGGCACGACGCATGTCCCGAACACGGGACAGCGGGCGCCCAGCCACCCGGGCGCTGCCGCGTGTCCCACGGCAGTCAGCGGAGCAGGTGACGCCCGCCAATCGCAGGGCCCCACGTGGCGCCCGCGTACGGGCGCCCACCTGCCCGCCCTGCCCCCGCACGTCGCCCGTACCCACCCCGCCTGCTCCCCGCGTTGCGTGGGTCGTGGGCGCATGAGCGGGCCACTCCGAAGCCGCCACGTGGCCCGCCCCGGTCCACTGCATCCGCCCGCGCAGCGCCGTGGACCGCGCCGCATGAGCCCGCAAATCAGAGGCTGCCACGTGTCCCCCGCGCCCGGTCCACTGCACCCGCGCATTTTCTATGGACCGCGCCGCGTGCGCCGGCCAATCACGGGCCGCCACGTGGCTCCCCCGCGGATCCACGGCTCCCCCATGCACCAAAACACGCAGTAAACTTCCGGGTGTCCGTTTTTGGGCATCCGGACTCAGAAAAATACAAGCAAATAGCCGTTTTTCACCGTTTTTCCGCGCTAAATCCAAATCTGGCCTCCGTTTTAGCCTGAAATCCCTTCTAAAATTCGGCGAAAGCAGCCGAAAGTCAGACTTGATCTAGAATCCTCACAGTCCGTCTAACACGTCCATTTGACGCGTTGCGGGCCTGACACACCAATAATAGGTGTTTCACACCACGGATCACTGAGGAAAGCTACACGGGGATCTGGGCCACTATAATATAAGTCAGGCTACTATACTATCGATAGCACAAAGGCCTCTGTGCTACCAAGTTGTTTTCAATGATGTGGCTTTTGAATCGACGATCGGTTTCGTTAGACTTGAGAGAGAGAAAGAGAGAGAGAGCCCAACTACTATGCTATCGATAGCACCAAGCACTTGGTTCTCCCAAGTTTTTCGCCGTTAGATCTACCCTTTGATCATTTCCACCCCTTAGATCATACTATTTTTCCAACCATCCACTAAAACCCTAGGGACCCACTATCATCTTAACCACACATCTCTTAATCCAAGGGCTAAGAACCTAATAGCGCCAATAACTTGGTGATATCGATAATATAATAGCCTAATTATATATATATATATATATAGAGAGAGAGAGAGAGCTAGGCTGGAATACTATTAATAGTACCAAGTCATTGGTGTAAGTTTTTAATCATTGAATTAAAAGATGTGTGTTTGAGATAATAGTGGGCCCCTTGAATTTAATGGATGGTTGGAAAAATAATAAAATCTAACGGATGAAAATAATTAAAAGAGTTGATCTAATGGTAGAAAACTTGATAGCACCAAATGCTTGGTACTATCGATAGTATAATAGCCGAACTATATATATATATATAGAGAGAGAGAGAGAGAGAGAGAGTCCGGCTACTATACTATTAATAGTACAAAATTATTGGTACTATCAAGTTTTCTACCCTTAGATTAACCCCTTTGATTCTTTTCACCCGTTAGATTTTACTATTTCCCCAACCACCTATTAAACCCAAGGGGCCCACTATTATCTCAACCACACATTTTTTAATCCAAAGGTTAAAAACTTAATAACACCAATGACTTGGTACTATTAATAATATTCCAGCCTATCTCTCTCTCTCTCTCTCTCTCTCTCTCTCTCTCTCTCTCTCTCTCTCTCTATATATATATATATATATATATATATATATATATATATATATATATATATATATATATATATATATATATATATATATATATATATATATATATATATATATATATATATATATATATATACCGACTATTATGCTTGTACTCTACGAGAGTTTGATTAATAAGAATCCGGCCGAACAGATCCCTCTTCAATCGGATCGCGCAACTTTTTGACCCAATACATACTATTCCACCAACTATCTATTAAAAGATCACTATCATCCTAACTTTACAACGCTTCAGATCATTCACAAAATATTTTTTTATCATTTATGCAAAAATAATTTTTCGAGCGACCAAATGCGCAAAAATAATTTTTCCAAGCTGAAAATATTTTTCAGCTCACTTTTACAACAAACCAAACATCCCTAAAGGAAAACTAAAGAAGCACTTTCACAACAATTGACGCCTACAAACAAACCAAGAAGACAACCAATACATGCGGAAAATCACTTGGTGCGACAGCTCGGCAAACTGGACCCAAATTTTTGGGGTTGAAATGCAGTGTGCGACAACAAAGAAATGTTTCCAACTAAATTTTTACAAGTATCTTCTCATCCCGGATTTATTCAACCATTTGTTTTTTAAGAGTATCTTCTCATCCCGGATTTATTCAACCATTTGTTTTTTAAGTTCCTAATTTCTATGCTGAATATATTAGGCCACCAGTAATATTCAAAGACAGCTGATTGAGCTATTTATTTTGGACCTTGACCGACAATAATCTATCAGGAATTCCAGTAGATCAATCCACTTTGATTTACCATCAGCATAAACTTTCACTGAAATTAAAATGCTGCAGTGAAAAAGAAGCCGAAATAATCCTTTGATAACTAAGCTCCTGATTATTATAACAACTGAAACAGTACTGAGCAAGAGAACCACCGTCGTTGCGGGTGATCAACTCTAGCTCCAATAATACAATTTATTAACAATTATTTTGCAGCAGATGGGTTTTCCCACCAAAGTAGAAATATTTGGTTTTGGACATCCTCTGCATGTTGTGTTCTCTGCTCATTAATATGCAATAAATAACGGAAATGAGAGATAAGGAAAAAAAAAAGAAATTAAACCTCCAAAAATAAAAATGGATTAGTTGACTCCGTAGATCCACTTCTCAGCATCACTAGCGTAAGAAACTAGCTCGCTCGGCTCAAACCAAAGAGCGATTTCGTCCTTCGCTGTTTCAGGACCATCACTACCATGAATGATGTTTCTGCAATAAAAATAAAGCGAACAACTCTAAGAAATTGCAAAACAAAATCAAGGCTTGGAAACTTGGTTTCGAGACTCATAAGCACAAAAGGATTTGTAAAAGTTGGACAATCAAAAAAAAGAAGATACATTGAAAGTATGATAATGGAACAATCAAACCATCATGAGCTTTTTATTCAGACTAGACCAAGAAAATGATATCGGGAAACAAGCATTGATCCCTTGTTTGGGAAACATCTTCAATACGGTGCACCAAAATAAGAGCCGTCATTGGACTCACCAAAAAAACACATTTTGTGACCAGGACAAACTATCATTTCTAGATGTGAAAGAAGAAATGGTTTTCAATTTAAATCCGATGAGCAATCCAAATTCAAGAACATGTCCAACAATCTTCAAACTTATAATAGTACTAGAATCACCTTCTCTCCCTACATTGAAAGAGGCTAATTCGACTCTCATGAACTTATCTTCACAAGAAAGAAAGACGATAAAAAATATATGCAAACCCATCTTACAGAGGTCTATCTAAAAGAACTACGTTAAGTTCTGCTTACTGAAATATTCAAAGGAGATATCAGATCGAACAGTTTAGTCCAATCACCAAAACATATCACACATAAATTAGTCACTGTAGAACTTCCAGAAAAAGTAAAATCAAAAAAATCAAAAAAATTTCTCTCCATACTTAAATGCCTTTTATATCGCAATCAAGTATAATTATTAAACTAGTGTAGGACCCGCGTGATGCCGCGGATAAAATTTTTTTTAATAAAAATTTATAAATTAAATAAATAAATATAAACGTAAGGAACAAACAGAAGAATATAATCATATTTGATTACATTTAATAATATTAAAAACACATTAAAGATTAAATAAAATTACAACTCAATAAAAATTAATAAAAAAATAAAAGAAAGAAAAAATTATTACACAGATATTCTGAAAAAATATTTAGAATATTGCAAGAAAAAAATAATAAATAATAAAAGGTACACTGAAGAAATTCAAATTCACCAAAATACTTAAATTCACATACCAAAATTTGAAATGAGAGTATCGTAGATGGACGTATCGAATCGAAATAAGATATAAGATTGACATTTTAATAGGCTGATTTGGTTTCTCTAGTTTTTCTAATTCGCGAAATTGAAAAGTCTTCTAAATCTGGCTCTTCGCATCAATTTGTGTGATTTTTTTTTAGTTTCTAGACCAGTCGTTGAGGAAATTTCATTGCATGTATAGTGTGTAAGGCTTAAATACAAAAAGGTAATAGCTTAAGAAAGAGGAAGAGGCAAAAAAATATATATATAACAATCCAAGGAAGAGAAAGAAATGGTGATTCAGTTCAAATAAAAAAAGAAAGACGAAGAGACAGTGGTTCGATTCAAACAAAAAAAAAAGAGGCAGTGCGACGTGTAACCCGATTCGGTTCAAATAAAGAAATAAAAAAAATATGATCGAAATTTGAGCCGATTCGGTTCAAATAAAGAAATAAAAAAAATATGATCAAAATTTGAGCCGATTCGGTATGTAATTCGGTTCATTTCAATACACATCAAACGATTCGGTTTAAACAAAGAAAAAGAAAAACATGTGGAGTAGTTGAGCCGGTTCAACAATTTCGGTTCAAGTAAAAAAAAAGAAAAACATGTGGAGGACTTGAGCCGATGCGGTGTGTAACCCGATTTGGTTCAAATAAAAAACTAAAAAAATATGAGAGGAAATTGAGCCGATTCGGTATGTAATTCGGTTCATTTCAATACACATCAGACGGTTTGGTTCAAACAAAGAAAAAGAAAAACATGCGGAGTAGTTGAGTCGGCTCAACGAAAAAAAAAAAAAAAAAAGACTTAAACCGGTTCATTCTAAATGAAGGAAATGTTGACATGTGGCAAAAATTAGGAGGAATCATATATAGGTATAGATGAATTATAACATCTATGCTCACAAGTGAATGGACTGCCATCACAGGGCCGAACGACAACTATCTTATAAAGCAATTTATCCCCGCATCCTAGAAAACAGCCTGTTTAAGTTTCATCGATCAAATATGACCTCTGCATATGTCTATTAGTTTTACCATGAGAATAACATCAACTACGGCAAACCATGTTCTTTCAATGTGGTATGTATTCATTATGTATCCACTATGTACTCATTGGATCATGATTAAAATTCTGGTATAAAGTTCAAATTTTTTAATCTAATTAAATAGATTTATTCTTGTAATTTTAAACTTTCACTCATCTATTTCTATTTCAATCTAGTTATGCCTTTTACGGGACTCCACTGAGTCCTCAACACTTTCTACACATCATAATAAGCAATTCCATCCTAAGCAGTTCTTTCTGAACAACAACCCTGAGTGGATTGGTCCAGGTTAAGTAAAAAATTCCAAGTGATTAATTTAGTCAAATGGTGCCTTAAAAAAAGCAACAACTCATATTGATGATGTAATACTCGAGAAATTCGAGTTTGAAATTCAATAAAGTTTGAAATTCTATATATAAATATATGTGTAATAAGCCCTGTATGTATGTATAAGTGAATAGTAGTCGTTAATAGTAACCTCCCGAAATTTCGGATTCTTGATTGAAGTTGGCCAACTCTACCGTTCTGAATCCGAATTTGATGAAATAAATACTTGATTTGAACGGTCTCGTTGATCTGAGCGCAATGGCGCAGTCCAAATTTACGTTTGACGACCCTAAAACCTCGAGAAGCGTGCCAAACTGTGAACGCCACTGTATAAGATGAATTTAGAACTTGTCTAGACCTAAACTCAACGAACCAAAATCGCTACTCGATAGGTCTCGTCGAGCCGAACGTAATGGCGAAGTCCGTTTTTCCGTTTGACTACTCTAATGCCTCTAAAAACGTGAAAAATAGTAAAAAAATATAGCATTTTGCACTTAAGACCTATATTTTATGCACCGAAACGCGTGCAACTTCTTGGAGAGGGACCTTAGTGCGATACTCTTCTACTGTGAATGCCCCAACTCAAAATACTGAGAGATGAGGGACCAACTAGCATATTGTTGCAACCTATACAAGAGGTCTCTTAGGTTACCTACTTCCAGACCTAGCCGCCCTCTCTTGAAACCGCACCTCTACCCACGCCTCTCCCTTCTCAGTCTTCCCCGAGAACTTGTGCCGCCGGCCGCCGCCTGAGATCGCCGAAAAAGAGAGAAAAAGGGCCAACTTCTTTCCTGTTCTTAGGTGGGCTGAGAGAAAAGGCAACCAAACCCCTTTCAAACCCAACTTGGAGTCATCTGGGACATTCCATACTCTCAAGAGATTCGTCCTGTGGAGCGCCGTCACCGGGCTCATCCGCACGCCGCCGGGGAGCCACCCTTTCTTCTTCTTCTTCCTTGGATCCTAGTTGAGGTAGGTCTTCTTCATCTCTGTTTTCTTTGCACCCCACTAGCCTCCTCACCTCCTGGGGATGCCCCACGTGCAGTCCCATCGCCGGAGTCCCCGCGGTTGGCCGGCGGGAGCAAGGAGCCGCCGGAAACCTAGATCTGGTCGGATCTTTGCGTGGGCTTCATCCAACCGTTAAAATCCAGATCAAGCTCGTTGGATAGCCTTTGCTAATCGTCAAGAAGATTCCCTTAAAGTTTTATCTGTAGGGCCCCAGAACCCCATGCAGCTTTTTTCCGTGAATCCACTGTGTATACACCTGTTGATGGTGTATTTGGCCCATAGTGCATCAAAGGGATGCCACAGATGGACCCTGTGAGCTTTTGGTTGTTGTGTTGGCCTTCGGCTGCTTTTGCCGGATTTTAGGAAAGGTTTTAGGCCAAACAGAGGTTGGATTTGGATTCAGCGCGGAAAAACGCTTGAAAATGGCTTTTTGTTTGCTAAATTCTGAGTCCGGATGCCCAAAAACGGACTCCCGAAAAATTTATTGGATTTATGGTGCATGGGGGAGCCGTGGACCGGCGGGGGTGCCACGTGGCGCCACCGGATTGGCCGGCGCACGCGGCTGGGTCCACGGAAGGCTTGGGTGGTGTCCAGGGTGCACCGTTGGGGGCGTGGACCGGCGGGTGTACACGTGGCAGCGCGTGATTGGGCGGCCCACGTGCGCTCGGTCCACGAGAGCGCGCGGGGAGCCGTGGACCGGGGCGCGCCACGTGGCAGCCCCGGATTGGCGGGTCCACAGGCGCGCGGTCCACGCACGCGCGGGGGCAGGTGCGGGGGCGGTTGGCCGTACGGGCGGGCAGGTGGGGCAGGTGGGCAGCGCCACGTGGCGCCCGCTGGTTCGCGGGCGCCACCCACCGCGTTGACCGCGGGCGGGGACGCGTGGCGGCTGCGGGCGCGGCTTGCACGGCTGCCGCCTGTTCGGCGACACGTGGCGGGCCCCGAGGCGGGTCGGACGAAGCAAGCGGATCCCGTCCGACGGCGCGAAGTGGGCCGGGCCGCACTGTGCGCGCCCGAAACCGGCGGGCCGGGCCGCACTGTGCGCGCCCGAAACCGCGCGGGCCGGGCCGGGCCGCACTGTGCGCGCCCGAAACATGGGACAAAATGGGAATTTTCCCATTTGTTCCTCCAGCACTATAAATACCTGCCCGAGCCTTCTTCTTTGCCTTTTTTCTCTCAGCCCACACACCTTCTGCCCGAGCACCCTTAAGATGAAATTTTCCTCTTAATGCTTGATCATCCTGCAAAGTTTCTGGATTTTTGGTGCACGCATCCCGAGGTTCTGGTTTTTACGGCGCAGTGCGACGTTGCTTTTCTTGGGTTCTTCTTCGTCGCAGCGGCAGTGTGAAGGCTTCCCTGGGCTACCCGGACACTCGTTTTTGACGATTCTTGCGCCGACAGTCTCCTAACAGGTAGGGCTTCAACTTTCTTTTTGATCGCGCAGTCTCATTTTGACTCCTTGGCACGGATCCCGAGGCATTAATGTGACCCCTTTTTCTGTGAGGATTGTGAGGACAGCATCGGAGTATTTTGGCCGTATCTTCGCGCACGAGCATCAGACGGAAACGAGCTTGTACAACTTTTTCATCTACGGATCGCAAGGAACGCGCTCGTATTTTTCTTGGAATTTTAAGAGATTTATTTCGAGGTGAAATTCCTTGTTTTCTCTGTGAACAGTGTACAGTCTTTTTACAGTTTTGTTGTTTGAGGATACCACCTTGCCGAATTTTATCTTGACTTACCGAACTCAGATTTGGGCGTGCAAGCAGCCGTTTCGAAGGTATCGACGCGAGGATCGCTGTGATATTTTTCTGGGAATTTTCTGGGCATTTTCAGCAGGTGAAAATTAAGCATCTTTGGGACTGTTGTTGTATGTGATTGTGAGAGCAGTTTTTGGAATGTATGTGTAATGGTGAACTTTGTATTGTGCCCAGGAGAGTTACGGGTGTTGCTGGACTTGTTGGAGCGAGAGATTGGTTTTATCTGGTATTTTCAGCTGTTGGGATTTGGACAGTTAGCGTTTCAGGTGGGTGGTTGTTGTACTCCTCTCCTTTGGTATGCCCACTAGGAACATCAGAGTATCCCAATGTTAGTGATACTAAGCTTATTGTTGGTAGCCTTGCATGCACTAGGAAATTAATTAATTGATAATTAATCCATGATGATGATATTTTGGCATGATGTGGATAGTATGATTACTTCATTCAGTCGCTTAATTATTTGGACAGCATGTTTAGGGGCAGAATAGCATTTTGATGACTTTAAATTATCGATCATTCAAATGAGACTGTCACCTTGGCTTATGTTGCATTAAATTGACTACTTGTGTAAAATAGACTAAAATACTGGGACAATTGCATGTCTAAACTGGTCACTTGGCTAAGTCACTTTTTACCGCTACACTATCTTCTGGGATTTGACTTAGGAGAAACCATGCTTTTATTTCTTTCTCCTATCATTTAGACTTCTGAGATAGCATGCTCGGGATCGAGCGAGGGCAGGGATAGTGTAGTCAGGTTGCTGGGGATTTGGGACAGTCTGGGTTTTATGACAGGGGGGTTGCGGCAACCACGGATTTTGGGTGGTTGACCGGGTTGTACTATTGCATCAGATTGGGTGAGGGGGATCGGGCTATTTTGTGGAGGGTTTTTCCCACTTGATCATGGTCACGATCCAGTCCTGCTATACAGTGATACTTGAGATACTTGTGATATGGTTACTTTACTCGTGTGGGTCGCTCCCCTCGAGTGCCACTCCGGAGTAGGCGATTGACATAGCGGCCAGTGAGTACCGGACCCCGAGTTCCGGTCAGTGAGTGCCGATCTGTTAGCAGATACTTGAGACAGCAGAGCAGGAAGTACCAGTTTTACTGGTGGGTTCGATTGGGTTTATTTGGTCAGATATTTTTTCCTGATGCACTCATACGGTCTTTCATTTCGGTATCATATTTAGAGGCATTTTAGTGGTAGCTCGTTCATCAGCATTTTTATAGCTTACCACCTTATCTTCTCTCCTTTTTGCCTCTGGTATACTTGGTGGGCATGTCTGAGTTGAGGCTTTACCCACTAGGGGAGGCTACTGTTTCTATAGTAGTACTTACCCCCATTGTCTTTTCTTTGTTTCTTTCCCCCTGTTTTGCAGAGTCCTCTGTGGGAGTTGCTGGGCCGTCAGCAGCTGATCGAGGTAAGAGGATTGCGGATTAGATAGCGAGCCACCCGAGGGTTGTAGCTGGAGTTTTGGTGTACCCGGTTTTTCTCAGACAGCTTTTCTACTATTTCTTTTTGGGTCTGGCTTTTGCCAGCTTTTTGTATATTTGTGGTGAGCTGGGAGAGATGTTGTATTTATTTTATCAGTTGTACTTTATTTACTTCTAGCTTCTGTCTGAGATACAGTAGTTTTAGTTCAGCTCTGACTTTCATGCTCTTTTATTATTATCTCTTATATCTGAGCAGGTTACCGACGCTTCGCGTATGCGGGAAATACCACATGCACGGCGGATCTGTAGACGGGCCCGGGTTCTGGTTTACACCCGGGGCGTGACAGATTAAGTTGGTATCAGAGCTTAGGGATAGGTCGGTGGGGACTTAGGAAACCCTAGGCTTTTGGGCAGACCCTAGGATGATAGGGCGTGAGTGGCGTGACATTTTGCGAAAGTCGGTGATTATGTAGTTGACTCTTCCTGTGAGTAAAGAGGGATTGACATAGTCTATTTCTGTTGGACCATTATGTTGGCTGCAGACAACATAAGGTCACAGAAATAGGGGGATGTCTTTTGACTTTCGCCGGATTGGGTCGTGTAGGGTTTTGTTGCTGACGTTTGGTTTCTTGTGGCAGGATGCCTCCTCGACGCCGGATTCCTACTCAGGGTACTCCTCTACCCCCTGATGAGCCAGAGCAGTCTCGACCCTCTGAGCTTACTGAGTTGAGGGCCTTGGTGGCCCAGTTGGCGGAGGGTCAGCGCCGCCAGGAGCAGAGGATGGATTCCTTGCTCAGAGAGAGGCACCACCCCCGGCTGTTCCTGAGGCCCCTGTGCCTCCTGTTGCACCTTCTGTGCCTTCGGCGCCATCTTCTAGTAGCGGGGCTCCTGGAGCTATTCAGCCTTTGACTGCGGAGGAGGAGCAGGACATTGCGGACAAACTCTCCAAGTTTGTCCGGCGGGGCCCGCCTAGGTTTTCAGGGCGGGATGCACAGCCTTGGGAGGTTGGGAGATGGCTTTCAGCGATGGAGAAGCTTTTCCGGGACTTTCATCGATCCGAGGTACCGTGTGCACATGGCGGTACACTGTTTGGATGGAGACGCGGATGCTTGGTGGCAGCGGGTAGAGCCACTAGAGTTCCGGGTTACCCGACAGCTGCCTTGGGAGGAGTTCCGACGGATGGTATTGGACACCTACTTCTCGACCAGTGTGAAGAGAAAGTTGGAAGACGACTTGAAGAACCTTCAGCAGGGTGATCGATCGGCTCAGGCGTACTTTCAGGAGTTCATGGAGCTACTCAACTGTGTGCCCTTCGTCGCTCGTGATGGTCCGCACCAGGTGGAGTTGTTCGAGGGAGGCCTCCGTCCAGAGATTTACACGCTAGTGCATGCTCAGAGATTTCAGACTCTTGAGGCGGCCGCAGAGCATGCACAGTGGGTGGAGATGGGGGATCAGGTGGTAGCCAGACGGAGGGCCGCGGTCGCGCAGAGTTCCGACAGGAAGCGACCAGCCCCTGATGACGGGGGACAGGCCAGTTCATGGAGACCTCCACGACCGCCGCAGCCCCAGTTTTATGGCCGTGGGCGTTCTGAGAGGAGAGGGCCTGGTGGATCCCAGAGGCCACCGCAGCATCAGCAGCAGCATCAGCAGCAGAGATCACAGCCGAGGCAGCAGAGATCGCAGCAGCAGTCCTCGAGGCAGCAGCAGCAGTCGAGACAGCCCCGGACTTCCGACAGATGCATCTTTTGTGGAGGTCAGCATCTTTCCGGCACTTGTGACCAGAGGTGGGGTCGATGTTTTCGATGTGGACAGCCGGGACACATGCGAGCTACCTGCCCCCTTACTACTTCCTCGGCACCCTCTTCAGCGTCGGCTCCTTATTCACCTCAGCAGCGGCCACCAGCTCAGCGGCCTTTTGCTCCAGCGAGCAGGCCATCTTCTTCACATCCCACTGATTACAGGCCTCCAGCTCAGAGCGGGCGGGTATATGCCGCCCAGTTAGCGGACTCTTCAGCGGCCGACCAGGTGGTGGCAGGTATTATCTTACTTTCTGGCATTAGGACTCGCACTTTATTCGACACTGGAGTATCTCATTCTTTTATTAGTCGAGCATTTGCATCCCTTCATGGTTTAGAGATAGAGTCCTTGTCTCATGCATTAGAGGTGCGGATTCCTGATCATATTTTGCATGTCGGGGAGCGTTGTATGGCTTGCCCGGTGTAGTTGGGGCCTTGGATTTTGCCTGCAGACTTGTTTGTCTTGCAGCAGCTCCAGGATTTTGACTTGGTGCTAGGGATGGATTGGCTGTCACGATATTCCGCCACTATCGACTGCAGGGAGAGGACGGTGACTCTTCGCGAGCCAGGACAAGAGGAGTTCATCTTCAGAGGTTGCCAGAGCACGCTGTTTGCAGCGACTATTTCTTCGGCGAGAGCTAGGCGGAAGTTGAGCAGAGGTTGCACTGCCTTCCTGGCCACTGTTGTGGAGGTGCCTACGGCGGCACTGGGACTCGAGGATATCCCCATTGTCCGCGAGTTTCCATATGTGTTTCCCCCTGAGTTGACGACTATGCCGCCGGAGAGAGAGATAGAGTTTGTGATTGACGTGGTCCCTGGGACTGCACCAATCTCTAAGGCACCCTATAGGATGGCGCCAGCCGAGTGAGTTGAAAGCCCAGCTTCAGGATCTCTTGGACCGGGGCTTTATCAGACCCAGTGTTTCTCCATGGGGAGCGCCTGTATTGTTTGTGAAGAAGAAGGATGGGTCACTTCGATTGTGTGTGGATTATAGGGAATTGAATAAAGTGACCATCCGGAACAAGTATCCCCTCCCCCGGATAGATGATTTGTTTGATCAGTTGCAGGGAGCGTCTGTGTTCTCGAAGATTGATCTGCAGTCCGGTTACCACCAGCTGAGGGTGAGGGTCGTGGACATCTCCAAAACGGCATTCAGATCGCGGTACGGGCATTATGAGTTTACGGTGATGCCTTTCGGGTTGACTAATGCCCCTGCCGCATTCATGGACTTGATGAACAGGATATTTCAGCCGTTTTTGGACAGGTTTGTGGTGGTGTTTATTGATGATATATTGATTTACTCCCGGAGCGATGTGGAGCACGAGGAGCACTTGAGGATCGTGCTACAACTTCTGCGAGAGAAGTTGTATGCCAAGCTTAAGAAGTGCGAGTTTTGGCTCCGGGAGGTCTCCTTTTTGGGCCACGTGGTTTCAGCTACAGGAGTGGCGGTGGATCCGGCCAAGGTGGACGCTATTCGGGATTGGCCGAGGCCGACGACTATCACCGAGGTGCGGAGTTTTCTTGGATTGGTTGGTTATTATCGCCGATTTGTGAAAGGCTTTGCGAAGCTTTCCTCTCCCCTCACACGTCTGACCAGGAAAGGGGTTAAATTTATTTGGAGCGAGACTTGCCAGAGCTGTTTCGAAGAGCTGAAGCAGAGGTTGATGACCGCTCCGATCCTTGCCCTCCCGGTTATGGGGGAAGGATTTGTGATTTACAGCGATGCCTCTCATAGTGGTCTGGGATGTGTGTTGATGCAGCATGGTAGGGTGATTGCCTATGCTTCATGGCAATTAAAGGACTATGAAAGGAATTACCCTACTCATGATCTTGAGCTGGCAGCGGTGGTGTTTGCTCTGAAGCTGTGGCGGCATTACTTGTATGGAGAGCATTGCGAGATATACACTGATCATAAAAGCTTGAAGTATCTGTTCACCCAAAAGGAGCTGAATTTGAGACAGCGCCGGTGGTTGGAGTTGTTAAAGGATTATGACCTGAGTATCCTTTATCATCCCGGCAAGGCCAATGTTGTGGCGGATGCTTTGAGTAGGAGGACGAGTCTGAGTTTGATGATCTCGCAGCAGGCGCCGTTGGTCGAGCAGATGAGGCGGCTACAGATAGAGGTGGTATCCCCTGGGGTATCTGCTAGACTTATGTCTATGGTTTTGCAGCCCACTCTGTTGGACAGGATCAGGGACGCACAGAGTGAGGACCCCCACTTGATGAGGATCAGGACGCAGCTTCAGGCGGATCAGACGGGGGATTTTTCTGTGGATAGCTCGGGAGTACTGCGGTACAGGGACCGAGTATGTGTGCCTATGGATCAGGAGATTAGAGACCAGATTTTGAGGGAGGTCCATTATACACCATATACCGTTCATCCTGGCGGTACTAAGATGTATAAGGACCTCAAGGCACATTTTTGGTGGCCCGGAATGAAGCGGGACATTGGGAGATTTGTGGCTCATTGTTTAACTTGCCAGCAAGTGAAGGCAGAGCACCGGGTTCCTGCTGGCAAGTTGCAGAGTCTTCCAATTCCCGAGTGGAAGTGGGACCACGTTACTATGGATTTCGTCACTGGATTGCCGAGGGCGCAGAGCGGGGTAGATGCGATTTGGGTTATCGTGGATAGACTCACCAAGTCGGCACACTTCTTGCCGGTTCAGATGACTTGGCCACTGGAGCGTCTGGCGCAGCTGTATCTGGATGAGATAGTGAGGCCTCACGGGGTACCTGCTTCGATTGTGTCAGATAGGGACCTGAGATTCGTGTCGCGCTTTTGGCGGAGTTTACAGTCCGCATTGGGGACTCAGCTCAGGTTTAGCACCGCTTTCCACCCACAGACCGATGGACAGTCTGAGCGCACCATACAGACCCTCGAGGATATGTTGAGAGCGTGCGTTATGGATTTTGGAGGGGGGTGGTACCGACACTTATCTTTGGTTGAGTTCACGTACAACAACAGCTATCAGGCGAGCATCCAGATGGCTCCGTTTGAGGCGTTGTATGGAAGCAAGTGTCGGTCTCCCTTGTATTGGAGTGACGTGGGTGAGCGGAGGACTTTGGGACCGGATCTACTATTGGAGGCTGAGAAAAAAGTCAGAGTTATTCGCCGACATCTTGAGACAGCCCAGAGTCGTCAGAGGAGCTACGCCGATACTCGACGGCGAGACCTAGAGTTTCAGGTGGGTGATCATGTCTTCTTGAAGGTCTCGCCCTCGAAAGGGGTCCGAAGATTTGGAGTGCGGGGGAAGCTCAGTCCCCGCTATATTGGACCCTTTGAGGTACTTGGCAGAGTTGGTCCTGTGGCTTACAGAGTTGCCTTACCCCCACGCCTAGCCGGAGTTCATGATGTCTTCCACGTCTCAGCTCTGAGGAGATATGTTTTTGACCCGTCGCACGTGATTGACTTCACTTCGTTAGAGATCGGCGAGGACTTGGTCTACGAGGAGCGCCCGTTGCGGATTCTTGCTCGTGAGGTGAGGGAATTGCGCAATCGGGCCATTCCATATGTGAAGATCTTGTGGAGCAATCACGAGGAGCGAGAGGCTACTTGGGAGCTGGAGACAGAGATAAGAGATGCCTACCCCTTCTTGTTCGAGGCTTCTGATTGAGGTACGTCTGCTTTGTTTTTCCTTGTTTCGGGGACGAAACTTTTTTTAGAGGGGGAGGATGTAGGGCCCCAGAACCCCATGCAGCTTTTTTCCGTGAATCCACTGTGTATACACCTGTTGATGGTGTATTTGGCCCATAGTGCATCAAAGGGATGCCACAGATGGACCCTGTGAGCTTTTGGTTGTTGTGTTGGCCTTCGGCTGCTTTTGCCGGATTTTAGGAAAAGTTTTAGGCCAAACAGAGGTTGGATTTGGATTCAGCGCGGAAAAACGCTTGAAAATGGCTTTTTGTTTGCTAAATTCTGAGTCCGGATGCCCAAAAACGGACTCCCGAAAAATTTATTGGATTTCTGGTGCATGGGGGAGCCGTGGACCGGCGGGGGTGCCACATGGCGCCACCGGATTGGCCGGCGCACGCGGCTGGGTCCACGGAAGGCTTGGGTGGTGTCCAGGGTGCACCGTTGGGGGCGTGGACCGGCGGGTGTACACGTGGCAGCGCGTGATTGGGCGGCCCACGTGCGCTCGGTCCACGAGAGCGCGCGGGGAGCCGTGGACCGGGGCGCGCCACGTGGCAGCCCCGGATTGGCGGGTCCACAGGCGCGCGGTCCACGCACGCGCGGGGGCAGGTGCGGGGGCGGTTGGCCGTACGGGCGGGCAGGTGGGGCAGGTGGGCAGCGCCACGTAGCGCCCGCTAGTTCGCGGGCGCCACCCACCGCGTTGACCGCGGGCGGGGACGCGTGGCGGCTGCGGGCGCGGCTTGCACGGCTGCCGCCTGTTCGGCGACACGTGGCGGGCCCCGAGGCGGGTCGGACGAAGCAGCGGATCCCGTCCGACGGCGCGAAGTGGGCCGGGCCGCACTGTGCGCGCCCGAAACCGGCGGGCCGGGCCGCACTGTGCGCGCCCGAAACCGCGCGGGCCGGGCCGGGCCGCACTGTGCGCGCCCGAAACATGGGACAAAATGGGAATTTTCCCATTTGTTCCTCCAGCACTATAAATACCTGCCCGAGCCTTCTTCTTTGCCTTTTTTCTCTCAGCCCACACACCTTCTGCCCGAGCACCCTTAAGATGAAATTTTCCTCTTAATGCTTGATCATCCTGCAAAGTTTCTGGATTTTTGGTGCACGCATCCCGAGGTTCTGGTTTTTACGGCGCAGTGCGACGTTGCTTTTCTTGGGTTCTTCTTCGTCGCAGCGGCAGTGTGAAGGCTTCCCTGGGCTACCCCGACACTCGTTTTTGACGATTCTTGCGCCGACAGTCTCCTAACAGGTAGGGCTTCAACTTTCTTTTTGATCGCGCAGTCTCATTTTGACTCCTTGGCACGGATCCCGAGGCATTAATGTGACCCCTTTTTCTGTGAGGATTGTGAGGACAGCATCGGAGTATTTTGGCCGTATCTTCGCGCACGAGCGTCAGACGGAAACGAGCTTGTACAACTTTTTCATCTACGGATCGCAAGGAACGCGCTCGTATTTTTCTTGGAATTTTAAGAGATTTATTTCGAGGTGAAATTCCCTGTTTTCTCTGTGAACAGTGTACAGTCTTTTTACAGTTTTGTTGTTTGAGGGTACCACCTTGCCGAATTTTATCTTGACTTACCGAACTCAGATTTGGGCGTGCAAGCAGCCGTTTCGAAGGTATCGACGCGAGGATCGCTGTGATATTTTTCTGGGAATTTTCTGGGCATTTTCAGCAGGTGAAAATTAAGCATCTTTGGGACTGTTGTTGTATGTGATTGTGAGAGCAGTTTTTGGAATGTATGTGTAATGGTGAACTTTGTATTGTGCCCAGGAGAGTTACGGGTGTTGCTGGACTTGTTGGAGCGAGAGATTGGTTTTATCTGGTATTTTCAGCTGTTGGGATTTGGACAGTTAGCGTTTCAGGTAGGTGGTTGTTGTACTCCTCTCCTTTGGTATGCCCACTAGGAACATCAGAGTATCCCAATGTTAGTGATACTAAGCTTATTGTTGGTAGCCTTGCATGCACTAGGAAATTAATTAATTGATAATTAATCCATGATGATGATATTTTGGCATGATGTGGATAGTATGATTACTTCATTCAGTCGCTTAATTATTTGGACAGCATGTTTAGGGGCAGAATAGCATTTTGATGACTTTAAATTATCGATCATTCAAATGAGACTGTCACCTTGGCTTATGTTGCATTAAATTGACTACTTGTGTAAAATAGACTAAAATACTGGGACAATTGCATGTCTAAACTGGTCACTTGGCTAAGTCACTTTTTACCGCTACACTATCTTCTGGGATTTGACTTAGGAGAAACCATGCTTTTATTTCTTTCTCCTATCATTTAGACTTCTGAGATAGAATGCTCGGGATCGAGCGAGGGCAGGGATAGTGTAGTCAGGTTGCTGGGGATTTGGGACAGTCTGGGTTTTATGACAGGGGGGTTGCGGCAACCACGGATTTTGGGTGGTTGACCGGGTTGTACTATTGCATCAGATTGGGTGAGGGGGATCGGGCTATTTTGTGGAGGGTTTTTCCCACTTGATCATGGTCACGATCCAGTCCTGCTATACAGTGATACTTGAGATACTTGTGATATGGTTACTTTACTCGTGTGGGTCGCTCCCCTCGAGTGCCACTCCGGAGTAGGCGATTGGCATAGCGGCCAGTGAGTACTGGACCCCGAGTTCCGGTCAGTGAGTGCCGATCTGTTAGCAGATACTTGAGACAGCAGAGCAGGAAGTACCAGTTTTACTGGTGGGTTCGATTGGGTTTATTTGGTCAGATATTGTTTCCTGATGCACTCATACGGTCTTTCATTTCGGTATCATATTTAGAGGCATTTTAGTGGTAGCTCGTTCATCAGCATTTTTATAGCTTACCACCTTATCTTCTCTCCTTTTTGCCTCTGGTATACTTGGTGGGCATGTCTGAGTTGAGGCTTTACCCACTAGGGGAGGCTACTGTTTCTATAGTAGTACTTACCCCCATTGTCTTTTCTTTGTTTCTTTCCCCCTGTTTTGCAGAGTCCTCTGTGGGAGTTGCTGGGCCGTCAGCAGCTGATCGAGGTAAGAGGATTGCAGATTAGATAGCGAGCCACCCGAGGGTTGTAGCTGGAGTTTTGGTGTACCCGGTTTTTCTCAGACAGCTTTTCTACTATTTCTTTTTGGGTCTGGCTTTTGCCAGCTTTTTGTATATTTGTGGTGAGCTGGGAGAGATGTTGTATTTATTTTATCAGTTGTACTTTATTTACTTCTAGCTTCTGTCTGAGATACAGTAGTTTTAGTTCAGCTCTGACTTTTATGCTCTTTTATTATTATCTCTTATATCTGAGCAAGTTACCGACGCTTCGCATATGCGGGAAATACCGCATGCACGACGGATCTGTAGACGGGCCCGGGTTCTGGTTTACACCCGGGGCGTGACATTATCGGTTTGGTGCAGCCGATCTCTAGGAAACCGAAGCCCTAGTTGCGGGTTTTCTTGCTTTGGCCGACCTGCGCCGACCGCCGCCGCCGCTCCTTTCTGCCGCCCGCTGACCACCCAGGTAGCCTTTACTTGCCGAGAGCAAGGATTTAAGTATCGTGGCACTGGGTCGTGCCGAAAACTTACTGCCACGGTACGGCAAAATGCGTGCCGCGCCGTGCTGATATGTGCCGGTCACAAAAAATACTTATGTGCCGACAAATAATGGCATGAAATATGTATTTTCTTTAGCAACAAAATGTTCTAATTGCTTATTATGTATTTTTATCAAATCTTTTGAACTTTATTTAGAAAAAATTTACTAATTTAAAGAAAAGAGAGTTTTGAGTTGTGCCATTGGCACGGGGTTGTATCGTGCCGATATCTTGTTGACACGATACGGCACGATAGATACGGTCTGTGTCGATAGGCACTTAAATCCTTGGCCGAGAGTAATCGACCTATCCCTTGCATGGTTCAGAAACACCTTGTATAATATGCTCTCCATGGTTGCTCTCTAGGTGGCCGCAAATCCTTCTCTCCGGCCAACCTGTGGTGTCCCGGTTGCCCGTGTGGCTTGACCGCATGCTTGGCGGCGAGAAAATACCTATTATTGGTGTAAGGGGTGCATTGTGCATCAAACGGATGCCAAAAACGAACTCAGCGCGAAAACGATCAAAAATTGCTATTTTCGGGCGACAAAATGGCTTCCGGGTGTAATTTCCACTGTGCGCGGATCTGTGGTTCTTTGCGGTGCACCGGGCGCACCGATTTCCTCCCAGGACACGCGACAGGAGGTGGTTGGCGCCGCCCTGCCACACGACGCGCACACGTTGGGCAGGGCGTGCGCACGTAGGGGAGCAGCGAGGTGCGCATCCCCGCGCACCGCCACGCGGCGCCCTCCCATTGGAGGGTGCCCACCTACCAGGGGCGGCCGCGTTGCCCCATCCGGGCCGCCCGGATGGGCGCCACGTAGCCACCCCCGCGTCGGACCCGAGCCGAGGCTGGGCTCGTCCCAGTACTGTGCCCCGCACAGTAAGTCTCTCTCTTTTCTTTTCTTTTTCCTTTTCTTCTTCTTCCTCCTCTATAAAGCTCCTTCTTCCAGCTCCTCCCTCTTTTGAAGACTTTCACCCTTGGGCACTCTCAAAGAGCATCCTTACCATCATCTTCTTCATCTTCACCAGCAAAGAGGAGGACTCAAGAAGCTCCATCTCCATCATCTTCTCCAAGAAGCAAGCCCCACCATTGCTGCAGTTTGTGAACTTCTCCGTCACGTTTCAGTGCAAAAATTCCCCAGGGCTCATTTCTTGGAGTTTTAAGCTCATTTTTGGTTCCGCGTCTTCATAAGAGGTAGGCCTACAACTTTGGTATTCAACTCCCCCCTTGGATCATGAGATTTTTAAAAGTTTTTGAGCCATCTTTGGGACCCTTTGTTTCAGCCTGGAAATTTGGACAACCCTCAGTGTTTTGGCTTTTCTGGACAGTAGGATGAGAGTTTTGGAGTGATTTTTGTTGGAAAATTTTCTACACTCGAAGCTTTTCAACTTTGGTATGTATCATTCCACCTAGATCTGAGTTTTTATTGGGGTTTATTTACCATCTTTGGAACACTTTGCTGCATTCGTGCACAAATTGAACTTGTTGGATAGTTCATAATATTTATGGGTTTTCTTCTTCATTTGTGCATGGAATTGGGAGTTCTTTAGCTCGATTTCTATCTACTCTCGACAAGGAATCCAATGGCATCTCTCTTGCTGGATTTGGAGCACATTTGACCAGGTAACTTTAATGATCTTCCCAGCTCTGTTTTAAGGTTTACAGTAGTGCAGATTTTGGTTTATTCCTTGAGCATTGAGCCTTTGTATGAGGATAACTATGAGAATATAATATTAGGTCTTTTTCAGTATTTCAAAGTATGAATATCTTTTTAAGTTGTAGATGAGCAAATTTCCTATTGAAACCTGTGAGAAATTCCCTATGGATTGACCCCTATAATTTTGTGAACTTCATGATAAAATTGATTCCCTATTTTTGGACAGCAAGTGCATAGTTATGGTTTTGTTTAACAAAAAGGGGTTTAGGATGAGTTTATGATGCTTGGGAAAGGTTTATTTGATTATGGACACATAAATACTACTGTTTGGAGCTTCCCTTGGACTTGTATAATGCAGAATTTTTATCCCCTTAATCCCCAAGTTCATGCTGAAATTCTGGAATTTGATTGCGCAGCGTGTAGTATTTCGGCGATTGCGCTCAATCCGAGGGGCGGATTGGGTTGATTCTCGTGGCATCAGAATTCTGAGAGACTAAGCTTTCTACACGCCAAAATTCAGCTTGATCAGGCATCGGATCGTCAAGTTCCAGCTGGGTTGGTTTGCCTCCAAAATCGGCGAGCGGTTCTCCAATTCTATCCTTATAGTGAGCATGCATGATTTGAATGTACAACTCGTGTATTTATTATATTGATTGAAGCTTACATGATGAACTTTACATGTTATTGTGGATTGAGAACTTGTATGCTTAAGTTACCATGATGCTTATTAGAGCCTATATGATGAATGATGCATGTTAATGAATGATGCATGTTATGTAAATGAGAGCTTTACGTTGAGATGAACCATGCATTAGGAATGAGAATCACATGTTAAAATGAACCATGCTTGTGAGGACCCGGAAATTCCCACGTTTGGATTACTGTTGGATCTGCGGCTTCTGGAGACCCGTGTTGGGTGTTAGAGGTGTTTGCGCGCATATTGGACCCAAGATTTGGACTCGGCATGAAAAATGGATCAAGTTTGCCTTCCCGGGAATTTTTGAGAAATTTTAGAAGTGGAATTTGGCAAATCGGACTTCGGATTTGGATTCAGCGCGCGAAAACGGTCAAGATGGACTATTTACTTGTATTTTTCGGAGCCCGGATGACCCGGCACGGATTTCGAGGTGATTTGGTACTGTTCCGGCCGCCGGAGGGGCGCCGGCGGCGGCGGCGGGCGGCGGAGCGCGGCGGCTGGCGGCGGCGGAGACGCGCGGTCCACCGCGGAGGCGTGCACCCGGGGGCTGGCCACGTGGCGGCTCCCAGTTGGCGGGCGCAGTGGGCGCGGTCCGCGGGATTGGCGCGGGTGCACGGTGGACCGGGGTTGGACACGTGGCAGATCGGGGTTGGTGCGGCGTTGTGCGCGCGGTCCACGGTGCGGGGAGCTGGTACCTCGGGCCGCGTGCCCGACAGGCACGCGTGGGCGCACGTGGGGCGCGGCGTGGGCGCGTTGACCCGAGGCTCCCGGTGTGGAGGCCACGTGTCGTCGCGGGGTTCGGCCACGTGGCGCATGGCTGTTGGCCCCAAACAGCTGTTTGCTGTTTGGGTGTTCACGTGGCGGCCTGGGGTTTTTCCGGGCGTGAACAGTAACGGGCCGGGCCCGTTACTGTAGCAGCCCGGAAGTACCGGGCGCCCGAAACTTTGGGCCAAAAGCCCAAAAGGTGGATTTTCGGGCTGGGCCTATAAATAGCTGGCTTGCTTGGGCTTTTTGCCCCCTTTCCCGAGCTCCCCTGCCCATAGCCCCTTTAGCAAAGTTGGAGATCTTCATCTTGCGCATCTTCTGGCAGAGGCCCGGATTTTTTGGAAGCCGCGGCGTCGACGACTTCGGCATCGGAGCGCAGTGTGGCGATCTTTCATCGGAGGCCCGTTATCGTCGCAGTTCGATCTGAGATGTCCACAGAGCTACTCCGTCAGTATTTTTGGACGATTTTTGCGGCGTTGGAATCACGAGAGGTACGTCTTCGACTTTCGTGTTGATCATCTTGCTGGGTTCAGAGTTTATGACACGGTTTTCGAGGCATTTCTAAGCCGCTGTTTTCTGGTGGAGTTTTTGGACAGCGGCCCCTTGCCGGAATTTTATCTCCGCAACCGAGTGTCGGATCGAGATGAGCCTATACACTTTTTGGATCTACTCGTCGCAAGGATTATCATCATATTTTTCTTGGATTTTTCCGAGACCTTCCCGGAGGTATACTATTCCTCTCTTGTCTGTGTTTGAGTTTACAGTTGTATGGTTGTGAGTGTTTGCGCACCTGAACTGTGGAATTTGTAAATTGGCCTACGGGGCTCCGAATTGGACGTGCAGGTACCCGTTTCGAAGGTATCGACGCGAGGATCGCAGCAGTATTTTTATTGGAATTTTTGGAGTTCGTTTTACAGGTGAAAATTTCGCTTTAAGAGGACTGTTCCCAGCAGATTTGTGATACTTGGATTTTATGGAATTAAGTGTAACTTTGGGTTGTATTTTTGTGCCAGGAGGTATTGATCATTGTCCCTGTACTGTTGGATTGGTGGGTGTGTAGAGATATCTGTTTCTGGACTATCTCAGCTGTGGAACTCCGGACAGTTAGCATTTTCAGGTGGGTGGCCTTGTCTCCAAGATTGATGGACTGTGCTTTAAATCTGCTATAGTAGGACTATGCATGATAGTGAAATGCTTATGCAGCATGTTAGAATGTAGGAATTGCTATTCCTTGTATTATCTGATGGTATTGTCATCTCCTTGCTTTCTACCATCTGTAAGTTATAGTTATTGGAACTTGACCTAGCACCCCGTCATATGTTGCATGTGTAACCAGACTAGTAGAAAACCCTCACTTGGGCTAGGGTTATTTCTGCTTTAGACATCCACACTTCTACTTTCCTGGACATAGTGTTCTTCCTCGCCCGGGTAGTGGGCCGAGTGGTCAGGAGTTATCTTTTAGTGCGGGTTGCATGTTACACTCGTGCTTGGGAGCAGAGTGGAGTCTGGTAGATGTAGTTGGATGTTCATCTGTAGCGGGAGCTGTTTGGGTAGACGGCGGTCCCGAGATGTTTTATTCTCTTGTTTTATCTGTCGCCGCTGTGTTAGTGGCAGCGGTATATCAGTGTTAGCAGGACCTTAAACCCAGAACCTTTTTGGACACACATGATTTTTGTCAACCAAATGGTTTCTTCCAAGCATCGTAGGGTCGCCGGAGTCTGTTCTTGTTTGATTGGACGAAGGCATTAGCCCTTCGAGGCTTGGATATAAAACTTGGTTTCAACTGTTTTCCTAAAAAGAACTAAAAATCATTAAATATGGATTTCGTACAGATCAGATGGCTTCAGTAAGAAATGTCACCTTTTTCTTATAAATTAACCACCCGAGATGATTCGAGTGGTCTGGGTTCTAAGGTCTGCCTTCTTCTTGGGACGAGAACAACGAGAGGCTATGCCTAGAGCCTGTTCTTGTTTGATTTGGGTTGTAGGTTCTAGCCTTTCGGTGTTCCCGGACCCTTCATTGAGTCAGTGGTTGAGATGTTCGGCCTGTTTGGCCTGTTGAGTCAGCTGTTCGCAGTGGATGCGATGTTGGCCTGTTGAGGCAGTTGTTCGCAGTAGATGCGACGTTTGGCCTGTTTGGCCTGTTGAGACAGTTTCTCGCAGTGGATGCGACTTTGTGCTATGAGTTGGTAGAGTGTGATCTAGAGGTTGTTTTTCCTGATTTAGTGGTGGAGGTGGTTCTCCCACTTAGCCTTGAGGATCTTAGGGTTCTGGCAGATCGAGTCGTGGAGGTTTCCCGACTCAGCCATGGTCGTGCATTATCAGATTGAGTCGTTGAGGGTTCTCCGACTTAGCTGTTTGAGTCGAGGTTCTTTTTCCGACTGAGTTGTGTTTTGAGCTTGGAGTTACCGATCTGTTTGATCGTGGATCATAGCCTGCATGAGCCACATTTGGCTTGACAGAGATACTTTACAGAGATACTTGATATGGGTTACTTATTGACTCGAGCGGGTCGCTCCCCTCGAGTGCCACTCCGGAGTAGGCGAGACCGGGCTGTTGTACCGGCGAGAGTTTGAGCTTTTCTTTTGCGACTTGTCATCGCATTTGTCCCTCTGGCTGTGCTTGTGTTGGCAGTCATGGACGTCCTACGTAAGTCCGCTCCTCCGGGACGTAACGGCAGTAGGTTGGCGCAGGCTTGACTGGACCCGAGGAGGCAGTCAGTTCAGATTGGGTGATCAGAGATGAGTGTTAGTTGTGGCATCGTGTTCTTTCTGTTCCACTCTTTGAGCATCTAGATAGAGGCATAGTAGCTGTAGAGTTTACTTTTCCCAGCTTTCCTTACAGCACTGCTTTTGTTACTTTATGCCTCTAGTGGACTTAGTGGGCAGACCGTCGGGCTTGTTGGCGGCACCCACTGAGAACTACTTGGGACGTAGTTCTCACACCCGTCGTGGTGTCTTTTCCCACAGGAACTTCTACTCCAGTTCCTGTTGTTCCTGTTGCTGATCCTTCTGACCGAGGCGAGGGAGTCGCGAGCTAGTTCCCTACCCGTCGTTGGAGTGTAGCGGTACCCCTTCAGAGGAGAGCTTCAGTAGATTAGTTATTTTATTTTCCTCCTTGAGAGAGACTGTTGTAGTAAGGATTGTTATGTATTGAGAGCCTGTACACTGATGTATTTATTGGAGATACCTCCCGGTTGAGTTCTGAGTTTGTATATGAGGATATTGTATGATTATCATTGTTGGGAGAAGGACATTGTTGTATTATTTCCAGTCGTACAGTGATTGATTTAGTTATACAGCAGATTTTTATTTATAGCTCTGATATCTGTTTAGCTGTAGTACTTTTCTTGCAGGTAGGACGCTTCGCCTATGCGGGTTTGGCATAGGTGGCGGATCTGTTGGCGAGCCGGGTCGCAGTTTCGACCCCGGGGCGTGACAATGCTTATGATTGAGATTCATATGTTGAGATAAACCATGCTTGTAAATGAAAGCTTCATGTTGAGATAAACCATGCTTGTGATTGGGAGCTTCATGTTGAGATAAACCATTCTTTAGGATTGAGAGTTTCATGATGGAAGTGTTCATGCTATATGATTGAGAGCTTGCATGATTATGTTCTACACACTAGTTTGATTAAGAATATGTTGAATGAAATGATTCCTTCTTGTTGTATGTGTAGCAACTTGTATGATAGAATTAGTAGTCTAATTATTGCATTTAACAATGAATTATTGAAACTTTGACCTAGCACCCCGTCGTATGTTGCATGTATTAACCAGACTAGTAGAAAACCCTCACTTGGGCTAGCTTCTTTTATGCTTTAGACATCCTCATACTTTACATTCTTTTTCCCTGGACATAGAGTTTTCCTCGCCCGGTTAGTGGGCTGAGTGGTCGGGATTCCTTTTAGTGTAGGATGCATGTTGCGCTCGTGCTTGGGGGCCGAGTGGAGTCTAATAGCTGTGGTTAGTCTTGTACTCGTGTTAGGAACCGTTTGGGTAAACGGTGGTCACGGGTCGTCGAGTTTTCTCCGATCAGTTTGTCGCCACAGAGTTTGTGGCAGTAGTGTACTTGTGATTTAAGGACCTTGGACCCAGAATCTTTTTGGACACACATGATTTTAGTAAACCAATTTTTCCTTCCAAATGTAGAAGGGTCGCTGGAAACTGTTCTTCTTTGATTGGGTAAAGGCATTAGCCCTTCGGGGTTTGGGAATAAAACTTGTCTTCTAATTGATTTTTTTAAAAGAACTAAAATTCATTAAAATGTGTTTCTCAAATCAAGATGTTTTTATAAAAAGGAAACTACTTTCAGTCCTCACCCCGAGCGGGTTCAAGTAAAAATGGATTTCGGTAATAAATATCACATTTTCTTATAAACTTCCTCACCCGAGAGGGTTCGAGTGATCTGGGTTCCAAGGGCTGTTTTTCATCCTCGGGTCTAGAACAACCCTAGATCCTGTTCTTGTTTGATTTGGGTTGTAGGTACTAGTCTTTCAGGGTTTTCGGGCCCTTCGTTGTCGTCGGCAGTGGAGTATCTCCGGCCTGTGAGTTTTAGCATGTTGAGTTTGATGTCCTGATTTGGGAGCCGTTGGGTTGACGGTGGTCCCGACTGTTGAGTACCTCCAGCCAGTGGGTTAGCGTTGTGAGTTGGACATTGTCGATCTGATTGATCGCAGATTTGGACTATAGCCTGCATGAGCCATATGGAGCTCGACAGAGATGCGCGGATACTTTCCTCGGTAGGGTCGCTCCTCTCGAGTGCCGCTCCGAAGCTGGGCCTGTTACTTTGCTATCGCGACTTGTCGATGCTGACCTCGTTGACTGGGCCCTTTTTGGGCAGTCTTAGATGCCCTACGTAATTCCTGTCCCGGTGTGGATGTGTGGTAGTAGGTGGGCGCCAAGGTTCGAAGTGCCGTGGCACGGGGGCGTGCCGCTCGCCGCCTGGCACGGTACGGTACCGGCACGCCCCCGTGCCGACACGTGGCACGCTTGCGTGCCGATGGATACGCATGACCTCTCAGTGGCACGCTCTGGCACGGCTTTTTTTTGTTTTTTTTGTTCCCAATAAGCTCTTATAATATTGTTTTGAACTGTTTAGTCAAAAAATTATGAATATTGACTATATATAGCTTACTACACTTACCAATTGACATACTGATAATTATTTTTAATATATAAAGTACAACTATATCTCATAGAGAATAGAAATAACAATATAATAAATAAATTCTAAATAGAAATAACTATATCTCATAGAGAATAGAAATAACTATATCTTATAGAGAATAAAAATTATGAATATTGACTATATATAGCTTATTACACTCACCAATTAACATACTTGTTAGTTGTGACTCAAAATCAGAATCGCTTCGATATTATGATTCAGGTTCGCCGACGGCTTCGCGGTGCGACTTCGAAATTTTGTGGTACGGATCCGATCCGCTAAGGAAAAACCCTAATTTCTCTTTTATTTGCCCTAGAAACTGTGCACATGTGATACCTTTTAAAAAAAAAAACAAAAAAATTACTATGCATTACTGTACACATGTGACTAAAAAAAAAAAAAAAAAAAAAAAAAAGAAAAAAGAAAAAACACCTAACTATGCCTGTTTTAAAAAATACAGAAAAAATTCTAAAGAAAAAACAAAAAAAAAAAAAACAAAAAAAAAAAAAAAAAATGGAAAACGGGCCGTGCCGGCCGGCACGGGCTGGCACGGCTCGCGATACCCCTCAGGGTATCGCTCTGTCTCGAGCGATACCCTGGGGTATCGCTCGAGACAGGGGGGGGTGCGAGACCCCCCCCCCTGTACCGTGCCCCTCTTTGAGGGGCACGGTACGTGCCGCCCGTGCCGGCCCGGCACGGGCGGCACTTGATTCCTTGGTGGGCGCAGGTTTGACTGGACCCTATGTGGCAATCAGTATGATTGGGTTGATTGAGTATACTAGGATAGAGTCGATGTATCATTTTCATCTGTATCACCTATTGAGTATTATAGATAGAGGCATAATAGATGCAGATTTCTTTCCAGCTTATTTTTTCATTATTACAGTATTTCTGTTATCTAATGCCTCTAGTGACTTAGTGGGCAGACCGTTGGTCTTGGAGACGATACCCACTAAGAACTACTATAGAATGTAGTTCTCACACCCTCTGTCGGTAACAGTTTCGTAGAGGCTTCCCCCGATCATGCTCTAGCTGGCGTGACGGACCGAGGACAGGGAGTCATGAGATAGATCCCTACCAGTGTAGTTCATTTTGGTGAGATAGATGTACCATCCCGAATTGTGGGATTTCATTGTACACTAATGTATTATTGTTTTAGTTTACCTCCCTTTTTGGATCCATATATGATGTATAGGAAGATTTTTATTTGTACTATCCCTGTGGATCATATTATATATTATTTAGGAGATGGATCTTGAACTTTATTCCAGTTATACAGTGGTTTGGATTTTATTTACAGCAGTTATTTCTCACTCTGATATCTGTATAGCTAAAGTACTTTCTTTTGCAAGTTAGACGCTACGTCTATGCGGGGTTTCCCGTATGGGCGGCGGATCTGTTGGCGAGCCCGGATCGCAGTTTCAACCCTGGGGCGTGACACGACCGCTGCACCGGGCCATCGGAGTTGGACAGGGTGGTGACCCTACCACCTCTGTGAACTTCCTCCAGCTGTTGCTTGCCTTTGTTTGTGGCTAAAACCCGAGTTGGAGCAAGCTCAGCCAACCCGAGCTCTAACTAAGGTGCACTTTGGCCACCTTGCTCCGGCGACATCTCTGACAATCCCGCGACACACCGAAGGTGAGCCTCTGAACCTCCTTAATCTTATGAGCATGATGCTTACCCTAGTTATCAAATTGGTTGGGTAGTTAGGTCAAAATAACAATCTAAGCTTTAATAGATTGGAAATTGTTGACCCAATGCTGTTCTTAGACTTCGTGCCACCTCCAAACAACGAGCACGGATTTTGTTACGTCGAGGCCCATCTATTGGTGCCCTCCGTCTAATCCAAAAGTCTTTGGGTTGTTGTAACAAGTCTAAATACCCAAAATTTAAGATAATTATGCAATTTTAAGAAACCCTAAGGGCCTAAATGCAAATGTGACCGCATGGGCTGCTTCGGGCAGCGTGTACGTGATGTCTAAACTTTTTGTTGGAGAACCGACGGCTTTCGTTGAGCGGAAATTGATTCCCGAACCGTAAATTGGCAAAATTGCCGATTTATTGGCGTCTGCATAGATCACGCATTTCGAGGATTTTAGTTGATGAGCTGTCACTGCCAGGTGTCCCTGGCTGTTTCCGGCGCTGTCCTGGCTGGTCCAGTGACCTTTGTTTCGCATCGGAGACTTCCGGAGCCAAAATCGGCTTTTCCGGAAGCGACGTTGGTAACTATGGCCCAGATCAAGCACAGATATTCACAAAATGGTCTTTGGCTGTCCGGACATCTTAAATGAATCATTCCGGGGCAGCATGTGAAGTTTCATCACGTTTGGAAACTTGTAGATACTATTTGGGCCATAGTTGGTCGTTTGGCGGGTTTCCAAAAATTTTGGTAAATCCCGGAACTTGAGGAAAGTCCACTATTTAGTTGTTCTGTTTATGTAGTGTCGATGGGATGGGTATGAGTGAGTCTGTTACTGATCAGAGTTTGTTGTCCAGGCCCCAGTAGTCAGGAGCCAGCACACGAGTAGTCCAACAGGCCTCAGGATCGCCTACACTGAGGTGGGTTTTGCTCCGGTCCGAGCTTTATCATCTCGGCCCTCTGGGGTACCGTATTTGGTCAGACCCCTGTGCTTCATGATAGCCTTGATTCTATCCTTGAGCCTCTTTCCATTGATTGATTATCATCAGCTCATACTTGGACATTTACCATGCTTAACTGGTCACCAGTATATTTAGATTATATCTGGACATTTATCATGCTTGATCGGTTATCAGTATACTTAGATTATATCTGGACATTTACCATGCTTGATTAGTCATTAGTTAGATATCAGATTATACCTGGACATCTATCATGCTTGATTGGTCATTCGCTGGATACCTGTATACTTTGATTATATCTGGACATATGCCATGTGTGATTGGTCATTACTTTGATTACTCTTATTCGGACAGTTCATTACTTCTTGCATTCAGTACTGCATGATATGACACAGGATTGGTATACAGATACTTGCATCCCTATTGGGATTTCCGGCTTGTTGCCGATTACCCGGTCTCTTGGTCGTGAGCTTGAGCATCAGCATTATGATCGCCACGCACCACTGTACTTCACGTACGCCGTGGCATTGATCCCCCACCTTGCGTTCTTTGTCGGTAAAGTGGTCTATTGGATGACCCGTGAGAGCCCCCTGGGAGCACTTGTGGGTGCGGGGTTATGTCAGCCATATTTGGTGCCCGGTAGTGACCAAAAGTGGCATCAGCCTGAGGTCCCTGTAACCGACAGTGGCTTTAGCCTGAGGTTCTCGTGACCAAAAGTGGCACTGATTGGGTACTTGGTTTCTTTTATTGATGCATAGTTCATTATATCGTATTTAAGCATGTTTTATTCCTGTATTTCAGTACCCATTTATGCTCAGTATTATGATTATACTTTCTGACAGTTTGCTTGTTTATATCAGCCTTTATCTACTGATCTTTTACTATCCGCTGATTATAGTATGCCAATAGATACGATTTGCTATTTCTCGGCTCATCGTGCCCACTGGGATACATTTATATTGTATCTCACACCCTTAGAAGACCATCTTTCAGGTCCGCCGGGTGGTGGGATGTCGGGACGATCTTGTGAGGCGATTACGATAAAGTTGTCCCCATGATGATTATTTGGATTACCTGTGACTATGATGTTTATATGATCATGAGTTAACGTGTTATTATCTGATGTTTAGTAATTTGGTTAAAAACTTATTTCGATGTTTAAAACTGAGGTTGATAAGATTGTTATTTATGTTTAGTTATGTTTTGCGATAGATAATACTCTGATTGTGCATTTTGTACTGGTCTAGCCGTGCATGTATGAGGAGACTCTATCCGAGTGGACAGAGGATTTTCTATATATGTGGCAATCTGTTCATGCCCTTGTTTTAGTTTAAACTCTGATTTTTTTTATTTTAAAAAAAAAAAAAAATTACTGTTTTCCAAAACTCGGGGAGTGACAGATGAACAGGCTGCTTGCAAGCAAATTCAAAATAAAGGAAAGAGTAGATCAATTTCCTAATAAATCAAGGTAAAGCAACAGAATGTGTAATATAACAAAAATAACTAAATTTTACCATTTTCATGGTCCTATTTAATAAAAAATTTGCCATTACCGTGATCCTTTTTTTCTTCCTTCCTCATTCCATCCTCTTCAAATACTTTGTTATCATTTCTATTGCCATTATAAGGGTTAACTTATTAAAAATCATAAAAAAGGAATTAAGAAATATATACCTTCCAACAACAACCGCGAGATCACCTCTGATTGTTCCAGGTTCAGACTTCTGCGGATCTGTGGCACCAATTAGTTTCCGACCATATTTGATAGCACCCTCCCCTTCCCAAACCTATCAGGGAGGAAAGAAAATCATGAAGGAAACAAATAGTAAATTTTTTTCCTTCTTTTTTGCTGCTCCAATTCGTGAAAGCTACAAAAGAAAAGAAAGAATCTCTCATTCTGCTTACCATTGCAAGCACAGGGCCAGAGCTCAGAAAATCACAAAGCCCATTGAAGAATGGCCTCTCTTTGAGATCATGGTAGTGCTTCTGAGAAAATTCCTTAGTCGGAACTACCAACTTAATGGCCACGAGCTTGTATCCTTTGCGCTCAAAACGTGATATAATCTCAGCAATCTGACAAAAGATTTCACGATTCTGTTCTTTATATTGGTCAACATCTAGTAATGAATATAATATGCCTAGATACTCACTTTGCACGCTTGCATTTCATCACACTAACAAACTCATGCAGGTAGGACTAAAATATCAAAGGATAAACATGTAAATGTGTTAGAAAATACTGAAAATTGAAATTATTAAAACTTTAATTGTCTGGATTCTGAAATAATTTGAAGTTAAAAAAAAAAACATAAAGTTGCGACATCTTCAAAATAACCTCATTATAAAAAAGAATAATTTTCATGTTTTACTAGTGCATTTACCATTAAAAAAAAATCCCTAAGCAAATGCTAATAGCAATAGTACTACGAATATTGATACACCCAACTAAATCAATCAAGAACTCAGACTGAAGAACTTGAACTGAGAGTAAGCAAAGGTCCCTGCTTTCAATAAAAATGGGAGATATGTTACCAGTCCTCTTTGAACACCATCAGGCTTAATTGCAATGAAAGTGCGCTCCAACTGAAAGAAGGGGAGAGAGAAAACTAAATTAGATTGTATTGACCACTCGGACTATTTCATTAAGTAATTAGAATAAGCAAGTATAATACCTCTGCAGCATGTGCTTCCTGATCATAGAGCATGTAAGCTGAAGAAAAGGAGAGAAGAAATGTTGAAAAGTGTCAGAATAAAATGAGAAGCCAAAGAGAAAGACGTCAAATAGAGATTTTTCAGTCAACAAAAAGTTCAACTTCACCCGTTCCTAGACACGTTTAAATTTGCAATCGACAAACCAACAAAATTAAAAAGCTAACCCAGTGCATCAGACTGAACAAAACTGCCATTAAATAAAACCATATTTTTGCAGGAGAAAACGAAGGAAACAGATTGTAGAAAAGAAAGCAATGTTAATGATCCTTAAGAAACAAACCTGCAGCAGGAAGGGCAAGAGCAGATGAAATCCAACCGCCTTGTGCATTCTTATTCTCAGCCTTCTCATAAAAGGAAGAAACAGTGGATATTTTTCCTCTGAAAGTAGTAAATGCAGCTACTGCAGTGCCACGTCCTTCTGCAAGAAAATGATACATGTCATCATTTTGGAGTGCAAAAGCATTGCAAGCATTGTTTCTTATTGAAACGCAAAATTCATTAAGAAAAAAAAAAGAAAAGAGAAGAAAAACAAGCAGAATTAAATTTTTTTCAGAAATATTCCATAGATAAAAAACAAGATATTTTCTAACATGTCAAATACTAATGGTTATATACTGCAGATCAAGGATTTAAGTATCGTGGCACAGAGTTGTGCCGAAAACTTGCCAGTATGGTACGGCACGGTGCATGCTGGACAGTGTCGATGAGTGATGGTCACAAAAAATATATGTGTGCCGACATATAATGGCATAAAATATTTATTTTCTTTAGCAATAAATTTTTTTAATTGCTTATTATGTATCTTTATCAAATCTTTTGAATTTTATTGAGATAATTGTTTAGTAATTTAAAGAAAAGAGAGTTTTGAGTTGTGCCATCGGCACGAAAACTGTAACGTGTTAGTATCTAGTTGACACGATATAGTACGGGAGATACGACTCGTGTCAATGGATACTTATTCTTGCTGCAGATTTACCTGTAGGGGTCATTCGGTTCAAGATTTGTAATATCTCAGGGATAAATCCGTATGAAATTTACCTAAATTATAATTTGGATTTAACTATCAAACCTTTTAAAATTTTGATTTTACTATCCAACCTTTTCAATTTATTTGATTTGAGTCAGTCAACGGCACTTTGACTTAAAAATTTGAATGTGTTGTTTATCTTTACAAGTTTAGTCAGTATATTTCATACAATTCTCACAACTATAAGTTTATTAAAGTAAGCAATTAGCTTAAATTTTAGAGTCAAAGTGCCATTGACCGACTAAAATAAAACAAATTGAAAGGTTAAGTAGTAAAATCAAAATTCTAAAAGTTTGGTAGTCAAATCAAAATGCTCCATAGTTCAGGTAAGTTCCATACACTTTTACCTATTTCAGGAATGCTGCACATTTTATATTTGGAATGACAAGTTTGGTACTAACTTATCAAGCCACTTGGGTTGGGAGGTCGTTAAAAACTGATATATTCTTATTAATAGACTACTAATAATTCCCATAAAGCATGGAAGTGAGAATACCTCCTACCCGTGATAATTTAGTATTCCTGTCATCTAGGAATCTACAATGATTCCACTATTTCACTAACACCTTTTACAACTACCTAACTTGAGTTGAATGGTAGTGATTTGAATATTTTCAATAGAAAATACGAAGGATCATCGAAATGTTACAAACTGTGAAACAAGTAGGCCCATAGTGCTCACTATGGAAACAAAGTAATTTGGAATGAAGCCAGTAGGCAAGCATAAGATAAGGGCAACTAATATTTGTGGCAAAGCTAACAAGAAAGGTAGAAACTACTAGGTATTTATGTGACTAGTGCATGCCTGAAGAGAAGCCAAAAAATAAGAAACAGGAAAACAATAAAAGTTACTAAACTAAACCCAAACCAAACTGATCAGTACAGCTTGTTTTAGGTAAGAAAACAACAACAATTGATTATTCCACTTTCATTCGCGAAAAGTGTTTGATGGAATGCCAACAAATTTAATAAAATCTCAAATTTAATGAAAAGAAAAAAAAAAACTCAAAAGTTGAAGGGTCCCCAAAATATATATATATATTGAGGGGACCATTTCAAAAAGACCTATATTTGAAGAATTCAACAAAAGAAAGTCATTTAAGCAATTTCGAAATCATCAAGCTGCCATTTTTTTAAAAAACTAAAGAATTAAAAAAAGTCGCCATTTGTATAAACTAGCATGACGCAGATCCCTACAATGGCATCAAACTTTGTGAGAAAATGGAATTATTTTAAAGACTTTCCTGATACTAGCTAATACAAACTATTCATCTAAAAGCAGCAATTTTTTTTCTCTTCTCTACGTCTCACATTCAAGTTATAATTCACAACATAATTCAACTCACTTAAAAATGTAATGAGCTTACTTGAACCATGACTTAATTTTAGACAACTACCTAACCTTTAAAAATTCTGATTTTACAACACAACGTTTCAATTCATATGATTTCAACTATTAGATGGCTCTTCTGTTAAAAAATTCAGGCGCACTACTTGTTTTAATTGGATTGTAAATTTGTAGTCATGTAAATTACATGAGATTCTTAAATAAGTTCAAAAATTCAAATGGCGAATTCAAATTTAATACCGAAAGAGTCATCAAATGATTCAAATCAAATAAATTTTGAAAGATTAAATAGTTGTTTGAAAACGGATTATAGTTCAGGCAAGTTCCATGCATTCTTAGTACCTTCGAATCACATCGTATGATCCAAACTAAAACATTTTGTATGATATTAACTATAACTCAAAAGGATGACATAGATGAAGGCTTTCGATTTAAGCCTAGTTTGGGATTACGGTGTCTACAAGCATATGTTTTCATGCGATTGAAGATTCAAATATTTAGAAAACGCTTTTAATATTGCATCCTTCAATGCTTATAATAAAATTATAGTGGAAACCACCACCAGGGAGAACAGATGGTGTCACACTCCTTTCAGGCAATTTTCACTACAGTTTAATAATAGTGGATGAAAGGAAAAAAGAAAAATTTGAAAGCACTAATGAATTCTTCAAACCTTCCACATGATAAAAACGGGCACTGCATGTATAATAACACAATTCTCAAACTATGCCTAATTTGATATTACTCACCGCACAAGAGAGGCGAGATCCGAGAGGCGGAGAAGAGCGCCCTCGTCGTCCTCAAAGCGGATCTGTAGATCTGGGAGCTCATTTTCCTTGCCTTTTTTTTTATTTTTTTTTCCGCCGAATAGGTTTTTACTCTCTCCCCTCTCTTCTAGGGTTTGGCTACGACGAGGAAGAACCTCTCTATTTGACGCTAGGGTTGGATTCGCCGCGCTGTAGGCAAGGGATACGGATGGAATCAATCCTCGTTGCACTTTTGCCCTTTGCCTTTAAGAACAGTTTAGGATAAATCGTTAGGTGAACCCAGATCACCTAGACCACATATAATAATAAAAAATAATATTTTTAAAAAAGGTTAAAATATATATGTGAACTATTTTCGAGTTTTAACCCTTAAAATTATACCTTCAACTTTTGCCCTTTCATTTACACTCTGTACTATTAATTTAGTTTAATTAGACACTTTTTAAGTAAAAAAAGTTAAATATGTTGGATGCATCTTAATAATTAATAACTATATAAAATTTACGTAAAGTAAAGTAACATTTAATTCATTCTTTTTCGGAAAATTTTTAGCTTTATAGTATAATTAAGAGCTCAACTTTTTCACTTATATCTGCTATTAGGGCAGGTTTGGTTGAAAAAGAAAAATTGAAATCAAAATCGAAATAGCAATGAAAATATGTCAAAAAGATAAAAATAATAATTTATTTGATTCATAAAATGAATGAATCGCAATCATATCCAAATTTTTATTAAAAAAAATTATATTTTTATTATAATTTAAATCTGTTATTCAATCTAAATTTGAACTTAAAAAATTTGAATTATAAATTCAAATTTTAGGTCAAAGTCAAAATTTAAAAATTAAAACTATAAATTAAAATTTTAAAAAAATAAATTTGAATTTTAAATTCATATTTCAAATTTTAATTTTAAATTTATATGATTTATATTTGAATTTAAATAATTATTAGTGAAAAAAATCTTTTCGTTATTATTCCGAAATCAAAGTTGATTTTCTATATAGAGGTGGAAGTCAGTTTTAAAAAATTTGAATCTTTTGGAATAAAAATAGAATGCCCATCCTCCAATTCAAATACTAATAATAGCAACAACTTATTTCAATTTTCATTCTAAACTTTAAATACTTCAAGTCAAATATGTCTTTATTGTTATGGTTGGAGTTAGAGGCTGATTGGGTTTTTGTTGTTATTGCTATTGTCCTAAATGTTATTTTTGGTAATTCTTAATCTTATATAATGATAACTAGTAATAATTATTATTATCATAAAAAATTTTAATCCCTCTTATTGATTATGAAATTTACTTTAAAAAAATTAATTGTGTAGAAATATAAATAAAAAAAGAAATATGGTAATTTCAAACTCTATACAGTATCTGAGTTTCCCATGCATTTTGTACCATTTCGAAATTTTAAAGAGACCGGAATCATAATAGGAAACAATTTCAGAAAGGAATGGCATGCGTAGAGATTGAATTGTGAGGTCTATGGATGACGTGGTGTACTCGGTTCACGAGAAACCTCTTGAAGTTAAAGGAAGTGGGCTCTTCGTGTACTTGTTCGGTTGCGGTGCAAGCCGTTACCGAGAATCGTGGGGAGGGAATCCACGACCAATAAATGAACACGCTGCAGGCCAGGCTGCCGATAAGTGCGCAGACCGATGCAGGTGGCACAATATGTTGTACTTATTTTATTGATGAAAAAGCGCATTCTCAACAGCTGTAACTTGCAGAATGTACCCCGACTCTCACTTACAAACGAGTTGAGTGTGTGTTAGGTAAACCCGAATTGCACCCTCACCGAAGCAGTGAGTTCCATCAGCACCGCATGTTCGAAATCTGGTAATCGCTCGATATTAGATTCTGTAAATTCATAATTTACTCCGGTATCATAATTCAAGCCGTAAATTTCACAACGAAAAAGATAAATGAGATTTTTATAAAAAACCCGTCCCCTTAATAGATTACTGGAATCAATACAACAATAAAAAATAAAAAAAAATCAAAAATAGAAAAATAAGGGTGAAATAAGATTTATTAGAAAAATCATACCGACTCCTTTTCTACAATAGAGTAGTTTCAATTCGATTCCTATTCCTGAATCTCTTTCACCCTTCTTTCGTCCTCTATAAATCTAGAAGATTTCTCTATTTGAACGCATCCGTGCGTGTATCCAAAATTATGAATATCTTGGACATGCCATATAGGTGTAGCTAAATCCCAACCCCTACCATATTATTTGGGTGTGGTTAAACCCTACCACCACCACGAAATAATAACACCTATACTATATTTATATCTTACATTAAAAGCTATCCAAATCCTATTCTAAGTAAATTTATATTCTAATTAATATTTAAATCTTAACAAATTTATCTCTAACAGATTTAAATATTAATCTTAATCCAACTAGAATTCAACTACAAATCTAACTAAATCATAACAATCTCCACCATGATTTGATTTGTAATTTTTAATCGTTAAATCAAACTCTCCGCCACTCCACCTTGAGCGACTGTATCTCTGTACAATTCGATCTCACTTTTGGATCCTCTTAGCTCCACCTAAAGTCGAAAAATCACATACCTTCGAGTCCAACACGCCTAGCGAGATCAAATTGTGATCGCCCCCAATGATGATCAGTAATTCAGTACTCTGATGTCGATCTCTCTTGAGGATCGATAACCTTTAGCTCCGATACCAATTGTTGAGAATCTGGTACTCGCCCCAGTACCAGATTATATGAATCCGCAACTCGCTCCGGTACCACAATCCACCCTGATACCGCTTAGTGTTGAGATTCCGCAACGGAAGCGTCAAATCAAATTTTTACCATAAACCCGCCCCCTCAATAGATTACTAGAACCAATGCAACCACAAAAGAGAAGAAAAACCAATAGCAGAAAAATACAAATGAAATAAGATTCATTAACCAAGAGAAAACTTACACCGACTCCTCTTCTATAATAGAGTAGCTTCAACCCAAGCCCTTTTCCTGAATCTCTCTCACCACTCTCTCATCTTCTATAAATCTAAAAGACTTCTCTCTTTGAACGTACCCGTGCGTGCATCCAAAATTATGGACACATTGGCCATGCCATATGGGGATGGCTAAACCTTAGCCCCCATCATGTTATATGGGTGTGGTTAAACCCTACCACCACCGTGTCATATGGGTATGGTTAAACCCTACCACCACAGTGGGTGTGGCTAAATCCTACAACCAACGTGGGTGTAACTAAATCTTACCACCACCACCAAATAATAACACATATGCTATATTTATAGATTACATAAAAAGCTATCCAAATCCTAGTCTAAGTAAATTTATATTTTAATTAATATTTAAATCTTAACAAATTTATCTCTAATAGATTTAAATATTAATCTTAATCCTATTAGGATTCAACTACAAATCAAACCAAATCCTAACATTGTAGAGCCCGACTTCGTACTCAGCATTGGCGAAGTAGAGAGTTTGCGCCATACGCGAACTGGAGGCTTTATGAGATTCGCGTAGGAAAATGGCGTAGGCTCTGTAGATGTTGAGTTTTGCAATCCATCCAAACGCCGGTGAACTTCGGTTATAAGAAATCGACCACTTTGTGTGGTGTTCCTGTAGTGTCTCGACTTTTTATGGTAGATCTTCTGCGCTTGCGAGTATTCTTTTCTGTGTTAGAGCTCGGAAAACGGAGAATGACAAAGCGATCGGATCTGAAATCCGACTTACGGATCTTCCGGAATGAAGTTTTAGTGTTAGCGGGTCCAAAAGGTAAGTTCTGACATCCTAGGAACCCGCTATGTGTTGTTGGTGCATCAGGATCCGTGCTAACGGTTACGGGACGGTTCGGAGGATCGGCACGCTTATCGAGGAATCGGTTAAAAATATCTTTAAAATATCGGATATTGGGATTTTCGTACGTACAAAAGAGAAATAAATAAATAAATAAAATATTAATAAAAATATATTTATATCCCAAATACCGTATAACCCTAATTTTTAGTGAAAAGATCATTCCTCTTTCTCTTTCCTCGTTGCGCGTGCTGAAGACCGAGACCAGAAGCGTCGCCGATACCGAGGAGCGGATCCAAAAACACCACCGTCCGCGGAGATCGGGATCGCATTGTCTTCTCCGTCGGAGCTAGGTTAGCACCCTTTTCATCTTCGCTTTGTGAATCTTGATCTTTGGTTATCGTTACTTTAATTTCTTTGCGTTCTTGAATGTCGTTGGTTGGTTCCGTTCGTCGATTTTTGATCGTTAGTATTTTCATGTTTCGTGTTGTGGGTCTCGTCTCTCAGTTTTCGGTAATTTAGTTTTGGGTTAGGGTTCGTTGGTTTTGTTCGTTTTGATCGTTGATTCGTACGATGGTTTCATTCGGTGATTTTGTTCGGTTTGATTGTTGGATGGCTTTGGTTCGTCGGTTTTGTTCTGTTGGTTTTATTAGGATCCACAAGGATCTAAATAGGTTCTATCAAACACCTAGAGGGGGGTGAATAGGTGTAAAAATCAAAATACCAATCTCAGTGCAAAATAAAAACCAATGCGGAAAATAAAAACAGCACACCGAGATTTATGTGGAAAACTCCATCACATGAGTAAAAACCACGGGACCAACATGCAATAACAATCCACTAAGAAAAGAAGAATAACAAGGTGATTACCGACTCCACAGACTCAAACCCCTCCTTCAAGTTCTTCGGATCTTGCGCTCACCGACTGCACGTCCACTGCACACGTTCGAATCCACGAACGCCACTCGAATCCACGAGCAACACGTTTCGAATCCACGAAACGCCTTCAACACATCGAATCCACGATGCCACGTCAACTCCTTAACGCAAACTTGATATAAGCTTCGATGGTGATCCTTTGCTTAGAATATCATTAAAGAACCATGGGTGGAATCTCTAAGCAAAGATTAGATCAATTCGACAAAAAGCATCTCATTGAAGAACCGTCGAATTGACCTAAAAGAGGCTAAAAGATGAACGATAAAAACCTAGCCTCTAGGGCTGCTCTCAAGTGTTTTCTGAATTGGTCGATGGTTCTTGAGAAACCCTAAGTATCTATTTATAACCTTTAGAAATCAATCAAAGTCGGTTTAGTATTCTTATCACGACATGACATTGCGTACCGGTACACAATAGTGGGTTCCGGTACTCAATGACGCAACAGACAGATTTTCTTATTGCGTTCCGGTACTCCAAGTTGGGTTCCGGTACTCAATGTAAATTGCAGAAAATCTTGTGTCGGGTTTTGAGGAACTCTAAGTAGGGTTCCGGTACTCAATGTAAAATACAGAATTTTTCAAAGATAAGTTTAACAAAACAAACCATATACCGGAATCCAAACTTAAAATAAGTTATGAGTTAAAATCCAAGTTCCCAAAACCTCTTCCAAACCGGGTTTCAATAAGAACATGATTCCAAAGATTGTAAATATACTTAAATCACCATGATTAAATTAATCATACCTGAGTGTCAACTTGAGCTCTTGTTGAATCTTCTTCGAGTCTTTGATTACTGATTTGACAATTTGAGAACTTCAAGACTCCGTGTCACGCCCCGGGGGTTTTTCGGTTAAGCGAAAAACGTGAAATATTAAAAATTTTTTCTTTATAGTGTCCCCCAGTGCGCGCCAGACCTGCCACACGTGCAAATTCCTCGACCCCGAGGGCGGAGTCTCCTTTGCACGTGCACGGCGGTTTCAACTTAGATGGGCGTGCCAGCCCGCATGTAATCTCATTCACACTTTAACCACAATCATCGTACACAACAGTAAGAGAGAGTACCATAATTACTTAACACGGCCGTCAATATTTAGAAAGGATAAATCCATGGGTTTCCAAATCGGTGCCTACACGACACTCGTTGTTTTAAAAGCCATTTTCGCAAACATTTTTCCTGATTTGAAAACAGGCCGAATAACTACAAGGTATGAAAGCAAACAGAGTCACCACAGTAATTTGAACATCCACACAAGCACAGTCGAACCCACTCACACAGCACGAAAAACTAAGAAGATATACATGAATAAAACCTAGCAACGTCACTCATAGAAATGCCAAAACAAACGACACATCCTCGTTAACCGTCCTCACATCCGTCCCGTGCCCGTGCCCGTGCCCAACCAAACCTGTCACAGAGTGGGGAGTCAGTGACACTACCAGGATGCAACATAAACCAGGGTAAACAATATATGCGATAACTGGGAAACCGAAATTAATGCAAACCGAGCCACCAGCGTGTCCGTGTTTACCCCCTCCCAAGAGAGCCACGGTATCCTGTAACGAATCAGACATGTATACCTGCCCCTGTAATAATCAAATACGTGCACCTGCCTCTCGTGATTTGCTTATACCCCTCCACGGTGCTCGTGCGTGCCCTGAGCAGCCGTGAGAGGTCCCCATCATCACTAGTCGTGGGGTACACGGGCCAACGTGCCATCTTTCCGGAAAAATACACCCTGTGCGGTGGCCAGACCGCCGGTGTGCGTGCAAGCAAACCTTGGGCTCATAACGTGATAATTGTGTGTATCATAAACCAGAGCGACCCACAGTCGCTAGAGATATTAGTAATAACATGCTTATGTAAAACTGGGGTTAGACACGATCATAATATAAGTGTTACTTTATTCATGACAAAACATAATTTCTTTTACCACATTCTTGAAGTGACAGAGGAGAGCACCCACCTGAACAGCGTTTGGTCGGAACACCTGCAGTTGACTCACAGCCCCCGAACGACACCCCGACCTACGGAGTTGTAGTAGCCGCTGGTTTAAAATGCTGTGGTTCTGTTCTTGGGTCTACTTTTGGGTTTTCTTTATTTCGCGTTTCGTTTCAGGGGTCCGGAGGGTGAACTAATAATTCTTTGTTTCCGGGCAGACCGTCGGGGCTCGCGAGTATTTTTAGTCAATAAAGCTCGCGAAACGGAGACCGTCGGCGCAATCGGTTTTGGATTCCGACTCCGGAATCTCCCAGAATAAATTCCAGAAGGTGGCTAACGGTTCAGGCGATCAACGCAAGTTACCAGGCAGACCGGACCCCGGTTCGAACCCGACCTATTGTTTTATTTTGACTTGAAATGGGTCCGTTCCCATTTCTCATTCTGACCGCTCGGGTTTTGTCGCATCTTGGGAAAACAGGGTTCTATATCTGTCTCAACCCCTCTCACTCTAGGCGTACGACACCCCGAGCGCGGACGAGGAGCCAACTCCCCCAACCCTACCCCCTTCCTCACCGATCGTGTGGAGGATCAAGGCAGCGAGACCAAGGAAAGAGAGGGACGACCTCACATCCCTTGAAGCCGAGCACGCAGGATCGGAACCATCCTCCCCTCAGTCTACCAAGGTGAGCACGTTAGGGTTCTTGTTGTTTGTCAATTCTTGTTTTCGTCAATTCTTATTTTGAGCAAACGAGGGAGAGGGGGAGGGGAGGGGCGACGTCATCGCTGGAGTCCGGCGCGCACGGAGCCGCGCTTGCGGGCAACACCGCATGCGGGCGGCACGGCCGCACGGGCCGCGCGGGGCGTGCGTGACCCGCGTACGGGCGGCGCGGCCGTGCGGGCGCACGTGCGCACCCGCGGGTGCGGGCAGCGCGCCCGCACAGCCCGCGCGGGCCGGGCGCACGCGCACCCGCGCATGCGGGCAGCCCTACATGCGGGCAGCAAGGGGGGGGGGGGGAGGCCGGAGGGTTCCGCGGGAGCCCGGGGCCGTCCGCGTCGTTGGCCTCGCCCGGGGACGTCGCCATCTTTGCCGAATCGGCAGGGCGTGTTGGTTTTTATAGGATCCACAAGGATCTAAATAGGTACTATCAAACAACTAGAGGGGGGGGGGTGAATAGGTGTAATACTTAAAAACTCAAATCTCAGTGCAAAATAAAAACCAATGCGGAAAATAAAAACAGCACACCGAGATATACGTGGAAACTCCAATCCAGGAGAAAAACCACGGGACCAACACGCAATAACAATCCACTAAGAATAGAAGAATAACAAGGTGATTACCGACTCCACGGACTCAACCCCTCCTTCAGCTTCTTCGGACCTTGCGCTGACCGGTTGGATGTCCACGCAATAACAATCCCCTAAGAAAAGAAGAATAACAAGGTGATTACCGTCTCCACGGATTTAACCCCTCCTTCAATTTCTTCGGACCTTGCGCTCCACCGTTTGCACGTCCACTGCGCACGTTCGAATCCACGAACGCCACTCGAATCCACGAGCACACGTTTCGAATCCACGAAACGCCTTCAACACATCGAATCCACGATGCCACGTCGAATCCACGACGCAAACTCAGTCGATAAGAATATTGACTTCAATGGTGATCCTTTGCTTAGATTATCAATGAAGATCCATGGGAAAAATCTCTAAGCAAAGATTAGATCAATTCGACAAAAGATATGTTCTTGAAAGAACCATCGAATTGACCTAAAAGAGGCTATAAAGAAGAACGATAAAAACCTAGCCTCTAGGGTTGCTCTCAAGTGTTTTATAAAATAATCGGCCGTGCTCCCCACATTTTTTAGAAACCCTAAATGTCTATTTATAGTTTAGAAACCTTTGGAAAGAGATAAGCATCAAAAACTGCCTAAACAGAAATTTTCCCGCACGACGATCCGGATCAGATTTACGGCGATCCTGATCGTCGTCTTTTTTCAGCAATTCCTGAAAAAACAAGGTTCGGGATCCGGATCGGATTGCCTGATCCGGATCGTTCATACAATTCAGAAAACTTAACATTCGGGATCCGGATCAGAATTTGCTTGGATCCGGATCGGAGTATTGTATGAAGCAACAACCTTCGGGATCCGGATCGCTGGCTCTGATCCGGATCCTGAACAAGTCCGAACACCAGTTTTTGATATAAATGCAATGAAAACTTATCCAAGTGTTTCTAAACCACTCAAATGAATTCGGATCACCAAAATTATTTAGTTAAACGTACCTAAGCATTCCGAATCCATTTTCCTTGAGATTGATCTATAAGATCCACAATTCTTCAACTTCAATCTTCAAGACTCAAGACACTGAGTGTCAACTTGAGCTCTTGTTGAATCTTCTCTAAGTCTTTGATTGCTGATTGACAATTTGATCCCTTTAAGACTCCGACTCAACTCACTGACTTGACTCACGAAATATGCCAACACCAAAATGCCGCAACAATCTCCCCCTTTGGCAATTTCGTGACAAAATCCAAAAATACATAAAAGCGCTCAAGTCACTCATCTTAAACCAAAAAGTCGAAATTCAATGTTATCACCAAAACATTGATTTTCTTTGCGTGAAAGATCCAATAAATACAAAATTACATTTGAACCAAACAATCCCAGAACATACTCTATGACTTAGAACTTGGAGTCTTAAAGTGTTGTAATTCCTGCAAAACAAAACTCCAAACAAAATCAAACGTTAGTCGTTAGAAATTAAAATCCTACATTTGATTCGTCCTTTTGGTTCTTTTGTTTTTCGGCTCTTTCAATCTTTTCTTGATCTCCCCCTATCTCGAGTATCCATGTTCTCCATGTTCTCCACTGTCTTGAGCATCTATGTTCTCTCCCTTTGTGATGCAATCATTATTTTCTGTCTCCCCCTTTTTATGATATGTCCATCATTTCCGTTCTCCCCCTTTTTGTCACAAATTGTCAAACAGTGAACATACTAGACAAAAGGAAATCACTAACAACATTAGTTTATAGAGAAAGAGAGATAAAAGCTTAGTTCCGGTATATAACAAAAATGCAGATTGCGTACCGGTACCAGAAAGCAAAAATCAAATAATTTCTTGAAACAAATCCAGATTTTAGAATCTTTTCAAATACCGATTTGTATTCCATCAAGAAATCAATTTAAGTGCTTTAACCAATGAATTCACACAGATGCCATTCAATCCAATTAATTTCACGAAATTAAAAAGATTTACTCCTAAATCATGAAAAACAAAGATAAAGCATTATAAACAGTTTTTCATGTTATCCATAAAAACCAGAAAAAGTATGTAAGTACTTTAGCGCATCAACTTTAAACAAAAGTCATTGTTTCATGCAACAAGAAATAGATTATACCAAATCTATCAAAAATACTCAAAAATGAAACGAAAATTTATGGAAATTAAAACCCTTAAAGTTGAACAACTTCAATCACATCTAACATGATCTTATGCGTAATGCCTTTATCAAATCATCAATTTGGTAAAGAAAATGAAATACCAAGATCAATAGATGTTTGAAATCCCAAATATGGTAGATAATATATCTAGACAATCTGTTGAAGAGAGTGGCTCTTTGAGCATCTTTCGTTAAAAATCCACCTTATACCAACCTTGAAATTTGACAGAGTCAAGTGTTTCAACATGCATTTTATTTAATCAAAAATTGAAAAAACCATGCTTGGTATACATGTGGTAGCTGCACACAGTACTCGGACGACCGAGGTGGTAGCTCTTTCCTCCATGTGGTGGTAGTTTTCACACTCCTCATTGGGATGTAACTCTTTCCACATCTTTTGAGCATTTTACTTTTCTTTGACTCCCCCTCAATTGGCTATCAATTATTTAAGATATAAGGTATTCAACCAAAAATTGATCTCGCATTCATACTCGACTAAATAGTCAAATAAGATAATGACTATACCAAGAGATCATTGAGAGAGAAAATGACTTTGATCACTTAAAAGATGACTTAATTAACATAAATGATCATTGCAACATCGAAATATTATGATGTCAAAAGCATAATAGATTTCTAAATGCGTGAAAAGATGCAATTAAAGTCAATATGACCAACGCTCCAAGATTATGATTATGGAGTAAAGTTGATAATCCATATAAAATTAAATTGGAGTGAATGAACGTGAAACCCTTTTTATTCAATGTACTTGTTCGTTAAAAACCTTTTGTTCAAGAACAAAACATAAAACCAAGAGCATTGAAAAAACATGTAATGCAAAGATTAAGAAAAATATGAAGGGAAAACCAACCAAAACATTACATACAGTCAAAAGCAATTTAAAACTTAAGACAAGGAAAGATATCACCTTTCCGAATCCAAAATCGCTGGATTTTGGGTTGTCTTGATTCGTTGTGGCCGGGGGTTGTCCGCTTTGACTGTTGATCCACCTTAGGCCTTTGCCTCGCAATGATCCACTTGTATGATCGATGTTGTGGCTCGAACCTTTGGTGGGTAGAGTGAACTCGTTTGACTTGATGTGTCTTTTGATTCCGTTGAGTTCGCTCGGTAGATGAAGTTGCCGAAGGACTCTTCTTTCTCTTTTTCGGGCAATTCTTCACCAAATGTCCTTCAAGTCCACATAAGTGACAAGTTCTTCCTTTCAATTTCATTGTGGAACTTGAAGCATTCACAGTTTGGTTCTTTTTAAATCCCAAACCAACCTTGCTTGATTGACCTAATCCGCACATACAATCTAGTTTCTTGGAAACGGTTGAAAGCCTTTGTATGTCGGATTTGAGTTCATGAACTTGCTTGGTCAAAGCTTGGTTGGTGACATGAATTTCTTCAAACTGTTTTTCTAGAAAACCAATTGTAGTGTCCTAGGTTTTTCGGTGGTTTTGCCCCTGTTTCGGGGTGTAGAACACCTATTATTGGTGTGTGGGGCCCCAACATGTCAAAGTGATATGTTGTTTGGAACCAGAGATGATTTAGGAGCAAGCCTGACCTTCGGCTGCCTTTGCCGAATTTTAGGAGTGGAATCAGGCTAATCGGAGGCCGTATTTGAATTCAGCGCGGAAAAACGCTTGAAAACGGCTATTTACTTATTTAATTTGGAGTCCGGATGCCCAAAAACGGACCCCCGGAAGTTTTCTGCGCAAATTGGTGCACGGGGGAAGCTGTGGACCGGCCGGGGACACGTGGCAGGCTCTTATTGGGCCGGCGCACGGCTCTCGGTCCACGGAGCGGGCCGCCGGTGCACGGTGGACCGGCGGGCCACGTGGCAGGCACTGGTTGGGCCGGTGCAGCGCGCGCGGCGCAGGGATCGCGCCGCGGGCAGCGCGGGCAGGCCGGGCAGGCGGGGGCAGCGTGCGCGGTGCACGGTGGACCGGGGCGCGCCACGTGGCGGCCCCGGATTGGCCGGCCCATGTGCTCGTGGCGCACGCAGCACCGCGCGACTGCGGCCGTACGCGCACGTGGGCGGCGCGTTGACGGACCGGCGGTCGCGTCTGGCGGCGCCGCCCCACGTGGCACCACGCCAGTGGCTGGCGCCGCACGCGTGCTGACCAGGGGAGGGGGGCACGTGGCGCCTCCCCGTTGGGCCCGCACGGCTGCCGCCTGTTCGGCGGACACGTGTCGGGCCCTTGGCCGGGTCGGACGGCCGGTTGGACGCGGCTGGATCCCGTGCGCGGGATGGGCTGGGCCGGGCCGCACTGTGCGCGCCCGGAAATTGGCGGGCCGGGCCGCACTGTTGGCGCCCGAAATCGGGCTGGGCCGGACCGGGCGCCCGAATCTTGGGACATGGAGGGAATTTTTTTCCAAAGACTTTTGGGCCTATATATACAGCCCACCTCTCTCTTTTCTCTGCCTTTTTCCGAAGTGTAGAGAGGGAATGAGAGGGAGGGACCTTTAGCAAAGTTGTTCCTCACACTATTTTACATCTCGTGGTGGGTTTCCAGAATTTTTGGAAGCTCGACAGCGGCGATCCGGATTTTACAGAGCGCCTCGTTTTTCCCCCAATCTTGGCCCGTTATCGTCGCATTTCAGTCCGAGGAGTCCCCTGCGCAGTACAGGAGTCCTTTTTCGACGATTTCTTTGCCGGTGTGTTCCTAAGAGGTAGGGCTTCGTTTTCCGTGTTGGTGGTTTCTCTGGATTCCGATTTCTTGGCACGATTCCCGAGGTGTGTTGACCCCCTCTTTTGCTGTTTGGGTTTTTGGACAGCGGCGACTTCGACGAATTATTTCTCAGCGTAGGAATATCAGATCGAGGCGATTCAAGAGTCGATTTTGGGCTACTTTTCGTGAGGAACGCAACCGTGATTTTTTTGAGATTTTAGGAGCTCGTGACAGAGGATACTGTTTCAGCTGACGGTGTGCTTAGAGGACAGCGGGTATTTTCTGGGTGTGTTGTGCACGCTTTTCGAGGTGGGTGGTTGCGTTTCCCTCTTTGTTGACTTGCTCACTAGGAATAGTAGAGTTTCCCAATTATACATGTGACAGTTAACTCGTGGTATATGAACCTATTGCATGGGCCCCTAAATTATTTGATAGCTGCTATGTGATCAATCTGGGACAATGAAGTTGGACAATTGCTATATCTTAAACTGCATGCAAATAAATAATATTATAAAATGATTCTTTACAAGAAACCTTAGTCACTTTTCTAATACTTTTTAAAGGAATAATTGTATGTTTAATTGGACATCTAGTTAGGCCACTATTTTACTGCAGCACTGTATTATGGGATTGACTTAGGAGAAAACATGTTTACTGATGTTCTTCTCTATCGATGCATGACGATCTAGTCAGACCGGGATCTTGAGATAGTGTAGTTGGATCTTGAGTCTGGGACAGTTTTGACTCTTCTTGGGGATTGGGGGATATAATGGCAACCGCGAATTTTGGGCGGTTGACCGGATGTTATTATCACATCAGATTGGGGATCGGGGTTGCATTAGTGGATGGAGTATTCCCACTTTGATCATGGTCATGATCTAGTCCTGCTATTGTGAGACATCGGTTACAGAGATGATTGATACAGAGACACTTTACTCGTGTGGGTCGCTCCCCTCGAGTGCCACTCCGGAGTAGGCTTTTTGACCGTGATGGGTGCCGGTCAGTTGGTGAGTTGTGAGTGATGACAGAGCAGGCAGTGCCAGTATTTCCTGGCCCTCTGATTGGGTTTCCTTGGGCAGTCAGCTTTATAGTTGCATATATACAGTTATCTTTTGGCACTGCATTTAGAGGCATAGTAGTGGTAGTTCCTTTTTCAGCAGTCTTTATTGCATACCACTGTTCTTCCTTTTGCCTCTTTATTCCTAGTGGGTGCGTCAGCATTAGAGGTTTTACCCACTAGGGGAGGCTACTGGTTTATCTAGTAGTTCTCACCCCCATTGTTGTTTTCTGTCCTTGTTCCCCTTTGTTTTGCAGAGTCATCTGTGGGAGCTGCTGGGCCTTCAGCGGCAGATCGAGGTAAGAGGATCGCCGACTAGCTAGATCGTCTACCCCAAGTGAGAGACTAGCGAGGTTTTTATTATACCCCCTTTTGTATCTCAGACTTCAGTAGTTTCCTTTTGGGTCTGGCTTTGGCCAGCTGGTTGTATATTTATGGTGAGCTGGGAGTATATTGTACTTTTATTTCAGCTTGTAGTTTATTTCAGTCTGAGATTACTTTTAGTTTTATTAGTTCAGCTCTGTTTATGCTCTGTTATTGTATATTATCTATCTGAGCAGGTTACCAGCGCTTCGTGCACATAGAGAAATTCCGTGTGCACGGCGGATCTGTTGGCGGGCCCGGGTTCCGGTTTACACCCGGGGCGTGACACCAATCTTGTCCATATATGATTTAGCGTTTGTCTCCGATTGGTTTAGCTTTTCTTGGAGGATTTTATTATTATTCAATAAAAGTCCTTGTTCCTCCTCGAGATCATGAAGTTTTATCTTTAAAGCATGATTCTCGTCTTGAATTTCAAGTCGTTGCTTCCTCAACTTCTTGATATGCTTGGTCATCTTCTTTGATTCCCCAAGAAGTTGTTGGTATGCCTCAACGAGTTCTTCTTCGTCCGACTCCCCCTCACTTGATGACTCTCCGCCGGATGTTGATGTTTCATACAAAATCAAAGGAGTAGAGTCAGTAACTAAAGATGATAAACACAAATTAGAAGAGGGAATTTGAGAGGCATGAGAAGCAACGATTTTTTCTTTTTCCTCTTTACTTGAGGTCGATTCATTGGAAGTAGAATCGTCCCAAGTTTTTGCTTGCAAAGCCTTCTTTTTATATGATTTCTTAGAAGGACATTCCGTTGAAAAATGGCCGTAGCCTTTGCATCTATAGCATTGGATTTCCCCTTCGAAATCATCTTTTTCTTTTTCTTTAGAAGGTTTTGCAAAGCTTTTGAGTTTAGAGGATTTAGAACCCGATGATCCTTTAGATGATTTCGTGGATGAAGATCCATCGGTTCGATTCTTCCAAAATTTCCGACGAAATTTCTTTGTGATCCGCGCCAATTGTTCTTCAAAATCGGCAAAAGAGATTTCATCGTCGGAACTCGATTCGCTATCTTCTTCCTTTGTTGATTTGAATGCAATACCTGTAAGCTTAGAAGAAGACTTGGAAGAAACTTGATTAGTAGGAAAAGTCATTTCATAAGTTTGCAAAGCGCCTACTAATTCCTCTACACTCATCTCATCCGGATGACTAACGGTTTCAATGGCGGTAACCTTTGCCCTAAACCGTTCCGGAAGAGTCCGAAGTATCTTTCTTACAATTCTCGACTCCGGGATCTTTTCTCCTAAATTAGCACAAGTATTGATTATATCTTGAAGTCTTGTGTAATAATCTGTAAACAATTCATGCTCTTCCATATGAATAGAGTCAAATTGACTTGTAAGCATCTGGAGCTTTTGAATTTTTACAAGATTAGTACCTTCATGTGTAATTTTGAGGATATCCCAAATTTCCTTCGCGGTTTCACACGCGGAAATTCGTGTAAATTCAGTCGAGGAAAGAGAATTAAAAAGAGCGTTCATACCTTTCCCATTGTAAGAAGATCTTTCAAATTCCTCTTTGGACCATCTAGAGCGAGGTTTTGGGGTAGTAGAATTTCCTACTTCCTCAATAGGATGCACCCAACCGTATTCCACGGATTGCCATACCCGCTCATCAATTGCGATGAGAAAAGCTCTCATCCGCACTTTCCAATAAGCATAATTAGTCCCATCAAAAAGAGGAGGTCTATAAATATTACCACTTTCACCCGACATGATAGATAAACCTAAAACCCTCTCTGATACCACTTGTTGGTTTTTATAGGATCCACAAGGATCTAAATAGGTACTATCAAACAACTAGAGGGGGGGGTGAATAGGTGTAATACTTAAAAACTCAAATCTCAGTGCAAAATAAAAACCAATGCGGAAAATAAAAACAGCACACCGAGATATACGTGGAAACTCCAATCCAGGAGAAAAACCACGGGACCAACACGCAATAACAATCCACTAAGAATAGAAGAATAACAAGGTGATTACCGACTCCACGGACTCAACCCTTCCTTCAGCTTCTTCGGACCTTGCGCTGACCGGTTGGATGTCCACGCAATAACAATCCCCTAAGAAAAGAAGAATAACAAGGTGATTACCGTCTCCACGGATTTAACCCCTCCTTCAATTTCTTCGGACCTTGCGCTCCACCGTTTGCACGTCCACTGGGCACGTTCGAATCCACGAACGCCATTCGAATCCACGAGCACACGTTTCGAATCCACGAAACGCCTTCAACACATCGAATCCACGATGCCACGTCGAATCCACGACGCAAACTCAGTCGATAAGAATATTGACTTCAATGGTGATCCTTTGCTTAGATTATCAATGAAGATCCATGGGAAAAATCTCTAAGCAAAGATTAGATCAATTCGACAAAAGATATGTTCTTGAAAGAACCATCGAATTGACCTAAAAGAGGCTATAAAGAAGAACGATAAAAACCTAGCCTCTAGGGTTGCTCTCAAGTGTTTTATAAAATAATCGGCCGTGCTCCCCACATTTTTGAGAAACCCTAAATGTCTATTTATAGTTTAGAAACCTTTGGAAAGAGATAAGCATCAAAAACTGCCTAAACAGAAATTTTCCCGCACGACGATCCGGATCAGATTTACGGCGATCCTGATCGTCGTCTTTTTTCAGCAATTCCTGAAAAAACAAGGTTCGGGATCCGGATCGGATTGCCTGATCCGGATCGTTCATACAATTCAGAAAACTTAACATTCGGGATCCGGATCAGAATTTGCTTGGATCCGGATCGGAGTATTGTATGAAGCAACAACCTTCGGGATCCGGATCGCTGGCTTTGATCCGGATCCTGAACAAGTCCGAACACCAGTTTTTGATATAAATGCAATGAAAACTTATCCAAGTGTTTCTAAACCACTCAAATGAATTCGGATCACCAAAATTATTTAGTTAAACGTACCTAAGCATTCCGAATCCATTTTCCTTGAGATTGTTCTATAAGATCCACAATTCTTCAACTTCAATCTTCAAGACTCAAGACACTGAGTGTCAACTTGAGCTCTTATTGAATCTTCTCTAAGTCTTTGATTGCTGATTGACAATTTGATCCCTTTAAGACTCCGACTCAACTCACTGACTTGACTCACGAAATATGCCAACACCAAAATGCCGTAACAGGGCGTGCCCCATGATCGACCGGAAGGGTTGAGTGTTCCGCAGTCCTTTTATCTTTATTTACCTTTCGGAAGGTTGGAGTTACTAACTCCTGTGCGACAGGTTCGTGTAGGTCCGGGCAGGCACGCCGAGACGCGAAAGAACCTAGAGTCGACCAGCAACGCGACAACGAAGAAGGTGGGTTCCCTTTGAGACTAAGCATAGAATCGGTGTTTTTGGATAGTTACTAACTGCATATTATGGTTACTAATGCTGACGGTCTCTATGATTGCGATATTATCCTGTATCTTGGTCACTGTGCTCGTAGTTGCGACACGCGCACCCGCGGTCTGGCCACCGCAAAGGGTGCTCTTTTCCGGAAAAGCGGTCTTCGACCCGTGTAAACCCACGCGGTGAGGTAGTGGGGGCCCCCGTAGGTGTGGGGTTTGAGGCATCAAAAGGGGGGGGAGAGGTGTGACCTGTCGGGATAGGTGTCCGACGAGGTCAGGTGCCCTAAGGTGTGAGCGGTGCGATCTGTCGGGGTAGGTGCCCGACGAGATCAAGGTGCGTAGGTGCTACAGGTGTTACGGGTATTACAGGTATTGCAGGTGTTCGCGTGTTACTTTTCCAATGAGCCGAGTGGTTGCTCCGGATAGTCTTACTGTTGGGTTTGGCATTCTTTCTTGCTTATTATTATTATCACGTGTCGCTGACTACCCACTTCGTGACAGGTTCTTCCAGGGGTGAGCGGTAGACGACGGTGAGGTCGAGGCAGGAATGGTCGGGCAGTGAGGAGCCCTAGTCTGTATCTCCTTTACCTTTCCTTGCATTTCATTTGGTACTGTAGACTACGGTGTGGTTCGCGATACCCTTGTGGGGTCGGTGTGGATGTTGATTACTGGTATTCTGGATTTGAAATTATGGTTCTTTTATTATCCCCGTTCGGCCGTTTTCCAAAGCAAAATAACTAGAAAAGAAAAAGAACTTCGAAAACTATCTTTCAAAAATCTGGGGTCGTGTGGACCCGTTTTCCAAACCATGTGGATTTATGGGATTTCTAAACTGTTTTCAAAACCTCGGGTCATGTGGACCTGTTTTCCAAACCCTGTGGATTTATGGCATCTTTCCAAACTGTTTTCAAAACCTTGGGTCGTGTGGACCTGTTTTCAAAACTGTGAGTTTATCCTTTCAACTTGACTAGCGACGGGCATTGTATTCAGTCTGCATTGTTGTTTAAATATCGAGCTGTTGTGATTAACTGAATGCTTGTGTTAAGATGTTGTAATAGCCGCGACGCCGTGCATATACAGAGGAGACTCTGCCCGATTTTCGAGTAAATCTGTATATGCGGCGGGTCTGGGCACGTGCCGGGGAGGACTGAATTTCAAAAAAAAAAAACTTAACAACTCTTTCTTTTCCGCTGAGCGAGACCCCCGGGGCGTGACAGATTAAGATGGTATCAGAGAGGTTTTCTTTTAATCACAACAGCGAAGGTCCAACATCCACGGTAATACCACACGTAGCTTCGAGTAAATGAAATGTGTAAGACATAGGGGTGTAGGACGTGAGTGATCGGGGGAGGGAGGGGGAAAGTGTAGTTTCTTCTCTCTCGATGTAGGGCTGTTGTTCTAGCGGGGACTAGGACTAATGTTTTGGTTGCATGTGTGTACAGACGATGGTCCGAACTAGAGCGTCGGCCGGGGATGAGGGGGCAGATGCGACGGCATCGACGGCCGCGGAGAACCAACTCCTGCGGCAGCAACTGCGAGAGATGGCGGGACAACTGGCGACCCTCACCGATCATGTGCGTCAGTTGACGCAACGGCTCCCGGCCGCGACGGCGACGGACGCACCGGCCCCTCCACAGGGGCCAACCGCGCCAACAGCAGTACCGCAAGTGACGGGGACTGGGGCAGGAATGGCCCCTCCACCGACAACAGCGGCCGGGATAGCATCAGCCCAGACTACGACGCCGGTAGCAGCACCCCCAGCAGCGTCCACGGGACCGGCTCCGGGGGCCCTCGGCGGGGGTACCTCGGGGGAGACTTTGGTGGCACCCGTTCCTGCTGTGGCCGCCGCCGCCGCGGGAGAGGGGACAGCTTCACTGACGGAGCGGGAGCGGGTACGAGCCAACCTGGCGGATTTCAAGAAATACGATCCACCCGTTTTCGAGGGAGAAACGACCGATCCTTGGGTCGTCGAGGACTGGGTAGGATCGATGGAAAAGCTGTTTGAAGACTTACTCATGGAGGACTGTGAGCGGGTCCCCCTAGCAGTCCACTGTCTAGGGGGAAACGCCCGCTTATGGTGGAAGACGGTGCGCCCTGACCCCACCAAGAGCACCGTGCTTCCATCATGGACGACGTTTAAGCAGGAGCTGTTTGGGGCTTTCTTTACCAACAGCGTCAAAAAGAAACTGGAGGACGACTTGAATAACATCCAGCAGGGGAGCAAGACAGTTATGGAATATCAGCGCGGATTTGTGCGATTGGCGAACTGCGTCCCTTTCGTCATAAGGGACGAAGCCCACAAGGCGCAACTTTTCGTGGATGGTTTACGGAGTGATATCTTCCAAGTGGTACAGGCAGCCGACTTGCACACGTTCCAACAAGTGGTCGACCGGGCCACTGTGGTCGAGCGCGGGTTCGCAGTTACACGCGCCAAGAGGGAGGCCCCGGTGCGGCACGAGGAAAAGAAGCGGCAACAACCGTACGTTGGGGGGAGGGGGGGGGGGGGTTCTTACAGTGGGAGCCGACCCCCCAAGCGGTGGAGACCACAGTCAGGATCCCGGAGCGCACCTGCAGGAGGACCGAGGCCGGGGGACAGGCCTTGTGTAATCTGCGGGGGGGCACATCAAGTGCTAGACTGCCCCCAGAGAGTCGATCATTGCTTCCGCTGCGGTAAGCAGGGGCACTTCCGCCGTAACTGCCCCCTAACCTTGGGACCAGCCTCCTCTGCCGCATCCACGCCTTCGACACAGCTCTCAGGGCGGGGGAAAGCTCCTATGGGGTCGACCTCTAGGCCTCCGGCACCGCGACGCGAGGAGGCAAGGCAGCCTCAACCGGGCGGGCGAGTTTATTCAATGACCCACCAAGAGACGGACAGGCCGGAGGACGTGCTTGCAGGTATTACTTCTGTGAGGACCCGAAATTCCCACTTATTGATCACTGTTGCGTCTACTGCTTCTGGAGGTAATTGTGGCGCGTCGGTGGGGTTTGTGCACAATTTGGACACAAGTGTTGGACTTCGGGCTTAAAAAGGGATCACGTGGGTAATTGTAGGACCCGCCGGGTGTTTAGAAGTGGTTTCGCGTGATTCAGATGTCAAATTGGACTCCGGGCGAAGTTTGGATTAAAGATTACCTCTCCGGTTGCCATCGGGAATTTTTAGAGTTGGAATTGGGCAAATCGGACTTCAGAATTGGACCCGGCGCGAAAAATCGGATCAAGTGGGCTATCCGGGGGCACTCCGCAATTTTCGGATGAGAATTTGGAAAAATGGACATCGTTTTTGGATTCAGCGCGCGAAATCGCTAGGAATGGACTATTTACTTGTTTGTTTTGGAGCCCGGATGTTGTGCGCGTTTTTCGAGGCACGTGTGCGGATCCCGAGGTGCGGCGCGCTTTTCGAGGCGGTGTCGCGCGGCTCGGAGCGCGGCGGCGCACTGCGCGAGGCGCGCAGGCGCGTTGGGAACGCGCTCCTGCGCGGGTGACGCAGGGGCCGCCACGTGGCGGGCCCCCGTTGGCGGCCGCGCGGAAGGGGAGCGGGCGCTCGGTGTCACGCGCCCGTGTGGCGCGTGACTGTCGCGCGCCGCGTGGCGCGCGGTGACGCGGCCGCGTGGACGGGCAGGCGTGTGCCTGCGCCGGGTGCACGCGCCTGTGTGCCGTGGACCGCGGCTGGGGGCTCCCCCATTGGCCGGTCCACCGTGCACCGTGAGCCGTGGACCGCCCCTTTCTCTTTCTCCTCTTTTCTTCTTCTTCTTCCTCCCCGCACCACCATTTTCTCCTCCTCTTTTCTTTCTTCTTCAACCGAGAGCGAGAGAGAGTGAGGAGGGAGGTTGTGGGTTGTGCGGCGGTGCGCCGTGGACCTCGCGGCGCGCGCGAGGTGTTCCAACGGAGCAGTTTGGGCGGCAAGGCGCAGTCGGGTAGGTTCCGCACTTTATTTTTACGGTATTTTTGGGCACAGTTTTGGGGCGTTCTTTTGGACTGTGAATTAACCCCTTGTTCTTATCTGTGTTTGGGACCGTATTTTTTTACTGCACCGTTTTGCGTGCGGACCCCGACGGCGTGCTCCGTTTTGCGTGCAGACTCCGTTTGGCGTGCGGATTCTGGCACCGTGCATCGTTTTGCGTGCAGACTCCGTTTGGCGTGCGGATTCTGGCACCGTGCTCCGTTTTGCGTGCGGACTCCGACAGCGGACTTCGTTTTGCGTGCGGATCGCGTGGAGGCCAATTGCAAGTGTCTACGAGCAATTGGTGGCAAACCGAGGTGGGTGGCCTTATCTCCAAGTTTTATGGACTGTACAGTAATTCTACTGATGTAGGATCATGCATGATAAAGTATTTCTTGTGTAGCATGCTAGAAGGTAGGAACTGTTATTCCTTATATTTATCTGATGATCTTATGATCCCTTTTTGCTTCCTACCACATGTTAAAGTATGGTGATCTTGGAACTTGACCTAGCACCCCCGTCATATGTTGCATGTGTAACCAGACCAGTAGAAAACCCTCACTTGGGCTAGGGTTATTTATGTTTAGACATCCACACTGTTTTTCTATTCCTGGACATAGTGTTATCCTCGCCCGGGTAGTGGGCCGAGAGGTCGGGACTTTCTTTTAGTGTGGGATGCATTTGCACTCGTGCTTGGGAGCAGAGTGGAGTCTGGTAGATGTAGTGGGTCGCTTATCTGTGCCGGGAGCCGTTTGGGAAAACGGTAGTCCCGGGAGGTCTTGTTGCCCTGTTTGTGCTGTCGCCACGGAGTTAGTGGCAGTTGTGTGCCTGTGTTAGCTGGACCTAGAACCCATAACCTTTTTGACATACACATGATTTTTAGTCTATCGATGTTTTCTTCCAAGCATCGAAGGGCCGCTGAAGTCTGTTCTTGTTTGTTTGGACAAAGGCATCAGCCCTTCGGGGTTTGGGCAAATCCTTGTTTCTAACTGTTTTTCCTAAAAAGAACTAAAAATCATTAAAATGGGTTTCTCCTCAAATCAAGATGGTTTTTCAAAAAGGGAACTACTTTTAGTCCTCACCTGCGTGGGTTGAGTGAGAATGGTTTTCAGTAAACAATGTCACCCCTTTTTCGTGTAAACTTTCCCACTCGTAAGGATTCGAGTGGTCTGGGTTTTAGGGGCCATTCCTTTGTCGGGACGAAAGCCACGGGGGCCGAGCCTGGAACCTGTTCTTGTCGAGAGGGTTGTAGGTGTTGGTCTCCCGGGGACTTTCGGGCCCTGGTTGGTGTCCTCTGTGAGTTTGACGTTCTGTCGTGGGGAGCCGTTGATGTGATGATCCGGAATTCTATAGGACTTTACAGTGTGATCGGCAGCTTCTGGAGGCCTATGGGGCATGTCGGCGGTGTTCGCGCGCCAATTTGGACTCAAGTGATGAACTCCGGGCTTAAAATGGATCACGTGGATAATCGGGGGACCCCGTCGGATGTTTAGAAGTGCTTTCGCGCAAATCGGATATCAAATTTGGACTCGGCACAAAATTCGGATTGAAAATACCTTTCCGGGAGCCTCCGGCGATTTATCGGATGGGAATTTGGCGAAACGGACGTCAAATTCGGATTCAGCGCGCGAAAACGGTCAAAACGGACTACCCACTTGTATTTTTGGTGCTCGGGTACTGTTCACTGGCCGGAATAGTAACTCCGGCGATCGCCGGCGGCCAGCGGCGGCGGCGGGCAGCGCCGGCGGGCGGCGGCGCGGCCTCGGGCAGGCGGCACAGCGGCGGCACGCGGCGCGGGCAGGGCGCGGGGGCGCAGGGCAGGCGCGCGGTCCACGGCCCGGGCGTGCACCGTGGCGGTGCCACGTGGCGGATGGTGGTTGGGCGGCTCACAGCGCGAGGTCCACGGAATTTCGCGGGTGCACGTGTAGTGATCCGGCCTTTCGGGGTATTTTTGACTTACGTGTAGTCATTTAAGCCTTTAAGTGAAATAAAATTATTCAATCCTTGAAGTTGGCCATTGTGAGATGCTAGTATTTTTCTGCGATAGAGCGCGGAAAAAGAAAGCCGACGGCGCGATCGGATCTGAAATCCGATATCGGGAACCCCCTGAACGGGATTCAAAGTGATACGGTGATTAGTCGTGCATCGGAATCCGTGCTAAATATCTTGCACCCGTTAAAGATAAGGTGGGTTATCTCGTGGGGGATAATTAATTAGTTAATTAATTATGCCAGACGGAAAATTAATTAATTCTCTTACGTACGAATTAAAAGAAATTAATTAAAAGATTTAATACGACTATATAAGGGATCCCGATTATCGGAAAGAAAAGAAAAGAAAAATAAAAACCCTAATCGGTGAGAAGAGAAAAAGAAAAGAAAAGACGGAACCCTAACCGGAGGAGAAAAGAGAAAAAGAAGGAGGAAGCGCAGGAACCCGATCGCCCTGATTCACGTGCCGGAGATCGGAGAACGAGACGCCATCGTCTACGAGGAGCGGATCCGGGTCTCCAACGCCGAAAGGAAACAAGATCGGTTCTTTAATTCCGATAAATTAAGGTTAGTGAACATCGTTGCGGTTGTTAAATTAATCGGGGGTTTATCGTGTCCTTGTAAGGTGATTTTAATCGAAACATCGATTGCGGATTTTTGTGGGTTTTGATCAATGTTTTATTCTCGTTCTTGATCGAGGGTGATCGATGGTTTTTATCGAGTTTAATCGATGATTTTTAGTCGGTTTCTTTTTATCGGACTTGGTCGAAAATTCGATCGGGGTTCCGATTTATGTTTTGGTTGTTCGTGGATCAACGGTTTAGCCGTTAGATTTACCGCGGATTTATTCGGAGATTTTTGGGGATGTTTCGTTGGAACATAGTGGGTTAACGGGAGTGAAAACGGCGAAGAAAACAGCGAAACTAGGGTTTACTGTGCTTGTCCGTACAGCACGGTCCACGGGTCCAGGCGTGCACCCGGTGCATGCCCGCAGCGTCGGAAGCACCAGACCCGGTGCACAGTTTTGTGCACCGGCCCGGCCCAAGGCGCGCGGTGCACGCCTCATGTGTGCACCCGGCGCACGCGCTTGCGGCCGAAGGGCAAGGACCCGGTGCACGCTCGGGTCCTGCACCGGCCCGGCCCGAGATGCGCGGTGCACGCCTCCTGCGTGCACCCGGCGCATGCCTCCGCCGCCTGACGCCGTGAACCTGGTGCACGGTTTCCCCCGTGCACCAACCGACAGCCCGAAGTTCATTTGCTCCGTTTTTGTCCGTTTTTCCACCGTTTTGAGCGCCGTCTTCGCCGTTGGGATCACAATCTCCGCGGTTTTCTTGGCATGGCAACTTGGGATTTTTTTGGTCACTGTTTTATTTTGTTGGGTGCCGATTTCGCCGACGCTCCGCGCCTCGACGAAATTGTCGGGGGCGCGCCGTCGGGTCTCTTCTCTCATCATTTTCGCCGCCGGGGCCTTCTTGGTCTAACCATTGACGTCCCGAGTGGGCTACCGGTTGAGGATTGAGTTTTGTTGGACTTTTCCGCCGAAAAGAGTAAATTGGGTCTTGGGTTTTCGGATGTTAGTACACGCTTTTGACTATAGTTATCCTTGCGGACTTTCTTTAGGTCCAGACGCGCAGCGGAGGTGCGCGAAAGATTCGGGTGTTCCGATCTCTCTCCAAATAGGTGGGTACGGTTGCTGTAAATACAACCAGTGCAGTAAGTGCATCTATCGTCATTAAAGTGCTCTCAATTTATCTAACAAAGTAGATGGACAATTTAACCTTTCGCATAATCGTGTTTTTATCTAACAATGGAAGCGGCTGCGGTCGCAATGCTCATGACACGCCGATCTCGGCAAATCCGTTTTGGGATGCTGCACGTACACAGGCGGATTGGCCTCCGCATGGGTGTACTTTTCCGGAAGAGTGGTCTCTTATGACCCGTGTTCCTCACAAAAGTGTGGGTGCCGTGAGGACCCCTTCGCGCTCGCTGGGAATAGCACACCAGCACCGCGAAAGGGTTAAATGCATCAAAGTAGGTGCTTGCGCACGAGGGGAGACTTTAGTCTCCCCGACAGGTACTTTGGGGTTGGTGCCCAACTTAATTGGTAAATCTGGGGTTGGTGCCCAGCTTAATTGTGTGCAGGGTTTTAGCGAAAGGTTCCGGTGTATTTGGTTTGCTCCTTATTCCTTATTGATATTAGACATCTACTTTGTTTGTCACTGACATTACCCACTCCGTGACAGGCGCTACGAGGGGCGTTAGCCGGGAGATTGTTGAGACTGCGTCGCGAGGGCCGTAGTCAGAACACTTGATTATTTTTATTATCTCAGTTCTCTTACGCTTAATTTAGTTAATTTGCTTGTGGGTAGTAATATTCGTGGACATGTAGTATTTAGCACTGTGGATGAGTTGTACTTTTATAGTTTGGTTCTTTTGGTGATGTTTTCTTGTGCGGCATGTTTTCATGATAAACCAAATGACTTCGAAAAGGTTTTCTCAAAACGAAGTGCCGTGTGGGCACGGGTTTTGCAACTGCTGGCTTTATCCTTTCTAAACATTGATGCCGCTTTAATTTTCCGCTTGATGTTGTATGTCTATTGTATGGTTGATGGTTGGTGTTGGATGTATGTTGTTGTAAATGAGACGCCGTGCATATACAAAGGAGACTCTGTCCGTGGACAGGGAGAATTTGTGTATGTGGTGGTCTGGCACGCACCGGGGATGAGGTTTAAATTACCTTGTTAAGGAAAAAAAAAAGACACACGCAATTTTCTGCTTTGATAAACTCAAAAACCCCCGGGGGTGTGACAGATTAAATGGTATCAGAGAAAAACAACCATAACCATAGTAGACGTGATCCACATCCACAGTGTAGGGTACCACAAGCAAATTAGACATGAGATAACCAAGGTATAGGTGCGTAGTTCGTGAGAGTACGGGGAAAAGGGGAACGTAATGTAGGTGTAATCGTAAGACAGGGTGTTGGGGTTATAACCTTAGGGTTAACGTGGTTTCTTTGTCTATAGCGGACGATGGCCCGGACTAGATCGTCCACCGAGAATGCGGACGCGGACAGAGTGACCCCGACCACCGCAGAGAACCAGCTCCTCCGACAACAACTGCGGGAAATGGCCGGGCAATTAGCGACGCTGACGGAGCAGGTTCGTCACCTGACGCAGCGACAGGCAACCGCGCCAGCCGAGCGCGATCCAACCCCTCCGCCCGAAACCACCGCACCCACTACGGGACCGCAAGGGACGGGTGGTACGACGACAGAACAGCCCCCATCCCCAAGGGATGTACCTACTCCGACGACCACGGGGCCCGTGATGGGAGCGACAGCAGGGGAGGCCGGAACGACCCCTACTCTCAGGGGGTCCGCCGTGGTAGAAGGGATCACGGAGCAACGAACGACGCGAGAAAGGGTCAGGACGAATTTGGATGGGTTCAAGAAGCATGACCCTCCCACTTTTGAGGGAGAGACGACCGATCCATGGGTCGTCGAGAAATGGGTGGATACCATGGAAAAACTCTTCGAGGACCTACTAATGGTGGAACACGAGCGGGTTCCACTAGCCGTCCACTTCCTCGAAGGGAATGCACGCATCTGGTGGAAGACGGTACGCCCGGATCCAACTACAAACGACCCGCTACCGACATGGACGGCCTTTAGAGAGGAACTTTTTGACGCTTTCTTCTCCGATAGCGTCAAGCGGCAATTGGAAGACGACCTGAAGAACATTAGACAAGGGAACCGCTCGGTCATGGAATATCAAAGGGAGTTTGTAAGATTTGTGGTTTCTTTTTTTCCTCTTAGATTAGGAGCACCGGTCACACCTTAACCTGCTACCCCTGTTAGACTCTCTCTCTCGCTCCCTCTCTCTAGAATCCTTAAGTATTAGGCGAAGCCTCCCCCGGCCGATGTGCGCGGGCGAGCTTCGAAGCATAGGAGAACCTTGTGTACTCGGGGCCCGTTAAGGGCCATGCAAGGAATAAATAGGCTCCACCCTATGCCTTGCAGCCGAGAACCCAATGGGGCCGATAGGTAGTTCAGGGCCGCTCCCCAGATAAGGATCTGCGGTCCCGTGGTAAGGGAATTTCTGGACGTGTTTCCGGCAGAGCTCCCCGGAGCGCCGCCGGAACGAGAAGTCGACTTGCCCATTGAACTACTTCCCGGCACCAAACCCATCACCAAGGCACCGCACAGGATGGCCTTCGCGGAGTTGAAGGAACTCAAGGCACAGTTGGAGGACCTTTCGGATAAGGGCTTCATCAGACCTAGCGCGTCACCCTGGGGCGCGCCCGTCCTGTTTGTGAGAAAGAAGGACGGAAGTCTCCGGTGGTGTATCGACTACCGGGAGAGAAATAAGGTCACCGTTAAGAACAAGTACCCCCTGCCAAGGATCGACGACCTCTTCGACCAACTACAGGGGGGCGACGGTGTTTTTAAAGATTGACCTGCAGTCGGGCTATCATCAGGTCCAAGTAAAGGGGGAGGACATCCCCAAAACGGCTTTTCGGACTCGCTACGGTCATTACGAATTTACTGTAATGCCGTTCGGGCTCACGAATGCCCCGGCAGTGTTCATGGACATGATGAACAGGGTATTCAAACCCTTCCTGGATTTATTCGTGGTGGTCTTCATCGACGATATCCTCATCTATTCCCGTACAGATGAGGAACATGAAGAACATCTGCGCACAGTCCTCCAGACCCTACGGGAACAGAAACTCTACGCCAAACTCAAAAAGTGTGAGTTTTGGGTCCGAGAGGTTGGCTTCTTGGGACATGTAATCTCGGTGGCTGGGGTCGCAGTCGATCCGAAGAAGATAGATTCGGTGACGGACTGGACCCAACCGACGACGGTAACGGAGATTCGAAGCTTCCTGGGATTAGCCGGGTACTACCGGCGCTTCGTGAAGGGTTTCTCCTGTAACGCCCCGGGTGGAAACCAGAACCCGGGCTCGCCAACAGATCCGCCATGCACACGGAATTTCCCATGTACACGAAGCGTCGGTAACCTGCTCAGATATAAATGTACAATAAAAGAGCATAATACAGAGCTGAACTAAAAGAACTACAAAATATCTCAGACTGGAAAAGAAATAAAAACTGTATAAAAATACAATAAACTCCCAGCTCACCAAAATAAAACACCCAGCTGGCCAAAGCCAGACCACAAAATAAAAGTGAACTACTACAGTCTGAGTAAAAGGGGTACAATATCTGTCTAACAGCAACTCACAGCCTCACAGGAGATCTATCTACTCAGCGATCCCCTCACCTCGATCAGCTGCCGATGGCCCCGCAGCTCCCGCAGAAGACTCTGCAAAACAAGGAAAAGAAAGAGAGAAAAACAATAGTGGGGGGTGAGAACCACTAGTAAACCAGTAGCCTCCCCCTGTGGGTAAAGCCTCAAACTCCGACGTACCCACTAAGTCTACCAGAGGCAAAGAATGAAGAAAGTAGTAAGCTATAAAACTACAGATAAGAAGGAACTACCACTAGTATGCCTCTAAATGCGGTGCCAAAATGAATGACTGTAAGTATGCATCAGTAACCGCATCTGTCCAAATAAACCCAATCTAGCCACCAGTAAAAACTGGTACCGCCTGCTGCCGCTATCATCATCGTGCAACCTGATCCGCACCAAAGTGATAGCAATGAGTCAATGCCGTCCGGTACCCATTTGGTACCCCGCACGCTTCGAAGTGGCACTCGAGGGGAGCTACCCACACGAGGAAAGTAACCATGTCATAAGTATCATAAAAGCAGGACTGGATCATGACTATGATCAAAGTGGAAAACCCCTCCACTAAAGAAAACCCCAATCTGATGCAAAGGTAAACATCCGGTCAACCGCCTAATGTCCACGGTTACCGCAGTACCCCACAAGTCCACAATCTGATGAAATAACCAACATCTGGTCAACCGCCTAATATCCGCGGTTACCACAATGCCCCACAATCCATAATCAAGTATGACCTGTCCCAAACTCCAAAGTCCCGACTACACTATCCCAAACCCCTGCTCGAACCCGAGCAATATGAATCAAAAGTCAAAATGAGAAGGAGAAAGAAAACAATCATGGTTTCTCCTAAGTCAAATCCCAATATGATAGTGTAGCAATAAATAGTGGCCTATCTAGATGTCCAAACAAGCATGCAACAGTCCTCAAGAAAGATAAAAGAAAGTGTATCAAACAGTAACTCCACATGTGTATTAAGTAATAGCTCCGCATAAATATAACCATCATGCTAAAATCATCAGTCAACTACACATGTATATAATCCCTGGTCCATAAGAAATCTCAAAGTGGTACCCGCACATAGATATGTCATCATGTCCCAATACTTAATCCATTTAACCAACTTTCATAAAATCTATGTGCTACACGGCATGTTAATTATCACTATTAAAATATCTCAATGATCATGTTCCAACAATAATATTATCCCAATAATATTTCCAACGTGCTATATCCACATAATTAATCTCAATGATAGGCTCGCATTTATATCATTCAATCATGCATGGTAATCAATCAATAAGTCCAAACGGGGAATCCTCTAAATAAACTTAGTGAGTAAATCACAGTAAGAGGTAAGCAACAACTACCCACCTGAAAAGCTGACTGTCCAAATCCCACAGCTGAAAATACCAGGAAATCCAAATCTCCTACTCCAAAGGGTCCAGTAATACCCGCAACTCTCTTGGGTACAACATAAAGTCCATAAATCTCAAAAACTACCCCCGCAAACACATACAGAATTCAGTCCCAAAGATGTCCTTATTTCACCTGCTGAAAAAAATGCCCAGAAAAATTCCAATAAAAATATCACAGCGATCCTCGCGTCGAGACCTTCGAAACGAGTACCTGCACGTCCAAATCCGAGTTCTGCAGGTCAAGATATAAATTCGACAAGGTAACCTTCCCTAAAGAATCCCCCAAAAAAACTGTAGCACTTAACTCTGGAAAAACAGTGATTTCTCACTTTTGGGAAATTAAGAAAAATCCAAGAAATATACGGGAACGTTCCTTGCGACGAGTAGATCAAAATCGACTCTTTAAACGCCTCGATCCGATGTTCCTACGCCAAGATATAAAATCAACAAGCCCATGCTGTCCAGGAAATCCATCACAGAAAATGGGGTCAAAATATGCCTCGGGAACCATGCCAGAAACCCAAAATAAAGCGAAACGATCAACACGGAAATCGAAGCCTTACCTCTCATGAACACGCTGTCGAAGAAATCGTCCAAAAATTCCTCCTGGTTTGCGCACAGGAAAATCCTGACTGAACTGCGACGGAAAAGGAGTGAAAAAGAGGATACGTCGAAGCGCGCCGCGTCGCAGATGACTCGCTGTAGGTAACTCCAAAAATTCCAAAACTTCCTAGAGAGATGGAGGATAGAGAGAGGAAGAAGTCTTCTTAAGGCCGCACCCTCAGATTCTCTCTCAAAAACTTGGAAAAGGCAGAAGAAAAGAGGGGTGGTGGGCTATTTATAGCCCACCAAACATTCGGGCGCACCCCCGAATTCGGGCGCCCGAATGGGCCGCAGCCCGGCCCGCGACCAGCGCCCGGAATCACCCGGGCGCGCCACGTCACCCCCGAACAGCAAACAGCGGCGCCCGCGAGTCGGGCGCCGCCGCGTGTTCCCGCTCGAACACCGCACCAGCGGCGCCCGCCAATGGCTGGGCGCCACGTGGCGCACGTGGGCGGCGCCTCGCCCGCCACGCGGGCGGCGCCCGCCAGTCAACAGTGGACACGTGTCCCGCGTGGTCCACGGGGCGCACGAGCCCGGTCCACGCGCCGGGTCTTCCGGATCCGGTCGGCCAATCAGGGGATGCCACGTGTCACACGCGCCGCCGCCTCCTTTGACGCCGTCCAACCAATCAGAGGCTGCCTCGTGGCATTCGGAATCTTCGATGCTCCCGGTGCACGCCTGTTCTGTGGACCGCCCGCCTGCGCTCCTGCCCGCGCCCGCCAGCGCCTGCCCGCGCTGCCCGCGGCCCTGCTCCGCCGCTGCGCCGCTTTTCTCCGCCGTGCGCCGCCGCTCGCCGCCTGCCGCCGATCGCCGGAACAGTATTTTCCGGCAGCCGGAGTTACTGTTCCGGTGAACAGTATTTTTGGCGCCGAAAATAAAGTGAATACACCATTTTGATCGTTTTCGCGCGCTGAGTCCAAATCCGCTGTCCGATTTTCCAAATTCTCATCCGAAATTTTGCCGAAAGCCCCCGGAAAAGCCAAATTGATCCGATTTTCACGCCGGGTCCATTTTAAAAATCCAATTTCGATTCTACAAGCTCCAAAACACTGTGTGAGCTTCCTATAGTCACTGATAAAGCCGCAAAAGCTTCTACAAAAGTCCGGGTCATCACATCCTCCCCCCCTAAAAAGAGTTTCGTCCTCGCTACAAAACTAAACAGTATCCCATAGTCCGATGCCTCACATAAGTAGGGGTAGGTGTCCGTCATCTCCGATTCCAGCCCCCAAAACTGTCTGCAAGCTCCTTCAAAAACGTGAAGCAAACCTCTAGCTCGAGCCACCATATCTATTCTAGCATCCCTGGTACACGAACACCTCCTGGTCACTATCCTCGCGGCACAATCGATCGTCGTGAAGTACCGAGCCAGCCTATCCATCCCGAGCATCCTATTCATGTCCCGCAGCCATCTGGTCTGCTGGTAAAATCTAGGACTCAATCTACACCGGGTAGGACCAATGACACTCCTCCATGTGCAAAATATGATCGGGAATCTGAACCTCCCGTGCACGTGGTAACCATCCTACCCCTAACCCAGGCAATGAAGCCAAAATACTCCTAACAAATGACTAGGATGCTCAAATGCAATACAATGCAAAATCTAATGCCAGAAGGTAAAATAATACCTGTCACCACAAGATCGGCTGCTGAAAAGTCCTCCACCTGAGCGGCATATACCTGACCGCTCTGAGCCGGTGGCCAGTGATCAGAAGAGTGGAAGGGAGGTGACCTGCTCACTGGGGCAAAAGACTGCTGAGCTGACGTCCTCTGTCGAAATGCACTAGGAGCCGAGGCTGAAGATGGTGCCGTGGAAGTCGATAGGGGGCATGAAGCTCGAACGTGGCCTGACTGTCCACACTTATAACAACGACCCCACCTCAAATCACAGGTGTGAGACAGATGAGGTTCTCCACAGAAAATACATCTGTCACGACGTCGTGGCTGCTGCTGCGGCTGCTGCTGTTGCTGCCTCTGGGGTCCACCAGACTCTCGTTGCTCAGAATGCCCCTGGCCATGAGACTGAGGCCGCGACGGTCGTGGCGGTCTCCAAGAACTAGCCTGTCCTCCATCATCAGGTGCTGGTCGCTTCCTCTCAGAACTCTGTGCGACCGACCCACTCCTCCTGGCAATCTTCGTGTTGCCCTGCTCCACCCACAATGCCTGCTCAACGGCTTCACCAAGGGTCTGTAGCCTCTGAGCGTGCACCAGGGTATAGATCTCAGGTCGAAGACCAGACTCGAACAACTCGACCTCATGCGGTCCATCACGGGCGACGAAAGGCACGCAGTTAAGCAACTGCATAAACTCCTGATAGTACTCCTGCACTGATTTGTCTCCCTGCTGGATATTCTTCAAGTCGTCCTCCAGCTTCCGTTTCACGCTCCCAGAAAAGTACGTTCCAAGTAGCATACGCCGGAACTCGGACCAGGGCAGCTGTCGTGTGGTCTGGAACTCCGCTGGCTCCACCCGACGCCACCATGCGTCAGCATCCCCCTCGAGACAATGCACTACCATGTGCACTCTAGACTTCGGGTCGATGAAGAAATCCCTAAACAGCTTCTCCATCGAAGATAACCAAGCCTCCGCATCCCACGGTCGCGCGGTCTGCCCCGAGAATCTGGGCGGTCCATACTGGCAGAACTTGGTGAGCTTCTCCGCGATATACTCCTCCTGAGAAGGGGTCAAAGGCTGGGCCGCTCCTCGAGCCCCACTACTCGATGATGGCGCCGTCGGCACACGAAGTGGTACAGGTGGTACAGGGGCCTCCAAAACAGTCGGGGACGGCGCCGCCTCTCTCTGGGCTACAAGCTGGTCAATCCTCTGCTCCTGCCGACGGGTATGCTCCGCCAATTAGGCCACCATGGCCCTCAGCTCACTCAACTCCGAAGATCCGGTCTGCTCCGGCTCCTCAGGGGGGGTAAGGGTACCCTGAGTAGTAATCCGACGTCGGGGAGGCATCCTGCCAACAGAAAACACAAGTCAGGACGTAGCCACGCACGACCCAATCTAGCGAAAGTCAAAGACATCCCCCTATTTCTGTAGCTTTATGTTGTTTGCAGCCAACATAACCGTTCACAGAAACAAGATATGTCGATCCCTCTTCCCTCATCGGAAGAGTCAAATAACCCAATCACCGACTTTCGCCAAAAACATCACGTCTCTCACGCCCTATCATCCTAGGGTCCAACATAAGCCTAGGGTTCCCTAAGTCCCAACTGACCTATCCCTAAGCTCTGATACCAACTTAATCTGTCACGCCCCGGGTGGAAACCAGAACCCGGGCTCGCCAACAGATCCGCCATGCACACGGAATTTCCCATGTACACGAAGCGTCGGTAACCTGCTCAGATATAAATGTACAATAAAAGAGCATAATACAGAGCTGAACTAAAAGAACTACAAAATATCTCAGACTGGAAAAGAAATAAAAACTGTATAAAAATACAATAAACTCCCAGCTCACCAAAATAAAACACCCAGCTGGCCAAAGCCAGACCACAAAATAAAAGTGAACTACTACAGTCTGAGTAAAAGGGGTACAATATCTGTCTAACAGCAACTCACAGCCTCACAGGAGATCTATCTACTCAGCGATCCCCTCACCTCGATCAGCTGCCGAGGCCCCGCAGCTCCCGCAGAAGACTCTGCAAAACAAGGAAAAGAAAGAGAGAAAAAACAACAGTGGGGGGTGAGAACCACTAGTAAACCAGTAGCCTCCCCCTGTGGGTAAAGCCTCAAACTCCGACGTACCCACTAAGTCTACAAGGCAAAGAATGAAGAAAGTAGTAAGCTATAAAACTACAGATAAGAAGGAAACTACCACTAGTATGCCTCTAAATGCGGTGCCCAAAATGAATGACTGTAAGTATGCATCAGTAACCGCATCTGTCCAAAATAAACCCAATCTAGCCACCAGTAAAAACTGGTACCGCCTGCTGCCGCTATCATCATCGTGCAACCTGATCCGCACCAAAGTGATCGCAATGAGTCAATGCCGTCCGGTACCCATTTGGTACCCCGCACGCTTCGAAGTGGCACTCGAGGTGAGCTACCCACACGAGGGAAAGTAACCATGTCATAAGTATCATAAAGCAGGACTGGATCATGACTATGATCAAAGTGGAAAAACCCCTCCACTAAAGAAAACCCCAATCTGATGCAAGGTAAACATCCGGTCAACCGCCTAATGTCCACGGTTACCGCAGTACCCCACAAGGTCCACAATCTGATGAAATAACCAACATCTGGGTCAACCGCCTAATATCCGCGGTTACCACAATGCCCCACAATCCATAATCAAGTATGGACCTGTCCCAAACTCCAAAGTCCCGACTACACTATCCCAAACCCCTGCTCGAACCCGAGCAATATGAATCAAAAGTCAAAATGAGAAGGAGAAAGAAAACAATCATGGTTTCTCCTAAGTCAAATCCCAATATGATAGTGTAGCAATAAATAGTGCCTATCTAGATGTCCAAACAAGCATGCAACAGTCCTCAAGAAAGATAAAGAAAGTGTATCAAACAGTAACTCCACATGTGTATTAAGTAATAGCTCCGCATAAATATAACCATCATGCTAAAATCATCAGTCAACTACACATGTATATAATCCCTGGTCCATAAGAAATCTCAAAGTGGTACCCGCACATAGATATGTCATCAGGTCCCAATACTTACTCCATTTAACCAACTTTCATAAAATCTATGTGCTACACGGCATGTTAATTATCACTATTAAAATATCTCAATGATCATGTTCCAACAATAATATTATCCCAATAATATTTCCAACGTGCTTATATCCACATAATTAATCTCAATGATAGGCTCGCATTTATATCATTCAATCATGCATGGTAATCAATCAATAAGTCCAAACGGGGAATCCTCTAAATAAACTTAGTGAGTAAATCACAGTAAGAGGTAAGCAACAACTACCCACCTGAAGAGCTGACTGTCCCAAATCCCACAGCTGAAAATACCAGGAAATCCAAATCTCCTACTCCAAAGGGGTCCAGTAATACCCGCAACTCTCCTGGGTACAACATAAAGTCCATAAATCTCAAAAACTACCCCCGCAAACACATACAGAAATCAGTCCCAAAGATGCCCTTATTTCACCTGCTGAAAATGCCCAGAAAATTCCAATAAAAATATCACAGCGATCCTCGCGTCGATACCTTCGAAACGAGTACCTGCACGTCCAAATCCGAGTTCTGCAGGTCAAGATATAAATTCGACAAGGTAACCATCCCTAAAGAATCCCAAAAAAAACTGTAGCACTTAACTCTGGAAAACAGTGATTTCTCACTTTTCGGAAATTCAGAAAAATCCAAGAAAAATACGGGGACGTTCCTTGCGACGAGTAGATCAAAATCGACTCTTTAAACGCCTCGATCCGATGTTCCTACCCAAGATAAAATCAACAAGCCCATGCTGTCCAGGAAATCCATCACAGAAAATGGGGTCAAAAGATGCCTCGGGAACCGTGCCAAAACCCAAATAAAGCGAAACGATCAACACGGAAATCGAAGCCTTACCTCTCAGGAACACGCTGTCGAAGAAATCGTCCAAAAAATTCCTCCTGGTTTGCGCACAGGAAAATTCCTGACTGAACTGCGACGGAAAAGGACTGAAAAGAGGAAACGTCGAAGCGCGCCGCGTCGCAGATGACTCGCTGTCGGTAACTCCAAAAATTCCAAAACTTCCTAGAGAGATGGAGGACAGAGAGAGGAAGAAGTCTTCTTAAGGCCGCACCCTCAGATTCTCTCAAAAAACTCGGAAAGGCAGAAGAAAAGAGGGGTGGTGGGCTATTTATAGCCCACCAAACATTCGGGCGCACCCCCGAATTCGGGCGCCCGAATGGGCCGCAGCCCGGCCCGCGACCAGCGCCCGGAATCACCCGGGCGCGCCACGTCACCCCCGAACAGCAAACAGCGGCGCCCGCGAGTCGGGCGCCGCCGCGTGTTCCCGCTCGAACACCGCACCAGCGGCGCCCGCCAATGGCTGGGCGCCACGTGGCGCACGTGGGCGGCGCCTCGCCCGCCACGCGGGCGGCGCCCGCAATCATAGTGGACACGTGTCCCACGTGGTCCACGGGGGCACGAGCCCGGTCCACGCGCCGGGTCTTCCGGATCCGGTCGGCCAATCAGGGATGCCACGTGTCACACGCGCCGCCGCCTCCTTGACGCCGTCCAACCAATCAGAGGCTGCCACGTGGCATTCAGAATCTTCGATGCTCCCGGTGCACGCCTGTTCTGTGGACCGCCCGCCTGCGCTCCTGCCCGCGCCCGCCTGCGCCCTGCCGCGCCCTGCCGCGGCCTGCTCCGCCGCTGCGCTGCTGTCTCCGCGCGTGCGCGCCGCTCGCCGCCTGCCGCCGGTCGCCGGAACAGTATTTTCCGGCGGCGGAGTTACTGTTCCGGTGAACAGTATTTTTGGCGCGGAAAATAAAGTGAATACACCATTTTGATCGTTTTCGCGCGCTGAGTCCAAATCCGCTGTCCGATTTTCCAAATTCTCATCCGAAATTTTGCCGAAAGCCCCCGGAAAAGCCCACTTGATCCGATTTTCGCGCCGGGTCCATTTTAAAAATCCAATTTCGATTCTACAAGCTCCATAACACTGTGTGAGCTTCCTATAGTCACTGATAAAGCCGCAAAACTTAAAGGGGCTTCACAAAAGTCCGGGTCATCACATCTCCAAGATAGCCACCCCCTAACCGCTTGACTAAAAAAAAGGGGAAAGTTCATTGGACGGACCAATGTCAGAGTAGTACTTCGAGGAGCTGAAGGATAGATTGACGCGAGCTCCGATTCCGCCTGCCGGAACCAGGGGAGGATTATGAAGTGTTATGCGATGCGTCGCGAACGGACTGGGTGGAGCAGTGCTCATGCAACGGGGGAAGGTATAGCCTAGCGTCAAGGCAGCTCAAAGAATACGAGCGAAACTACCCCGTGCATGATTTGGAACTCGCAGCGGTTGTGTTCGTCCTCAAGCTTTGGAGACACTACCTGTAGGGGCACACTGCAAATGTGTACTCAGATCATAAAAGTCTTAAGTACCTTTCACCCAAAAGGAGTTAAATTTGCGACAAAGACGGTGGCTCGAGCTACTGAAGGATTACGATTTAACGATCCACTACCACCGGGAAGGCCAAAGTGGTGGCCGACGCCCTGAGCCGTAAGGGGCAGGCCGAAAAGGCAGGGGTAAGTGCCATCACCAACAAGGATAGTCTGATTGCGGAGTTTTCGCGATTAAGACTAGAAGTAGTACCGGCGGGTACAGTCGAAAACTCCTGACACTGGTGGTCAGAACCTACCTTGCTTGACAGAATTCTCGAGGGGCAGTCGACTGATGACCCACTCCAGTGGTGCGAAATAGAGTAACTGCCGACCTAGAAGGTGATTTTACAGTAAACTCCGACGGCACGATACGATTTCGGGGACGAATCTGCGTGCCGGATCTACCGGAACTCAAAAGGAAATCCTGTGGGAGGCGATACCGCTCCATATACAGCGCATCCCGGGGGAACGAAGATGTACAAGGACGTCAAACAGACCTCTGGTGGCCCAAAATGAAGGGAGACGTGACTCGACTCGATTTGTGGCACAATGCCTGGTGTGCCAACGAGTGAAGGCCGAGCACCATCGTCCAGCAGAGGAAAATTGCAACCCTTACCGGTGCCCGAGTGGAAATGGGACATGATTACCATGATTTTGTGACCGGGTTCCCGAGATCGTCACAGGGACACGATGCAATATGGGTAATTGTGGACCGTCCGACGAAATCGGCCCACTTTCTGCCCATACACACGACGTGGACGCGGGAATGACTGGCACAAACCCTACATCAACGAGATAGTAAGGTTGTATGGGGTGCCGACATCCATCACGTCGGACAGGACACGCGATTTGTGTCAAACTTTTGGCAGAAGCCTGCAGCGAGCAATGGGAACCAAGTTGCACTTCAGTACGGCTTTTCACCCGCAGACCGATGGACAATCAGAGCGGGTGATACAAATTGTGGAGGACATGCTTCGGGCATGCGTTTTGGACTTGGGCGAAGGATGGGCACGGTGCTTGCCCTGGTGAATTGCCTACATAATAGTTACCAGGCCAGCATTCAGATGGCACCATACGAGGCCCTGTACGGGCGCCGCTGTCGGTCTCCAATATGCTGGGACGACCTGGGTGAGCGAGTTTCTGGGCCCAGATTTGGTGGAGGAGACCGAAGCAAAGGTGCGATTGATTAGACACAAAAGACTACAGACCGCCCAGAGCAGACAGAAAGCTACGCGGACAATAGACGCCGAGACTCAGAGTTCATGGTGGGTGAACATGCGTTGCTCCGAGTTTCGCCCTCCAAGGGGAACCGACGCTTCGGCATAAAGGGAAAGTTAAGCCGAGGTACGTAGGACCGTTCAGATCCTAGAACGCATAGGATCGGTGGCGTACGATTAGCCCTGCCGCCGAATCTCGAACGAGTCCATAACGTATTCCATGTCTCAATGCTCCGGAAATACCTAGCTGATCCCTCTCATGCCTGGATGCCTCCACCATCGAGTTGTGAGAGGATTTAAGCGTCGAGGAGACGCCGGTGCGGATTTTGGCAAGAGAGGACAAGAAGTTGCGCAATCGAACTATCCCCTATGTGAAGTCCAGTGGAGCAACCACGAAGAGCGCGAAGGCGACGTGGGAACTGGAATCGAAGATGAGGGAAATGTTTTCCCGAATTGATTAGTGGGTTTGTATTAAGTTTCGGGACGAAACTTTTATAAGTGTGAGTGGTGTAGTGATCAGCCTTTCGGGGTATTTTTGACTAAGTGTAGTCATTTAAGCCTTAAGTGAAATAAAATTATTCATAATCAATCCTTGAAGTTGGCCATTGTGAGGATCTAGTATTTTTCTGCGATAGAGCGCGGAAAAAGAAAGCCGGACGGCGCGATCGGATCTGAAAATCCGATATCGGGAACCCCCTGAACGGATTCAAAGTGATACGGGTGATTAGTCGTGCATCGAATCCGTGCTAAATATCTTGCACCCGTAGAGATAAGGTGGGTTATCTCTGGGGGGATAATTATAGTTAATTAATTATACCAGACGGAAAATAATTATTCTTACGTCGGAATTAAAAGAAATTAATTAAAAGATTTAATACGAATATATAAGGGATCCCGATTATCGGAAAGAAAAAAAAGAAAAATAAAAACCCTAATCGGTGAGAAGACGAAAAAGAAAAGAAAAGACGGGACCCTAACCGGAGGAGAAAAGAGGGAAAAGAAGAGGAAGCGGAGGAACCCGATCGCCCTGATTCACGTGCCGGAGATCGGAGAACGAGACGCCATCGTCTACGAGGAGCGGATCCGGGTATCAACGCCGAAAGGAAACAAGATCGGTTCTTTAATGCGATAAATTAAGGTTAGTGAACATCGTTGCGGTTGTTAAATTTTAATGGGGGGTGTATCGAGTCTTTGTAAGGTGCATTTTAATCGATTCATGCTTTATGGCAAGTACGTCTGAATCGCGGTTCAACTCCACGTTGAAAAGAATGCAATGGACAACTGAATCGGATGATTCGGAAGGTGAAGATTTGCTCTAGCCTATCACAGATCTTTACGGGATTTAAAGAAACCGGCTAAGCAAAACAAGGGGTTGAGAGGGAGATTGCAGGATCTCGAAGAAGAAGTAAAAAGGGTAACTTCTCTCTCGACCGATCTTGAAGTGGAAAGGGATAATTTGATAAAAGAAAATGTTTCCCTTCAAGAGTCCAATGAGCAGCTCGAGAAGAACTATATAGATATGGTGAACAAAGCAAACTACTTCTTGAAGCTCTATGGCGAGGGCCGACAGGAAAGACGGGAAATGACAGAGACCATTCTCCAACTCAAGGATGACTTACAGCAATTCTCTTTAGGAAGGAGTAAGTTGGATAAACTCCTTGGTCTTGGTCAACAAATCGGTTCGGCCTCGGGTACACTCAAACTGGAAACAGTCCAAGTTCGAGTGGGACAGTTTTTGTGCCTCAGTCGGTATCTCCTCCTCCGACATCGGAATTCAAGACAAACAACGACAACAACCTACCTCATCCTCTTCGGAATCGTCAAGCTCAAAGGTATGTTTTCGTTGTAATTTGCAGGGCACATCGAAAGAAATTGCGAGATTGGAGCTCAAAGAACAAATCAACCACATCTTGCAATTGCTACCAATAAGCTCACTTCCCGGAATTCAAGGAAGGATTTTTCAAAAGAAAAGAACATTGGTAGCACCTCAAACAAGACGATGACAAAAGAAAAAGATCAATCATACAAGACGTGTCTTCAAGGAGAATTCTCAACCATTGCCAACATACTCCAAAACTCAAAAGGTTTGGGTATGCAAAGGTGAAACCCCTCCTTGTCTTTAATCGTTCTACGATTAAATCTTGTATAGTTTTGTAGACTATTTTCTTTTCTTCTTTTCTTTTGGCCAACCCGTCAACCATCCTTGGGAGGTAAATGGTACATTTTTTATTGGTTGATGATTTCTCTCGGTTTTCTTGGGTAGCATTTTTAAAGAGAGAAAGCTGATACGTTTGACTCTTTTCATGAGATTTGCCATCGTATTATGATTGAAAAGAATGAAAAGATCATTCGTGTTAGAAGTGATAGGGGTGGAGAATTCATAAATTCAAAATTCATTGACTTTTGTACTTCAAATGGCATTAAACATGAATTCTCGGCACCCTATACACCTCAGCAGAATGGTGTTGTTGAGCGCAAAAACAGGGTGTTCAAGGAGATGGGCGCTGTGATGCTTCATAGCCGGAATTTACCGCTACATTTTTGGGCTGAAGCCTGTGAACACCGCTGTCTATGTCATTAACAGAGTGTATTTGCGCCCAGGAACTTTAAATACACCATATGAGCTGTGGTTAGTAGAAAACCGGATATCAAGTACTTTCGTATCTTCGGGAGTCGATGTTACATTTTACGTGACCGTGAAAATCTTGGAAAGTTCGACTCTCGAAGTGATGAAGGGATCTTTTGGGTTATTCTACGAATAGCAGAGCATATCGAGTATTTAACATTGAATCTAAGACGATCGTAGAATCTATAAATGTTAAAGTAGATGAAGCTTTCACTTTGAATCTGAAAATCTACCCTCGATATCTCTCTAGATGATGATTCTCCTGCTAGTGCATCTTCTCATAATAATACTTCCAATATTAATGATGCATCTAATGGTTCTTCTAGTTTATCTGATGTGCAGGAATCATCTCATGTACCTCCGAGTACTCCGTTTCAACAAACGCTACGAATCTCCAAGGATCATCCGGAATCGAACATCATTGGAGATCCACAAGAAGGAGTTAGAACTCGGAGGCAGTTGGTTTGCGGATTCGCTTGCTACGTATCTTTAATCGAACCAAAGAACATAGATGAAGCTCTTCAGGATGACTACTGGATTAAAGCAATGCAGGAAGAGCTCCATCAATTTGAGCGAAACAAAGTCTGGGAATTAACGAAGCCTCCAAAGCAACATAATGTGATAGGTACCAAATGGATCTTCAAGAACAAGAAAAATGAGGATGGTACTATCATCAGGAACAAGGCACGATTAGTTGCTCAAGGCTACTCTCAAGTAGAAGGTATAGACTTTGACGAAACTTTCGCCCCTGTAGCTAGACTCGAGTCCATTCGTATACTATTTGCTATTGCTTGTCATTTTAAAATCAAATTATTTCAAATGGACGTTAAGAGCGCATTTCTAAATGGGTTTTTAAATGAGGAAGTTTATGTGGCTCAACCGAAAGGTTTTGTAGATCATAAACAACCTAACCATGTTTTTCGTTTGAAAAAGGCTCTTTACGGTCTGAAACAAGCACCGCGAGCATGGTACGAAAGGTTAACAAAGCACCTTTTGGAGAAGGGCTATACTCGAGGGGGAGCTGACAGGACTCTCTTTGTGAAGCATTATCAAAATAATTTCATTGTAGCACAAATCTATGTCGATGACATTGTATTTTGCGCAACAAGAGATAATGATGCTTCTAAATTCGCGGAGACCATGGAAAGCGAATTTGAGATGTCCATGATGGGCGAATTGACTTATTTTCTTGGATTGCAAATTAAACAAAATGATGAAGGTATTCACTTGAGTCAATCCAAGTATGCATGGAGTTGGTCAAAAAGTTTGATCTAGAAAATTGTAAAGATTTTCCAACTCCAATGGGAACTAGCCACAAGGGAC
>CM055076.1:13306921-13364949 GCA_029204045.2 Tillandsia leiboldiana
TGGTCAAAGGGGTCCTCGCTCTGTTTTCTCCCGGATCCTCTCCAGCAGAGTGGGCTGCACGCCAAAGACATCAGTCTAGTAGAGACCCCAGGGGATACAACCTCTATCTCGAGCCGTCTCAACTCCTCTAACAGTGGCGCCTGATTTGTAATCAACATGGACAAACTCTGTACTGCTCTCCGGCTTAATGCGTCAGCGACCACCGTTAGCCCTTGCCTGGGTGGTAAGGATGTCCCATCATAATCCTTTAGTAGCTCTAACCATCTGCGCTGCCTCAAATTCAGTTCCTTCTGCGTGAACAGGTACTTTAGTCTCTGTGGTCGGTGTAGATCTCATATGCTCCCATATAGGTAATGGCGCCAAAGCTTCAGTGCAAACACCACGGCAGCAAGTTCCAAGTCTGGGTAGGTATTCTTCTCGTAATCCTTAAGCTGTCTCGATGCATAGCAATTACCCTCCCTTTCCTGCATCAGCACGCATCCAAGTCCACTGTGCGATCATCACTGTAGATCAATATCCTTTCCCCATAACAGGAGGGAAAGGATAGGAGCGGTCATCACTCTATCCTAGCTCCTCAAAGCTCCTCTGGCAGTCTCACTCCAGATAAACTTAACTCCTTTATGCGTCAACCGAGTGAGGGGCGTGGAAAGCTTCGCAAAGCCTTCCACAAACCGACGATAATAACCAGCTAACCCATGAAGCTGCGCACCTCAGATACAGTCGTCGGTCGGGCCAATCTCGAACTGCCTCAATCTTCGCCGGGTCTACTGCACACCGGCGGCGGAAATCCAATGGCCCAAGAAAGCTACCTCCCGAAGCCAAAACTCGCACTTTGACAACTTGGCATACAACTTCTTTATCTCGTAGACGTTGTAGCACAGTCCTCAAGTGCTCCTCGTGCTCGGACCGTCGCTTCGGGAGTAAATAAGGATATCATCAATGAACACCACCACAAAACGATCCAGAAAGGGCCGAAATATCCTGTTCATCAAGTCCATAAAGGCGGCAGGGGCATTAGTCAATCCAAACGGCATAACTGAAAACTCATAATGCCCGTACCGTGATCTGAAAGCAGTCTTAGGAATATCCTCGGCCTTCACCTTCAGTTGGTGGTAACCAGACTGTAGATCAATTTTGGAAAATACACAAGACCCTTGCAGCTGATCAAAGAGATCATCGATGCGCGGCAGAGGGTACTTGTTCTTAATGGTCACTTTGTTCAATTCCCTATAGTCCACACACAACCGAAGTGACCCATCCTTCTTTTTCACGAATAGCACCGGTGCTCCCTAAGGCGACACACTTGGTCTAATAAAGCCCTTATCCATCAGGTCTTGCAGCTGTGCTTTAAGCTCTCGCAGCTCAGCCGGTGCCATCCAGTAAGGAGCCTTAGAGATTGGCGCAGTTCCTGGAACTACGTCACTCACAAACTCAATCTCTCTGTCTGGCGGCATACTAGTCAGCTCAGGTGGAAAAACATCCGGAAACCGCGGGGCAATAGGAATATCCCCGAGTCCCGGTGTCGCCGTAGGCCCCTCAACAACACTAGCCAAAAAGGCTACACATCCTCGATGAATCATCCGCCTCGCTCGGGAAGTCGAAACCACAGAGGCAAAGAAGCACTCTGACATCCCCGATATACAACATCTCCTAGCCTGGCTCTCTAAAAGTGACAGTCCTCGCGGCACAATCATAGTCGCAAAATACTGAGCCAGCCAGTCCATCCCAAGAATCACATCAAAGTCCCTCAGCTGTCTCAAGACCAACAGGTCTGCTGGCATAATCCAGGACTCGATCTGTATCGGGCAGGACCAACAACACTCCTCCACGTGCAAAGTGTGTTCGGGAATCTGAACCTCTCGTGCTCGTGGCAAAAATCCTACCTCTAACCCATGTAATGATGCAAAAGATCTACTAATGAAAGAATGCGATGCTCCAGTATCAAATAAGGTACGAGTCCTAATGCCAGAGAGTAAGGTGATACCTGCCACCACATGGTCCGCTGCTGAAGAATCCTCTACCTGTGCAGCATACACTCGCCCACTCTGAGCTGGAGGGCGATAATCGGTGGGATGGGAAGAAGATGGCTTGCTCGCTAGAGCATAAGGCCGCTGAGCCGTCGACCGCTGCTGCGATGATGCTGGGGCAGATGCTGAAGAAGGAGCGGCTGAAGTCGAAAAGGGGCACGCAGCTCGAATGTGCCCTGGCTGTCCACATCCGTAGCAGCGACCCCACCGCTGGTCGCAAGTGCCGGGGAAGTGCGGACCTCCACAGAAGATACAACTGCTGGGAGCCCGTGACTGTCGGGACTGCTGCTGCTGAGACTGTCGCTGTCGCTGTGGCTGCCGCTGAGACCCGCGCTGCGACGAATGAGATCTCTGCTGCTGCTGCTGCGGGGGCCTCTGGGACCCACTAGGCCCTCGCCGCTCCGAACGCCCACGGCCTGGGAACTGAGGCGGTGGCGGTCGGGGCGGCCTCCAAGTACTGGCCTGTCCCCCCTCATCCTGGGCTGGTCGCTTTCTGTCGGAGCTCTGAGCGACCGCGGCCCTCTGTCTGGCCACCACCAGATCACCTCTCTCCACCCACTGTGCATGCTCTGCGGCTGCCTCCAGAGTCTGAAATCTCTGAGCATGCACCAGTGTGTAAATCTCTGGACGGAGGCCTCCCTCGAACAACTCAACCTGGTGCGGACCGTCACGAGCGACGAAGGGCACACAGTTCAGCAACTCCGTGAACTCCTGGAAATAGGCATGAGCCGATCGATTGCCCTGCTGCAGGTTCTTCAAGTCGTCCTCCAACTTCTTCTTCACACTGGTCGAAAAATAGGTGTCCAGCACCATCCGTCGGAACTCCTCCCAAGGAAGCTGCCGAGTAATCCGGAACTCCAGGGGCTCTACCCGCTGCCACCAAAAATCAGCATCTCCGTCCAAACAGTGCACCGCCATGTGCACTCGATACCTCGGGTCGATGAAGAAGTCCCGAAAAAGCTTCTACATCGCAGAAAGCCATCTCCCAACAGCCCAGGGCTGCGCATCCCGCCCTGAGAATCTAGGGGGTCCCTGCTGAACAAACTTGGAGAGTTTGTTAGCGATATCCTGCTCCTCCTCCGCAGTCAGAGGCTGAATAGCTCCAGGAGCCCCGCTACTCGAAGATGGCGCTGACGGCACAAAAGGTGCAACAGGAGGCACAAGGGCCTCAGGAACAGCTGGGGATGGTGCCTCTCTCTGGGCAAGGAGCTGCTCAAACCTCTGCTCCTGGCGGCGCTGACCCTCCGCCAATTGGGCCACCAAGGCCCTCAACTCAGTAAGCTCGGGGGGTGTAGGCTGCCCTGGCTCATCAGGGGGTAACGGGACACCCCGAGTAGGGATCCGACGTCGGGGAGGCATCCTGCCACAAGAAATCACGAATAAGTAACATAACCCCACACGACCCAATCTAGCGAAAGTCAAAGACATCCCCCAATTTCTGCGACTTTATGTTGTCTGCAGCCAACATAACGGTCCACCAGAAATTGGGTATGTCGATCCCTCTTCACTCACTGGAAGAGTCCAATAAATAAATCAACGACTTTCGCGAAGTGTCACGCCTCTCGCGCCCTATCATCCTAGGGTCTGCCAAAAGCCTAGGGTTTCCTAAGTCCCAACTGACCTATCCCTAAGCTCTGATACCAACTTAATCTGTCACGCCCCGGGTGTAAACCGGAACCCGGGCCCGCCAACAGATCCGCCGTGCACACAGAATTTTCTATGTGCACGAAGCGCTGGTAACCTGCTCAGATAGATAATATACAATAAAAGAGCATAAACAGAGCTGAACTAATAAAACTAAAAGTAATCTCAGACGGAAATAAGCTACAAGCTGAAATAAAAGTACAATATACTCCCAGCTCACCAAAAATATACAACCAGCTGGCCAAAGCCAGACCCAAAAGGAAACTACTGAAGTCTGAGATACAAAAAGGGGTACAATAAAAACCTCGCTAGTCTCTCACTTGGGGTAGACGATCTAGCTAGTCGGCGATCCTCTTACCTCGATCTGCCGCTGAAGGCCCAGCAGCTCCCACAGATGACTCTGCAAAACAAAGGGGAAAAGGACAGGAAACAACAATGGGGGTGAGAACTACTAGATAAACCAGTAGCCTCCCCTAGCGGGTAAACCTCTAATGCTGACGCACCCACTAGGAATAAAGAGGCAAAAGGAAGAACAGTGGTATGCAATAAAGACTGCTGAAAAAGGAACTACCACTACTATGCCTCTAAATGCAGTGCCAAAAGATAACTGTATATATGCAACTATAAAGCTGACTGCCCAAAGAAACCCAATCAGAGGACCAGGAAATACTGGCACTGCCTGCTCTGTCATCACTCACAACTCACCAACTGACCGGCACCCATCACGGTCAAAAAGCCTACTCCGGAGTGGCACTCGAGGGGAGCGACCCACACGAGTAAAGTGTCTCTGTATCAATCATCTCTGTAACCGATGTCTCACAATAGCAGGACTAGATCATGACCATGATCAAAGTGGGAATACTCCATCCACTAATGCAACCCTGATCCCCAATCTGATGTGATAATAACATCCGGTCAACCGCCCAAAATTCGCGGTTGTCATTATATCCCCCAATCCCCAAGAAGAGTCTAAACTGTCCCAGACTCAAGATCCAACTACACTATCTCAAGATCCCGATCTGACTCGATCGTCATGCATCGATAGAGAAGAATAACAATAAAACATGTTTTCTCCTAAGTCAAATCCCATAAAATAGTGCTGCAGTAAAATAGTGGCTTAACTAGTTGTCCAAATAAGCATGCAAGTGTTTTCTTTTAAAGCATTTCAAAAAGTGACTAAGGTTTCACATGAAGGATCATTTTTAAAATAATATTGGGTTACTTATTTGCATGCGGTTTAGGATATAGCAAATGTCCAACTTTATTGTCCCAGATTTATCATATAGAAGCTATCAATTAATTTAAGGGGCCCAATGCAATAGGTTCATATACCACAAGTTATCTATCACATGTATAATTGGGAAACTCTACTATTCCTAGTGTGCAAGTCAACAAAGAGGGAAACGCAACCACCCACCTCGAAAAGCGTGCACAATACACCCAGAAAATACCCGCTGTCCTCTAAGTACACCGTCAGCTGAAACAGTATCCTACAACATCACACAAGTGTACACGGTGTAAAAACTACAAGTTCCAAACACATAATTGCTGTTTTTACAATCAGCACGCAAAACGAGGAATTTCACCTCTGTCTCGAGCTCCTAAAATCTCAAAAAAAATCACGGTTGCGTTCCTCGCGAAAAGTAGCCCAAAATCGACTCTTGAATCGCCTCGATCAGATATTCCTACGCTGAGAAATAATTCGTCGAAGTCGCCGCTGTCCAAAAACCCAAACAGCAAAAGAGGGGGTCAAAACACCTCGGGAATCGTGCCAAGGAATCGGAATCCAGAGAAACCACCAACACGGAAAACGAAGCCCTACCTCTTAGGAACACACCGGCGAAGAAATCGTCGAAAGAGGACTCCTGTACTGCGCAGGGGACTCCTCGGACTGAAATGCGACGATAACGGGCCAAGATTGGGGAAAAACGAGGCACACTGTAAAATCCGGATCGCCGGTGTCGAACTTCCAGAAAATCTGGGAACGCACCAAGAGGTAGAAAATAAGAAGACGAAAAACTTCTCTTAAGGCCCCTCCCACAGATTCTCTCTCTATCTCTCGAAAAACAGAGAAAAAGAAGGGAGGGGAGGCCTTTAAATAGGCCCACAAAAACAATTGGGATAATACCCAACGTGTCCCCAGATTCGGGCTGCTACAGTGCGGCCCGGCACTTCCGGGCGGCTACAGTGCGGCCCGGCCCAAGGATTTCCGGGCGCGCACAGTGCAGCCCAGCCCAGCCCAACCCGCGAACGGGATCCAGCCGCGTCCAACCGGCCGTCCGACCCGGCCAAGGGCCCGACACGTGTCCGCCAAACAGGCGGCAGCCGTGCGGGCCCAACGGGGAGGTGCCACGTGCCCCCCTCCCCGGGTCAGCGCGGCGTGCGGCACCGACCAATGGCGTGGTGCCACGTGGGGCGGCGCCGCCAGACGCGACCGCCGGTCAGTCAACGCGCCGCCCACGTGCGCGTATGGCCGCAGGCGCGCGCCCGCGGGTGCACCGCGCGCACCTGCGCCGTCCAACCCGGGGCTGCCACGTGGCGCGCCCCGGTCCACCGTGCACCGCGCACAGCCCCGCCTCTGCCCGGCCTGCCCGCGCACGCTCCCGTGCGCCGCGCGCGCTACACCGGCCCAACCAGCGCCTGCCACGTGGCCCGCCGGTCCACCGTGCACCGGCGGTCCACCCCGTGGACCGAGAGCCGTGCGCCGGCCCAATAAGAGCCTGCCACGTGTCCCCGGCCGGTCCACAGCTCCCCCCGTGCACCAATTTGCGCAGAAAACTTCCGGGGGTCCGTTTTTGGGCATCCGGACTCCAAATTAAATAAGTAAATAGCCGTTTTCAAGCGTTTTTCCGTGCTGAATTCAAATACGGCCTCCGATTAGCCTGATTCCACTCCTAAAATTCGGCAAAGGCAGCCGAAGGTCAGGCTTGCTCCCAAATCCTCTCTGGTTCCAAACAACATATCACTTTGACAGGTTGGGGCCCCACACACCAATAATAGGTGTTCTACACCCCGAAACATGGCAAAACCACCGGAAAACCTGGGACACTACAGCTTAACTTTTAATTTGAGCCTGCCTTCCTTTTGATTCAGTTTATACTGCTTCATGCCTGAGTTATAACTTTTATCAGTTATCTGTTGCTTTACATAGTGCTTCTAGTATTCATATCATTATTCTGGACATTGCCATGCCTGATTGGTCACTTGCTAGGTCATATACCTGATTATCAGTACTTCCTGATTATATCTGATCCATGATAAATAGTTGATTGCATCCCAGTGGGGATTTCCCGGCTTATTGCCGATTACCCGGTCAGTGGACCGTGAGTTTGAGCATTTGCATTATGATTGAGCTTGCTTTCCTGTTGATCAAATATTACACTGCTGAACACATAATTTTAATCAACTAAATGTTTTACTGAACGACGTAGGGTCGCCTGAGTCTGTTCTTGTATGATAGGACAAAGGCATTGCTCTTCGAAGTTTGGGCCTAAAACCTGTTTTCAAAAAAAAAAAGTTTTCTCAAAAATATGTGTTTAGTTTTGTATGTTTGGTTGGTCTGTATGATTGAGTTGAGATTTGCTGTTGATCTTATGTTGAGTTGAGATTTGTCTTTGATCTTGCATAAGAGTTGAGATTTAGTTGATTATTCCTGCATGAGAGTTGAGATTCAGTTGACTTTGTTATTGCATCCCAGTGGGGATTTCCCGACTTGTTGCCGATTACCCGGTCAGTGGACCGCGAGCTTGAGCATAGCATTATGATCGCCACGCACCGCTGTACTTCACGAACACTGACGGTTTGGCCACCGTCACAGTGTTCTTTACCGGTAAAGTGGTCTAGAGAAAGGCCCGTGAGCCCCCCGATAGCACTTGTGGGTGCGGGGTTATGTCAGCCCGATAGGTGCCAGATAGTGGCATGAGCCTGAGGTCTTCGTGACCAATAGTGGCATTGATTGGGAACTTGATATTCTTATGATTGATGCATAGCTTTTATACTTCCATATTCTAGCATGATCAGTACCTATTGCATATGTTGCCTGTTTAGCCTGCTTTTGTCATATCTCATGATTCCTGATTTCGGTTTGAAGATATTCATTTGTTTGATACCTGCCTATACAATTATTCAGCATTCTTGGTTCATTATATTCCTGTCAAGATTATACTAATTCCTGTTGGTTATTCATTCGCTTCATAAATGCTTACCTAATGTGATCTTTACTATCCGCTAGTATTGTATACCAGTAGGTACGATCTGCTATTTCTCGGCTCGTCGTGCCCACTGGGATACACTCCGGTGTGTCTCACACCCTCTGGTGACTGTTTTTCAGGTCGAGCGGGTGTTGGGATGTCGGGACGAATTGGCGAGGTATCGATATAGAGGTTGACCCTGGACAGCCAAAAAGTTATGTAATAGGTGTTTGAGAGAAAGGAAATTGTGCTTCAGTTGTATATTTGTAAGGATAGTTGTAAAGTTTACTTGTTACTGTTGTTTGTAGTACGTAATTAGTACTTTGATTTTGTTGCCAAGCTAGCCGTGCATATATAGAAAAGGCTCAATTCCATAGGGGATTGGGACTCTTCTATATATATGGCGGTCTGTCATTGCCCTGGATGTTTTGCAACTCTGATTAAAAAAAAAAAAAAAAAAAAAAATTATACACTGTTTTTTTTTAACTCGGGGCGTGACATCCTCTTTTTGTGCTCCTCGTCCTTGTATTCTGTTACCAGCAGTAGATAGAGAAGCACCCTGCAAACTAAGTTCAAATTGATTTCAGTCATTTCATCTAAAGTGATTTTGCAAATATAAGGATCAAATTTCAAGATGGCATGGTAGGATTGTGTAAAAGCTTCCCAAATCCCAAATATAACAAACCTGTTTGGACTCCCTATGTAATGCATAGATAGAGGTGCCATCAAATTGGGTCGAGTTCAGGTGCCACACGGTGAAGTCAGGAGTCAAATCAGAAAGGAGTTTAAAAGTAGAATGTTTGGAAACAATCCCAAAAAAATACAAAGAAGGAACTACAGAAAAATGAAGAGGAGAGAGAATGAACTAATAAATAACAAAAAATGCTTGTGAAATAATGTTATAAAGCATACGAATGAATCTTAAAGCAGAATGTCTTACAGATTTGAAAAGAAGTGAATTGGACATGCCGCCCATAATCCAAGAGAAAGGCTGTAGCAGCTGCTCTTTCAGCGAACCAAGTTCTCCAACTGGTTGCCCAAACAATAGGCCATCCAAAGTTGGTTCTTTTTTTGCATTGTCATCATCGTCATGTCCAATTCTTGAATCAACAGGAAACCAACTCTTGAAAGTAGGGTGAGTAGGGAAACGAAAATTACCATGTATGAAAGTAAAAACCAACTCTTGAATCAACAGGAAACCAACTCTTGAATCAACAGGAGTTGTAACTCATTAGTACTGACTCAATTTATAACTGAGTATCCATTGAAGTAGGAAGAAAAGAGAAAAGGAACAAAGAAAATTGAAGTAAAAATGTTAGGCTCAGATACTTTTTCTATGCAATAAAAACAAAAAAGAGTAGAAAGTTGGAGTCATTTTTTTGCTCTCTGATCATTATTTTGCATACAGCAATTGGTTGGTAAAGACTATTGCGAAGTCTCAGTTTTTTCTACCGGTATACCATGTACAATACCCAAATACTATGTACAACCAGTTAGAATGGAGAAAAGCAGAGCACCCATAAAAACCATCTAAGATAATCAAGGCATGAAAAGTAGGAGTACTTTCATGTATCATGATTGCTTCCCGAAAAACCCCAATTATTAGTTCTTTACCTGGGTACCAATATTGTGTTCGAAAAAAAACTGAGAGTTGTGCCGCTTTTTGAGAAGCTTGCAGATCTCGATGCGGCCCCTGCCAGGGATTCACCAACTAAAGACATCAAATATAGCTACCCTTTGATGCACCAACAGTGTCAACTCAGAAATTAACGGTCTTAGGCCATCAAACAATACTGTTTTTTTTATGTATCATCATCGCCTCCCACAGAAACGAAAGCAAATGAAAGCAAGTTTAAATTGTTTACCAGAAGAAGTCTCACAATTGTAGGAGAGTAGGAGAGTGAAAACTCAAACAACTATGTAAATCAATTAGAAAGAGAACATGAAGATCCGAAGTGAACATAAGTTAACGTAAAATACCAGATTTTTAAATCAGTTCAGATTAAACTCAAGGCCAGAAATTTCTTAAATGTGTAAGACATGGAAAAGGCATGGGAAACAACATCTGGACACCAAGTTTCTATACCAAGAAATGAGAAATCTCTTACATTACCTCACAATAACCTCAGATCCACAAATTCCTTCAATTACACAACATTAAACTCAAGTTTCAAACATTAGAGAACATCAAGGGCGATCAGAAGTGCCCTAAGATTAGTAGGCAAACGCAAGAAGCAACCATTAGGAATTTCTAATTTGTAAGGTTTAAACACTTTGGAAGTCACTTTGTGAATTAGATTCAAAGCCGCAACTTAGGAGTTACATGTAAAGTACCAAAAAACTTTGGAACCCAACATTAGTAGGTAAATGCAAGACCCAACTATAAAAAAATCCTAATTTGTAAAGTTCAAGTTCATTGGAAATCACTTTGTGAAGTCTAAATACATGGGAAACCAAATATCTAAAACAAAATAAGAACTTCATATATTAAAAATATTATACAAACCTCATAAAGTTCACAAAGAGCACGATAGTAAAGGCAAGAGGTAACCATCTTTTAGAAAGAAAATTTCACTTCATGAACTCCAAATACATGCACACCAATAGCTTTAGAACCCAAGATTAGCACGCAAATGCAAGAGGCAACCATCAACAGTTTCTAATTTGTAAAGTCTAAATACATTGGAAGTCACTTTGTGAATTAGATTCAAAGTCACAACTTAGAAGTTAGATTTAAAGTGTCCAGAAGCTTTGGAACCGAAGATTAGTAGGTAAATGCAAGGGACAACCATAAAAAAATAGTAATTTCTAAGGTTTAAGTACACTGGAAGACACTTTGTATAGTTTTATACATAGTTCTTGAAAAGGCTCCGATAACAACTAAGCACATGGTAAATTATATATTTTATGCAAATGTGCAATAAAGAATACCAATTAGATTGGTTATCAAACATTTGGTATAATAAATTCTAAAAAGAATACATAAATAGAAAAAAGAAGGAAAAGGCAATAAACCGAGAGAACAAAGGTTAGTGAGGATAGAACGCATGTATTGTTTGGTAGTGCTAATTACACCCACCTCCAAACAAAATTTGCTTAGGGCTACCATTTATGACGCAGCCACAGTAGTTTTCGGATTAAGATAGGACCAAATATTGATGAAACAAAAAACCCAGTAAAAATTAACATAAGATTATCCAGGGCCCGATGATAAAGAACATTAGGATTAGTTATGCTTTTCCACATAAAAAAAGGAACACATTTAGAAAAAGGTAACAGCTTACTGGTTTGTTAATTGACTGTGCCTCAACAGAGTTAAAACCAGGACTAAGAATTTTCCTGAAATGATCGGAGGAAGGGGCAGAACCAGAAGTCTCCTGAAATGCAATTAAGTGTTAAGACGAAATTTAGCTGCAAAAGCGAGCAGCAAAAAGTGGATAGTACTAAGTTACTTAAATAGGAAAGCAACTTATCAGAGCTTCAAGCATGCATGACATCATGAAGCAAATCAGAAAACACAGCTTAATGTATATTACAAACTATATCTTAAACAAACAAGAATCTATGCTTTACAGCTCTTAATTGTCCGCAACTAAATTCAACTTAAAGAAATCAACTGGTCCTTGCAGAGACTATGAAAACAATAGAATAACGTAAGTCACTACCAACACAATAAGATGGATTTGTTCTAAATGACAAAGCATACATTAAAATCTGTAGTTTGGCTTCGTTTCCTACCAGCAGAAATTTTGCTTCAAAGTTTGAAGTACATAAAAGATCAACCCTCAAGTATCCAACTTATGTTAGACTAATAATATTCTTTCTTCTCATTCTTTAACATGAAGATTTCTCGATGGTACTCTATCCTTTGAGATCTTCATACTGACAGTGTCTCAAGCAAAAGAACAAAGAGCACAGGAAGTTGCTACTTCATGGTAAAATAAGAATCACAATTAGTATTAGAGTTCTCTTTCTTGATTGTTTTAATACTGGCGACAGAACTGCAGCACATTTATTTGTTTTACACAGCATACGGACTAATCAAGAATTAATACCCATCCACTATCTGTACTATGAATAAATTTAGTCCTCCATACATAAAATAACTAATCTCTGAGCTCTTTTTTTAAGGCTGTGATCATTTTAGAACTTAGAATGCTCTGTGTGCCTCGGACTACTCAGAAATTAATACCCATCCACTATCTGTACTGTCACGCCCCGGGTGTAAACCAGAACCCGGGCCCGTCCACAGATCCGCCGTGCACACGGAATTTTCCGTGTACACGAAGCGCTGATAACCTGCTCAGATATAAAACAAGTAATAAAGGAGCATAAAACAGAGCTAACTAAAACTAATACAACTCAGACAAATACTGGAAATGAAAGTACAGTAAGCTCTCAAAAATATACAAATGTCTCTCCCAGCTCACGAAATATATACAACCAGCTGGCCGCAGCCAGACCCAAAATAAAAGGAAAATACAACCGTCTGAGTGAACTGGGGATACATCAAAACTATCAAAAACTCGAACTCGGGGCAGTGGCTATCTAGTCAGCGATCCTCTTACCTCGATCCAGGGAAGAGGGTCCCGCAACTCCCGCAGAGAACTCTGCAAAACAAAGGGGAACAGAAAAGAGAAAACAGTGGGGGGTGAGAACTACTATAAAAACAGTAGCCTCCCCTAGTGGGTAGACCTCAAACTCAGACATGCCCACTAGGACTATCAGAGGCGAAAAAAATGAAACAAAGGTGGTAAGCTACAAGTACACTACTGATGAGAGCTACCACTAACATGCCTCTACGATGCCTACTAGAGAATGGCTAAATGCATGCACCAGAACGTAAGGACTGACAGACCAACCCAATCAAACACCAGTAAGCACTGGTACTGCCTGCTCTGCTGTCAACCTCACAACTCAGTATCTCCCCTGTCCAAATAGACCGGAACCCAACACGGCCTGACCGGCACCCAACACGGCCTGACCGGCACCCAACACGGTCGAAATCCTACTCCGGAGTGGCACTCGAGGGGAGCGACCCCACACGAGCGTAATATCACTGTCACTAACATCATCAGTACCATCAATAACAGGACGGGGTCACGACCCTGGTCAAAGTGGGAAAAACCCATCCACTAAAGGGAAACTCGATTCCCTACCTCCAATCTGGTGCAAAAGCAATAATAATAAACCGGTCAACCGCCCACAGTCCGCGGTCGCCGCAACACCCAAACCTCGATCCCCGACTCAGAACCTCTGACTACACAATCCCCTAAAGCTAGATGACAGGAGAACGAATAAAAGCATGGTTTCTCCTAAGTCAATTCCAATAAGTTGTGTAGCAGAAAAAGGTGGCCTACCTAGATGACCATCCAAGCATGCAAAGTCCATTATTTGCTATAATTATTCCAATTATTCAAGCATATGCAACACTAAGCATTAGGGAAATCCCAATGTACATGTGGTAGGATAAATGATACATAACACATTTTAGATGCACAATTTACTAGCAAATATCCCTTATACAACATTCATTCTAAGCACATATCCAACCCTTCCCTTAACCTGTATTATGATGTGGCTATAGCATTCATTCCACTAATTAATTTGCATATCTAAACATGGAAACATCACTTACTAACTTGTAGCTTGCTAACAAGGCAAGTATGAACAAATGAACCATAATCTTATACAAGCATGCTAGATACATTCGCATTTAAAACACATGATCAAAGCATTCCAATAGGCCTAGTGACATTCACAAGTAGGAGGTTCACAACATCACCCACCTCAAGCGCTATTCCAAATTCCCAAAGGCGAAGTCCAAGACCAGTCCAAACACACCACCAATCTGTACAAAATACCCCAAAGGAAAAATACATAAGCTAAACATCCACAATTCCAGAATCTGTCCCCCAAACCAGCAGTCCACAATTCACTAATTTTCACCTGCGAATAATGTCCAGAAAAATCCAAGGAAAATACTAGCGCGATCCTTGCGACGAGCCCGTCGAAACGAATACCTGCACGCCCAATTTGGAGTTTCCAACGCTGAGATAAAAATCCGACAAGGGGTACACCCCGTACCCAAACTATACCAAATTCCTGTAACAATGAACCACAGAGAAAGAAGATTCTCACCCTCGAGTAAAATTCAGGAAATTCTGAGAAAAATCCAGGAGACTCCTTGCGAAGCGTAGATGAAAATTGCCTCTTGAATCGCCTCGTTCCGACGTCCGAGCGAAAAGATATGGCAAGAACACCGCGGTGCTGTCCCAAAAGTCCGCGAAGAAAAAGGGTCAAATGGTTGCTCGGAAAACTCCAAGATCAGCACGGAAATCGAGGAACCACAAAACACAGGAGTTGAAGCCCTACCTGTCGTGAGTCCAACGGCGCAAGAATCGGCGAATTCCGAGGTCGGGGTGAGTCGGAGGAGTCCAAACACTGAGAAGGGGCGAAGAGGATCGCCGGAGAACAAGCGTCGCGCCGCGCCGTAAAATGGGGAACCTCGGGAAGCATGCCTCCAAAAATCTTCAAACTTCTCCAAGGGATAGAGCTCCGAGGGAGGAGGAACTTCTGTGAAGGAAGCCCAGTGAAAAGAGGTCCAAAAAGCCCAAAGAAAGAAAGGGGAAGGCTATTTATAGGCCCAGCCCAAAGCTTAGCGGGCCGGGTTTTCGGGCGCGGTTTCCGGGCGCACTGCGCCCGGAAACCGGGTTGTATGCATCCCGTCCGACGCGCCCGAATCCTCCTGGGACTGCCACGTAGCCCCGAACAGGGGACAGCGGATCCCCGCGGTCCCCGCGCGCCGCGTGTCCCCCCCGCGGTCAGCGGGGTAGGTACGGCCGCCCAATCTCGAGGCGACGCGTGTCGCACTCGAGTGCGGCCGACCGCCCCGCCTGCGCCACTGTGCGCGCACGTGCGTGCACAGTACCGAGGCGCCCTCCCCCGCGCACCCGTGGACCGCGCCCACGTGGACCGACGAATCAGAAGCCGCCACGTGCCATGCGCCCGGTCCACCGCAATCCCGCAAATCCAATGAGCCGTGCCGCGTGCGCCCGCCTACCAGAGCACGCCACGCGTCCACCCGCCGCGGTCCATGCACCGCCGCGCCACTCCGTGGACCCAGCTGCGTGAGCCGGCCAATAAAAGGCCGCCACGTGGCTCGGGCCGGTCCACGTGTCACCCCCATGCACCGAAAATCCCCCAAAACTTCCGGAAGCCCGCATTTGGTCATCCGGACTCCAAATTCAACAAGCAAATAGCCGTTTTCAAGCGTTTTTCCGCGCTGAATCCAAATCCAACCTCAGATTGGCCCAAAACCTTTTCTAAAATTCGGCAATCACAGCCGAAGACCAAATCATCTATCCAAGTCTCCCGAGGTCCATCTGTGGCATCCCTTCGATGCACCATGGGCCAGACACCAACACTAGGTGTTCTACACAGTGGATTCACCGGAAAGTTGCATGGGAAAACCAGTACACTACATCCTCCCCTACAAGAAAAAGTTTCGTCCTCGAAACAAAAGTCATACCTCAGGTAGCGGCCTCAAACAAGTGGGGGTGAGCATCCAACATCGCTGACTCCAACTCCCAGGTAGCCTCGCGCTCATCATGACTGCTCCAGAGGACCTTCACATACGGGATGGCCCGACTGCGCAACTCCCTAACCTCACGGTCCAAGATCCTCAACGGCCGCTCAACATAGCTCAGGTCCTCAGCAACCTCCAATGGGGTGAAATCGATGATATGAGACGGGTCATGAACATACCTCCTCAGTGTCGAAACATGAAAAACATTGTGAACACCCGAAAGCCTGGGAGGAAGCGCAAGCCTGTAGGCAACTGGCCCTAAGCGCTCCAACACCTCAAAAGGTCCAATATAACGAGGGCTCAGTTTCCCACGAATACCAAATCTCCGAATCCCCTTCGAAGGCGAGACTTTCAGAAAAACATGGTCACCCACCTGAAACTCTAAGTCTCGCCGTCGAGTATCAGCATAACTCCTCTGTCGACTCTGGGCGGTCTCGAGGTGTCGTCGTATCACTCTGACCTTTTCCTCTGCCTCTAACAGTAGATCAGGACCCAAAGTTTTCTTCTCACCCACGTCACTCCAATAAAGGGGTGACCGACACTTGCGTCCATACAACGCTTCAAACGGAGCCATCTGAATGCTCGCTTGATAGCTGTTGTTGTACGCAAACTCAACTAATCCCAAGTGTCGGTACCATCCTCCTCCAAAGTCCAAAATGCATGCTCTCAACATATCCTCGAGGGTCTGAATAGTGCGCTCTGACTGCCCATCGGTCTGTGGGTGGAATGCTGTACTGAATCGGAGCTGCGTCCCCAAGGCTGTCTGTAAACTCCTCCAGAAATGCGAGACAAACCTCGGGTCTCTATCTGATACGATGGAAACAGGTACTCCGTGTAATCTAACCACCTCGGCCAAGTACACCTGTGCGAGTCGCTCCATCGGCCAAGTCATCTGAACCGGCAGAAAGTGAGCGGACTTGGTAAGCCTGTCCACGACTACCCAAATAGCATCCGCTCCCGTCTGTGCTCTCGGCAAACTAGTGACAAAATCCATCGTAACATGTTCCCATTTCCATTCAGGGATTGGGAGACTCTGCAACTTGCCAGCAGGTACACGATGCTCCGCCTTTGCTTGCTGACAAGTTAGGCAGTGTGCTACAAATCTCCCAATGTCTCTTTTCATCCCATTCCACCAAAACTCTGCCTTAAGATCCCTATACATCTTAGTCCCACCAGGATGGATGGTATAAGGTGTATAGTGGGCCTCCCTCAAGATCTGCTCTCGGATCTCTGCATCCATAGGCACACACGCGCGGTCCCTGTACCGTAGTACTCCCGCAGCATCGACTGAGAAGTCCACTATCAAACCCGTCTGCATCTGCTCTCGAATCCTCATCAGGTGGGGGTCCTCACTCTGTCTCTCCCGAATCCTGTCCAACAGAGTGGGCTGCACAACTAGAGACATAAGTCTAGCAGAGACCCCAGGGGACACAACCTCGAGCTCTAACCGCCTCATCTGCTCAAGTAATGGCGCCTGATCGGTGATCATCAAAGATAGGCTCTGCACTGCTCTCCTGCTCAGGGCATCAGCAACCACGTTGGCCTTGCCGGGATGGTATAATATGTCTACATCATAATCTTTCAACAATTCCAACCATCTGCGCTGCCTCAAGTTGAGCTCCTTCTGCGTGAACAGGTATTTCAAGCTCTTGTGGTCGGTGTAAATCTCGCAGTGCTCCCCATACAGGTAGTGGCGCCACAACTTTAGTGCAAAAATCACTGCAGCTAACTCCAAATCGTGGGTAGGGTAATTCTTTTCATAATCCTTCAGTTGCCGGGAGGCATAAGCAATTACCCTTCCCTCCTGCATCAGCACGCAACCAAGTCCACTGTGCGATGCGTCGCTGTATACCACGTATCCTTTCCCCATAACGGGGAGGGAAAGGACAGGAGCCGACATCAATCTGTTCTTTAATTCCTCAAAGCTCCTCTGACAATCCTCACTCCAAATAAACTTAATCCCTTTTCGCGTCAAACGAGTGAGGGGTGTGGAAAGTTTCGCAAAACCTTCCACAAACCGACGGTAATATCCTGCCAGGCCCATGAAACTGCGAACCTCAGATACCGTCGTCGGTCGCGGCCAATCCCGGACTGCCTCGATCTTCGCCGGGTCTACTGCCACTCCAGCGGCTGAAATCACGTGGCCCAAAAAGACAACCTCCCGAAGCCAAAATTCACACTTAGATAACTTGGCATACAACTTCCTCTCTCTCAAAAGTTGTAGCACAATCCTCAGATGCTCCTCGTGCTCCGCATCGCTTCGGGAATAAACTAGGATGTCATCAATAAAAACAACCACGAACTGATCCAGGTATGGTCGAAAAATCCTGTTCATTAAATCCATAAAAGCAGCAGGGGCATTTGTCAATCCAAAAGGCATGACGGTGAACTCATAATGCCCGTACCGCGACCTGAATGCCGTCTTTGGGATGTCCTCGGCCTTCACCTTCAATTGGTGGTAACCAGACTGTAAGTCGATCTTAGAGAAGACACAAGTCCCTTGCAGCTGATCAAACAAGTCATCAATACGCGGCAAAGGGTACTTGTTCTTGATGGTCGCTTTATTCAGCTCCCGATAATCCACGCACAGTCGAAGCGAACCATCTTTCTTCTTCACGAATAGCACCGGCGCTCCCCAAGGCGATACACTCGGTCTCACAAAACCCTTATCCATTAAATCCTGGAGTTGCGCCTTTAATTCCCGCAGCTCAGCCGGTGCCATTCGGTAAGGAGCCTTAGAGATTGGCGCAGTTCCTGGGACCACGTCAATCAAAAACTCGACCTCCCTATCCGGCGGCATGCTAAACAGCTCTGGAGGAAACATATCCGGGAACTCGCGGGCGATCGGGATATCCGCGAGTCCCGGAGCCGCCGTAGGCTCCTTAACCACAGATGCCATAAAGGCTACGCATCCACTGCGCATCATCTGCCTCGCACGAGAAGTCGAAACCAAAGAGGCAAAGAAAGCACTCTGGCACCCCCTGAAAACGAACACCTCCTGGCCTGGCTCGCTAAAAGTAACAGACCTCGCGGCGCAATCAATCGTCGCGAAATAGCGAGCCAGCCAATCCATCCCCAGTACAATGTCAAAATCTCGCAGCTGACTAAGGACCATCAGGTCCGCTGGCAAAATCCAAGACTCAATCTGTACCGGGCACGACCAGCAACACTCCTCTACAAACAATATGTGACCAGGAATCTGTACCTCTAAAGCATGTGGCAACCGACCTAACTCTAGTCCATGAGATGATGCAAATGCTCTACTAATAATAGAATGTGATGCACCGGTATCAAATAAAGTGCGAGCTCTAATGCCAAAAAGTAAAGTGATACCTGCCACCACGTGGTCGGCTGCCGCGGAGTCCCCTACCTGAGCGGCGTAGACTCGCCCGCTCTGAGCTGGTGGTCGGTGGTCTGCAGGGTGGGAGGAAGGAGCCCTGCTCGCAGAAGCATAGGGCCGCTGAGCTGGCGGTCGCTGCTGAGATGGAGGAGAAACTGAGGCCGAAGAAGGCGCCACTGATGCCGAAAAAGGGCATGAAGATCGTATGTGCCCTGCCTGCCCGCAGCCATAACAACGCCCCCACCTCTGATCACAAGTGCCGGGGAAATGCGGACCCCCGCAGAAGATACAACTGCCTGGAGCCCGAAACTGCCGTGACTGCTGCTGCTGCTGCTGCCTGTGCGACTGCCGCTGAGATCCCTGCTGTCGCGACTGCGACCTCTGCTGCTGCGAGTGCTGCTGCTGTCGCTGGGGCTGCTGATGCTGTGGGGGCCTCTGGGATCCCCCAGGCCCTCGCCGCTCCGAACGCCCCCGGCCCGTAAACTGAGGCGGTGGCGGTCGGGGCGGCCTCCAGGAACTGGCCTGTCCCCCCTCATCTGATGCTGGTCGCTTCTTCTCAGAACTCTGAGCGACCGGACCTCCGCGTCTAGAAACAACCTGATCTCCCCTCTCGACCCACTGGGCATGATCCACTGCCTCTGATAAAGTCTGAAGCCTCTGGGCGTGCACCATGGTGTATATCTCGGGGCGCAGGCCAGACTCAAACATCTCAACCTGGTGCAGCCCATCCCTGGCAACGTAGGGCACGCAGTTGAGCAACTGCGTAAACTCCTGGAAATAGTCCCACACTGGGCGATCACTGTTGGGTCGTATATAATACGGATCTAAATAGGGGAAGAAACACCTAGAGGGGGGTGAATAGGTGTAAACGTATAAACACTCCAAAAAATCGTTGCGATAAAACCCAATGCGGAAAATAAAATAACACGCAAGATTTTTACGTGGAAAACTCCATCACCGGAGTAAAAAACCACGGGACCGATAACACGGCAGAAATCCACTAGAATTAAAACACGTACAAGGTGATTTACCGTACACACTTACGACTCAACCTTTTCCATACGCTCCTAGAGGATCTTCTCCGCTCGCTCCGACGCTTCTCGAATCCACGATCTGCGCCCAACGCCGAATCCACGGCGTCCAACGTCGAATCCACGACGTCCGACCGAATCCACGGTCTTCACCCAATAGCACCCTTCGAATCCACGAATGTGCCTCGCTCCGAATCCACGAGAGCGATTGAACCTTGAATCCACAAGGACACGCGAATCCACGCGCCGATTTTGGGGTAAATCGTTGTTTTTGGGTGGTGATGATCCGCCGAATACTTAGATCAAAGATAGATCGGAAATACCATCTAAGTATTCATTAGTTTGATTCAACTCAAGATGTGAGTAAGAAAACCTTGAATCAAACTAATCAATATAGATGAAGAAACATAGAGTATTCTCTAATGATTTCCTTTCTTCTCTATATGTGGATCTATAGCCGTATAAAATGATATATGAAAATGACGGCTATGTGGATTGACCCTAGAAAGAAAGACATAGGGTCTATTTATAGGTTAGAAACCCTAGGAAGGAGATAAGAATCAAAAACCTGCCATTTCTGGATTTTTACGGACGGCGATCCGGATCGTGATAACTGGGATCCGGATCGTCATAACGAATCAGCCAATTTCCAGAAAAATGAAGGTTCGGGATCCGGATCATGTGACTACGATCCGGATCGTTCATACAGTTCACCAAACATCAACGTTCGGGATCCGGATTGCGAAGCAGGATCCGGATCGTTCAAGGTAGATGGTAAACTCAACGTTCGGGATCCGGATCAAGAGACTACGATCCGGATTGCAACGATGTATGAACGAACCACCTTCGGGATCCGGATCGAACAGCCTGATCCGGATCCTGAACATGTCCCAAGTCCAGTTTTTGATTTTTATGCAATGAAAGATTCTTCCAAGTGTTTCTACACTACAAGAAGTATTCGGATCACACAAATTCTTTAGTTAAACATACCTGATCCTTTTGAATTCTTCTTTCTTGAGATTGAGTTAAATGATCCAACTTTCTTCACCTTCAATCTTCAGGACTTGAAACTTTCGCGAAACTACGCCAACTCAAATTCCGTAACAATCTCCCCCTTTGGCGGTTTCGTGACAAAACACAGATCCACTAAAGAAAATTCAAAAAGATATTTTTGTTGCTATCACCATACAACAAAAATTTACAATGGAGATCCAAAATACAATACATGAGTTAAACTCCTAAAACAGACTCTAGACTTAGACATCTGTACTCTCTGCAAAAAGAAATCATTCTTGACAAAAGAAATCGTTAGATACCTCAAGAATTTTGTATCATTCAAAAACCACAAACAGAGATGAAGTTTAAACTCATTTATACTTACCATGACATTTATATTCAGATATGTAAACAGATCATAGTTAAAAACACCAACATATCTTCTTTGCAAGTAAAAACCAAATGTCATGAACATGTTTGTGACAAACTTATATATATATAGATATGTAATTGATCAGAGTTAAGAACCAACATATCTTCTATGCAATCAAAAACCAAGTGTCACAAACTTGTTAGAGAACATCAACTTGTTAGTTATATTACATGCCCAAATAGTTAGCAAATAGTTAGTCGAGGCATGCATTCAAAACAACTGAAAAACCTCAAGTTGAAGTTCTACTTACCTTTGTGTTTCAACTTACCTTTGATGTTCCAACACATCATCATGTTCAATCAAACATTGTTCAAGTTCTCTATAAACTCTCTCCCCCTTTTTGTCACAAAACAAAGCCAAAATGTAGTTAAGACTACGAAATGTGAGGAGAGTAAAAAGTTCCAATAAAATGTAAAAACTGAGAACTAAGCTAACGTAAGCATAAAACTAAATCCTGAAATCGTAATCCTGCACAAAAAGAAAAAGAAAGGTGCAGTTCAGTCGGAGGAGTCTGAGCTGGTACAACTCAGCTTGCTCAAAATCCCTTTAAGCATTGTCGAAATAGTTGAACACTTCTTCTTGATCTTCTTGTGATCAGAGGAAATCTGCTGAAGTTCTTTCGATGTCCTCTCTTGTGCAGCCGAGAGTCTTTGTTGTTCCTGGCGAAGCGATTCCAATACAGCAGCGTCTGTATCCTGTCTTTTCGAGTGTGATGGATGCTGTGTAGATGCAGATGGGGCATCCGGTCCCGTAACCCATGGAGATTCAGTTTGTAGAATTCCAGAGAGTGAGCGAGCTCTAGTAAGAGGCCCACTATGATAACTTTCACTTCTTAAGACAGTCTTTCGTCTTGTATATTGCTTAGTTGTTGATGCAGATTTCATAAGCCTTTTGCCTTTGCCAAATTTCCTGTTTTGCTCATCAATCTTCTGTTGAACATCTTTGAAGAATTCATCCCATTCTTCAGTATCGTAGTCTGAGCTGTCCTCCCTGCCTTCGGTTGTCTTATCTCTTGTTGAAATATCTGGTTCCTCTATTTCAGATGTACTCTTGTGCACCATTGTGACTAGTAACAGGATTAACCAAGAGAGTGACAATGATCAAAGTGCTTGAGTTAAGAAGGTGTCCTGTGAAAACCAACTCAAGAACACAAAAATCCTTAGTTTTCAAAAATTGAAAAAATTGTATCCAAACAATCATAATCATGTAGAGAGACTAAGAATCAAATTAGTTTTGCAAAAAGGACTTTTAAAGATAGATCAATTGCATGATTTTCGAAAATCCTTATTATATGCCCTAAAACCGAAATTTTAGAAATCGAAGCCTAAAAATCCGTTAATCAGAAAAATACCTAGCATATAATCAAAACTAATCTACCCAGAGTTCTTATTTCAAAAGAAATTTGATCAAAAACCATCCACAAACAAAGTTGATACAAGAAATTCGTACGTTTGAGGAGGAAAAGAGAAAAATGGTGAAAAACCGAGATTTTGATCAATAAAACTTACTTGGAGTTGAAGAACCTGAGTTTGAAAGCTTCCAGGAAGGATGAAATCTAGAGAGAGAGGCTCTGGAAACTTCGGAACAAAAGATTGGAGTAAAGAAATCAAAAACCCCTTTCGTTCCTTATAAAACCTAGCCGCGATCCGGATCAGTTCATAACTGCGATCCGGATCGGCTACCCGCAGTAAGAAACTGCGTTCGGGATCCGGATCGGCAGATACAATCCGGATCGTCAGCCCGCAGAAGAATTCCTGCGTTCGGGATCCGGATCATCTAGCCCGATCCGGATCGGCCCCAACTTTTTCTTTAGAAAAATTTCAGAGAAATTCAAGAAAAACCAGAAAAAGATTGTAAGCACAAAGGTGTATCAACTTTAAACAAAAAGCATCGTTTCACACAACAAGAATTAGATTATGCCAAATCTATCAGTAATATCCAAAAATGAAACGAAAATTTACAAGAATTAAATCCCTTAAAGTTGAACACATTCAATTACATCTAACTTGATCTTATGAGTAATGCCTTTATCAAATAATCAATTCGGTAAAGAAAATGAAATACAAAGATCAATAGATGTTTGAAATCCCAAATATAGTAGATAATATTTCTAGACAATCTGTTGAAGAGAGTGGCTCTTTGAGCATCTTTCTTTAAAATCCCACCTTATACCAACCTTGAAATTTGACAGAGTCAAGTATTTCAACATGCATTTTACTTAATCAAAAATTTGAACAACCATGCTTGGTATACATGTGGTAGCTGCACACAATACTCGGACAACCGAGGTGGTAGCTCTTTCCTCCATGTGGTGGTAGTTTTCACACTCCTCATTGGGATGTAACTCTTTCCACATCTTTTGAGCATTTTACATTATCTTTGACTCCCCCTCAATTGGCTATCAATTATTTAAGATATAAAGTATTCAACCAAAAATTGATCTCGATTTCATACTCGACAAAACAGTCAAATAAGATAATGACTATACCAAGAGATCATTGAGAGAGAAATTGACTTTGATCACTTTAGAAGATGATTTAATTAACATAAACGATCATTGCAACAATGAAATATTATGATGGCAAAAGCATAATAAATTTCTAAATGTGTGAACAGATGCAATTAAAGTCAATTAAGATCTATGCTCAATTACTATCCTATGTATAAACATAGATATTGAATAGAACAAAACAAATACAAAACCTATTTTAAGCAAAGGTTTCAAAAAGAAGTTTATTTCAAAGAAAGCATACCAATTGCTTTTCGCAAATGAATAAAACGTTTTTGATCCAAAGGTTTTGTTAGAAAGTCAGCTAATTGATCTTCAGTTGAAATATATGAAAGTTGAAGAGTATTTGATTCAACTAGCTCTCTAAGAAAATGATATCTAAGTTCAATATGTTTTGTTCTAGAGTGCAACACAGGGTTTTTAGAAATGTTAATAGCACTTGTGTTGTCACAAAGAATTGTTACCGAAGATGCTGAAATGCGGAAGTCACTCAATACGCTTTTCATCCAAATGAGTTGAGTTGAGCAACTTCCAGCTGAAATGTATTCCGCTTCGGCAGTCGAGAGTGCTATGCAATTCTGTTTTTTACTGTGCCATGCAACAAGGCAATGGCCAAGATAGAAGCATGCACCACTCGTGCTTTTCCGATCATCCACTGATCCTGCCCAATCGGCATCTGAGTATCCAACAATGTCCAGACTTGTTCCCATAGGATACCAAATTCCGAAATTAATTGATCCTTTGATGTACCGGATGATCCGTTTCACCGCTTTCAGGTGAACCTCCTTTGGTGCTGATTGATATCTCGCGCAAATCCCAACACTAAAGGATATATCCGGGCGACTAGCCGTGAGGTAAAGTAGACTTCCAATCATACTTCTATACAGTTTCTCGTCTACATTCTCACTATGTGATTCACTTCCAAGTCCCTTGTGGCTAGTTCCCATAGGAGTTGGAAAATCTTTACAATTTTCTAGATCAAACTTTTTGACCAACTCCAGTGCATACTTGGATTGACTCAAGTGAATACCTTCATCATTTTGTTTAATTTGCAATCCAAGAAAATAAGACAATTCGCCCATCATGGACATCTCAAATTCGCTTTCCATGGTCTCCGCGAATTTAGAAGCATCATTATCTTTTGTTGCACCAAATACAATGTCATCGACATAGATTTGTGCTACAATGAAATTATTTTGATAATGCTTCACAAAGAGAGTCCTGTCAGCTCCCCCTCGAGTATAGCCCTTCTCCAAAAGGTGCTTTGTTAACCTTTCGTACCATGCTCGCGGTGCTTGTTTCAGACCGTAAAGAGCCTTTTTCAAACGAAAAACATGGTTAGGTTGTTTATGATCTACAAAACCTTTCGGTTGAGCCAAATAAACTTCCTCATTTAAAAACCCATTTAGAAATGCGCTCTTGACGTCCATTTGAAATAATTTGATTTTAAAATGACAAGCAATAGCAAACAATATACGAATGGACTCGAGTCTAGCTACAGGGGCGAAAGTTTCGTCAAAGTCTATACCTTCTACTTGAGAGTAGCCTTGAGCAACTAGTCGTGCCTTGTTCCTGATGATAGTACCATCTTCATCTTTCTTATTCTTGAAGATCCATTTGGTACCTATCACATTATGTTGCTTTGGAGGCTTCGTTAATTCCCAGACTTTGTTTCGCTCAAATTGATGGAGCTCTTCCTGCATTGCTTTAATCCAGTAGTCATCCTGAAGAGCTTCATCTATTGTCTTTGGTTCGATTAAAGATACGTAGCAAGCAAATCCGCAAACCAACTGCCTTCGAGTTCTAACTCCTTCTTGTGGATCTCCAATGATGTTCGATTCCGGATGATCCTTGGAGATTCGTAGCGTTTGTTGAAACGGAGTACTCGGAGGTACACGAGATGATTCCTGCACATCAGATAAACTAGAAGAACCATTAAATGCATCATTAATATTGGAAGTATTATTATGAGAAGATGCACTAGCAGGAGAATCATCATCTAGAGAGATATCGAGGGTAGATTTTTCAGATTCAAAATGAGAAGCTTCATCTACTTTAACATTTATAGATTCTACGATCGTCTTAGATTCAATGTTAAATACTCGATATGCTCTGCTATTCGTAGAATAACCCAAAAAGATCCCTTCATCACTTCGAGAGTCGAACTTTCCAAGATTTTCACGGTCACGTAAAATGTAACATCGACTCCCGAAGATACGAAAGTACTTGATATCCGGTTTTCTACTAAACCACAGCTCATATGGTGTATTCAAGGTTCCTGGGCGCAAATACACTCTGTTAATGACATAGACAGCGGTGTTCACAGCTTCAGCCCAAAAATGTAGCGGTAATTTCCGGCTATGAAGCATCACACGCGCCATCTCTTGAACAACCCTGTTTTTGCGCTCAACAACACCATTCTGCTGAGGTGTATAGGGTGCCGAGAATTCATGTTTAATGCCATTTGAAGTACAAAAGTCAATGAATTTTGAATTTATGAATTCTCCACCCCTATCACTTCTAACACGAATGATCTTTTCATTCTTTTCAATCATAATACGATGGCAAATCTCATGAAAAGAGTCAAACGTATCAGCTTTCTCTCTCAAAAATGCTACCCAAGAAAACCGAGAGAAATCATCAACCAATAAGAAAATATATACAATTTACCTTGCAAGGATGGTTGACGAGTTGGCCAAAAAAAAAGAAGAAAAGAAAATAGTCTACATAAACTATACAAGATTTAATCGTAGAACGATTAAAGACAAGGAGGGGTTTCACCTTTGCATACCCAAACCTTTTGAGTTTTGGAGTATGTTGGTAAAGGTTGAGAGATTCTCCTTGAAGACGACGTCTTGTATGATTGATCTTTTTCTTTTGTCATCGTCTTGTTTGAGGTGCTACCAATGTTCTTTTCTTTTGAAAAATTCTTCCTTGAATTCCGGGAAGTGTGCTTATTGGTAGCAATTGCAAGATGTGGTTGATTTGTTCTTTGAGCTCCAATCTCGCAATTTCTTTCGATGTGCCCTGCAAAATTACAACGAAAACATACCTTAGAGCTTGACGATCCCAAGGAGGATGAGGTAGGTTTGTTGACGTTGTTTGTCTTGAATTCCGGTGTCGGAGGAGGAGATACCGACTGAGGCACAAAAACTGTCCCACTCGAACTTGGACTGTTTCCAGTTTGAGTGTACCCGAGGCCGAACCGATTTGTTTGACCAAGACCAAGAAGTCTATCCAACTTACTCCTTCCTGAAGAGAATCGCTGTAAGTCATTCTTGAGTTGGAAGATGGTCTTTGTCATTTCCAGGTTATTCTGTCGGGCCTCGTTGTAGAGCTTTGAGAAGTGATCCGCTTTATCCACCAGTTTTGTATGTTCCTTCTCAAAAAGCTCATTGGACTCTTGAAGGGAAACATTTACTTTTATCAGATTTTCCCTTTCCACTTCAAGAGCGTTTGAGAGAGAAGTTGCCCTTTTTACATCTTCTTCGAGATCATGCAATCTCCCTCTCAAACTCTTGTTTTGCTTAGCCACTTTCTTTGAATCCCTCAAAAGTCTGTGGTAGGCTAGAGCAAAATCTTCACCTTCCGAATCATCCGATTCATTGTCCATTGCATTCTTTTCAACAGTGGAGTTGGACAATGATTCAGACGTACTTGCCATAAAGCACATGAATGGTGAAGATACGGACGCGTGGAATGCCGTGGAGCTCTTTTCTTCATCACTTGAAGACGACTCATTTGACGTTGAGTTGTCATCCCAAGTGACGACTTGCATCGCCTTCTTCTTTGCCGGATACTTGTTAGGACACTCCGTTGCAATGTGGCCGTAGCCTCGACATTTGAAGCATTGCAGTTGTCCTTCTGAACTTTTCTTATCCTTTGAGAAGTTCTCCTGCTTTCTTGACTTGTGACTTGGAGTACCCTTGCCTTTGTTCCACTTTCCGAAGGATGGAGATTTGCTTGAATTACCCCTTCGAAAGTTGCGGCGAAAATTCCTTGTCAAGAGAGCGAGCTGCTTCTCAAATTCCTCCATAGAAAGGTTCTCGTCATCGTCCGAGGAGGATGTATCCGCGTCTTCTTCCTTAGTTGTTTTCAACGCATAACCTGAAGACTTAGAAGTGGATGCTTTTCCAGAAGAATTGTTAGTATTAAAAGTCATTTCATAAGTTTGTAAAGAACCAACTAATTCTTCTACACGTATTTCGTCCGGGTGTTTAATAGTTTCAATGGCAGTAACCTTTGGGCGAAATCGTTCAGGAAGAGTTCTTAAGATTTTTCTTACAATCTTAAATTCTGGAATCTTCTCTCCCAGATTAGCACATGAGTTTACGATGTCTTGCAATCGTGTATAGTAGTCCGTGAAAGATTCATTTTCTGCCATCAAGATAGAGTCAAACTTGCTCGTAAGCATCTGCAGTTTCTGAATCTTCACGAGGTTAGTTCCCTCATGTGTAACCTGGAGAACATCCCAGATTTCTTTCGCAGTCTCACATGCCGAGACGCGAGAGAATTCAGTTTGAGATAAGGCATTAAAAATAGCATTAATTCCCTTGCCATTGTAAGAAGATAACTCAAACTCTTCCTTGGTCCATTTCGACCTATGTTTTAAGGTGTGAACATCAGAGATAAGTTCAGTTGGATTAGTCCATCCTGATTCAATTGAATGCCACACCCTTTCGTCGATGGAAGATAAAAAAGCTTTCATCCGTACTTTCCAGTACGCATAATTCGTTCCATCAAAGAAAGGGGGTCGATTGATGTTTCCACCTTCAACCATTGTTCACAACCCTATTCCCGCTCTGATACCACTTGTTGGGTCGTATATAATACGGATCTAAATAGGGGAAGAAACACCTAGAGGGGGGTGAATAGGTGTAAACGTATAAACACTCCAAAAAATCGTTGCGATAAAACCCAATGCGGAAAATAAAATAACACGCAAGATTTTTACGTGGAAAACTCCATCACCGGAGTAAAAAACCACGGGACCGATAACACGGCAGAAATCCACTAGAATTAAAACACGTACAAGGTGATTTACCGTACACACTTACGACTCAACCTTTTCCATACGCTCCTAGAGGATCTTCTCCGCTCGCTCCGACGCTTCTCGAATCCACGATCTGCGCCCAACGCCGAATCCACGGCGTCCAACGTCGAATCCACGACGTCCGACCGAATCCACGGTCTTCACCCAATAGCACCCTTCGAATCCACGAATGTGCCTCGCTCCGAATCCACGAGAGCGATTGAACCTTGAATCCACAAGGACACGCGAATCCACGCGCCGATTTTGGGGTAAATCGTTGTTTTTGGGTGGTGATGATCCGCCGAATACTTAGATCAAAGATAGATCGGAAATACCATCTAAGTATTCATTAGTTTGATTCAACTCAAGATGTGAGTAAGAAAACCTTGAATCAAACTAATCAATATAGATGAAGAAACATAGAGTATTCTCTAATGATTTCCTTTCTTCTCTATATGTGGATCTATAGCCGTATAAAATGATATATGAAAATGACGGCTATGTGGATTGACCCTAGAAAGAAAGACATAGGGTCTATTTATAGGTTAGAAACCCTAGGAAGGAGATAAGAATCAAAAACCTGCCATTTCTGGATTTTTACGGACGGCGATCCGGATCGTGATAACTGGGATCCGGATCGTCATAACGAATCAGCCAATTTCCAGAAAAACGAAGGTTCGGGATCCGGATCATGTGACTACGATCCGGATCGTTCATACAGTTCACCAAACATCAACGTTCGGGATCCGGATTGCGAAGCAGGATCCGGATCGTTCAAGGTAGATGGTAAACTCAACGTTCGGGATCCGGATCAAGAGACTACGATCCGGATTGCAACGATGTATGAACGAACCACCTTCGGGATCCGGATCGAACAGCCTGATCCGGATCCTGAACATGTCCCAAGTCCAGTTTTTGATTTTTATGCAATGAAAGATTCTTCCAAGTGTTTCTACACTACAAGAAGTATTCGGATCACACAAATTCTTTAGTTAAACATACCTGATCCTTTTGAATTCTTCTTTCTTGAGATTGAGTTAAATGATCCAACTTTCTTCACCTTCAATCTTCAGGACTTGAAACTTTCGCGAAACTACGCCAACTCAAATTCCGTAACAATCACCCTGCTGCAGGTTCTTCAAGTCATCTTCTATCTTCTTCTTCACACTCGTGGAGAAGTAGGTGTCAAGGGTCATCCTCCTGAACTCTGACCAGGGTAGCTGCCGGGTGACCTGAAACTCTAGGGGCTCGACCCGACGCCACCAAGCATCTGCATCCCCCTCCAGATAGTGTACTGCCAAATGTGCTCTGAACCTCTGGTCGATGAAGAAGTCCCGAAACATCTTCTCCATCGACGCTAGCCAAGATCCAATCTCCCACGGGTGAGTGCTCCGCCCCGAGAACTTAGGGGGTCCCCGCTTGCAGAACTGCGTGAGTTTATCAGAAAACTCCCGCTCCTCCTCTGGGGTCAAAGGCCTGAACATCCCCTGAGCCCCGCTGCTCGACGACGGCGCTGTAGGGGCAAGTGGGATAGTCGGTGGTACAACAGGTGGTACTGGGGCCTCTGCAGTAGTAGGGGGAGGTGCCGCAACCTGGGCCAATAACTGCTCAAACCTCTGCTCCTGACGGCGGTGGCTCTCCGCCAACTGGGCCACCATGGCCCTCATCTCACCAATCTCAGAAGGCCCGGACTGCTCCGGCTCCTCCAGGGGTGTAGGAGTACCCCGAGTAGGAATCTGCCGTCGAGGAGGCATCCTGCCACACAAGAAACCACGAGTCAATAAACCAAATCACTCTCGACCCAATCCAGCGAAAGTCATGGACATTCCCCTATTTCTGTAACCTTATGTTGTCTGCAGCCAACATAATAGCCCTCCAGAAATAGGCTATGCCAATCCCTCTCCACTCACAGGAAGAGTTAACAACCAATTGCCGACTTTCGCACAATATCACGTCACTCACGCCCGGCCTTCCTAAGGTCTGCCAAAAGCCTAGGGTTTCCTAAGTCCCGTCTGACCTATCCCTAAGCTCTGATACCAACTAATCTGTCACGCCCCGGGTGTAAACCAGAACCCGGGCCCGTCCACAGATCCGCCGTGCACACGGAATTTTCCGTGTACACGAAGCGCTGATAACCTGCTCAGATATAAAACAAGTAATAAAGGAGCATAAAACAGAGCTAACTAAAACTAATACAACTCAGACAAATACTGGAAATGAAAGTACAGTAAGCTCTCAAAAATATACAAATGTCTCTCCCAGCTCACGAAATATATACAACCAGCTGGCCGCAGCCAGACCCAAAATAAAAGGAAAATACAACCGTCTGAGTGAACTGGGGATACATCAAAACTATCAAAAACTCGAACTCGGGGCAGTGGCTATCTAGTCAGCGATCCTCTTACCTCGATCCAGGGAAGAGGGTCCCGCAACTCCCGCAGAGAACTCTGCAAAACAAAGGGGAACAGAAAAGAGAAAACAGTGGGGGGTGAGAACTACTATAAAAACAGTAGCCTCCCCTAGTGGGTAGACCTCAAACTCAGACATGCCCACTAGGACTATCAGAGGCGAAAAAAATGAAACAAAGGTGGTAAGCTACAAGTACACTACTGATGAGAGCTACCACTAACATGCCTCTACGATGCCTACTAGAGAATGGCTAAATGCATGCACCAGAACGTAAGGACTGACAGACCAACCCAATCAAACACCAGTAAGCACTGGTACTGCCTGCTCTGCTGTCAACCTCACAACTCAGTATCTCCCCTGTCCAAATAGACCGGAACCCAACACGGCCTGACCGGCACCCAACACGGCCTGACCGGCACCCAACACGGTCGAAATCCTACTCCGGAGTGGCACTCGAGGGGAGCGACCCCACACGAGCGTAATATCACTGTCACTAACATCATCAGTACCATCAATAACAGGACGGGGTCACGACCCTGGTCAAAGTGGGAAAAACCCATCCACTAAAGGGAAACTCGATTCCCTACCTCCAATCTGGTGCAAAAGCAATAATAATAAACCGGTCAACCGCCCACAGTCCGCGGTCGCCGCAACACCCAAACCTCGATCCCCGACTCAGAACCTCTGACTACACAATCCCCTAAAGCTAGATGACAGGAGAACGAATAAAAGCATGGTTTCTCCTAAGTCAATTCCAATAAGTTGTGTAGCAGAAAAAGGTGGCCTACCTAGATGACCATCCAAGCATGCAAAGTCCATTATTTGCTATAATTATTCCAATTATTCAAGCATATGCAACACTAAGCATTAGGGAAATCCCAATGTACATGTGGTAGGATAAATGATACATAACACATTTTAGATGCACAATTTACTAGCAAATATCCCTTATACAACATTCATTCTAAGCACATATCCAACCCTTCCCTTAACCTGTATTATGATGTGGCTATAGCATTCATTCCACTAATTAATTTGCATATCTAAACATGGAAACATCACTTACTAACTTGTAGCTTGCTAACAAGGCAAGTATGAACAAATGAACCATAATCTTATACAAGCATGCTAGATACATTCGCATTTAAAACACATGATCAAAGCATTCCAATAGGCCTAGTGACATTCACAAGTAGGAGGTTCACAACATCACCCACCTCAAGCGCTATTCCAAATTCCCAAAGGCGAAGTCCAAGACCAGTCCAAACACACCACCAATCTGTACAAAATACCCCAAAGGAAAAATACATAAGCTAAACATCCACAATTCCAGAATCTGTCCCCCAAACCAGCAGTCCACAATTCACTAATTTTCACCTGCGAATAATGTCCAGAAAAATCCAAGGAAAATACTAGCGCGATCCTTGCGACGAGCCCGTCGAAACGAATACCTGCACGCCCAATTTGGAGTTTCCAACGCTGAGATAAAAATCCGACAAGGGGTACACCCCGTACCCAAACTATACCAAATTCCTGTAACAATGAACCACAGAGAAAGAAGATTCTCACCCTCGAGTAAAATTCAGGAAATTCTGAGAAAAATCCAGGAGACTCCTTGCGAAGCGTAGATGAAAATTGCCTCTTGAATCGCCTCGTTCCGACGTCCGAGCGAAAAGATATGGCAAGAACACCGCGGTGCTGTCCCAAAAGTCCGCGAAGAAAAAGGGTCAAATGGTTGCTCGGAAAACTCCAAGATCAGCACGGAAATCGAGGAACCACAAAACACAGGAGTTGAAGCCCTACCTGTCGTGAGTCCAACGGCGCAAGAATCGGCGAATTCCGAGGTCGGGGTGAGTCGGAGGAGTCCAAACACTGAGAAGGGGCGAAGAGGATCGCCGGAGAACAAGCGTCGCGCCGCGCCGTAAAATGGGGAACCTCGGGAAGCGTGCCTCCAAAAATCTTCAAACTTCTCCAAGGGATAGAGCTCCGAGGGAGGAGGAACTTCTGTGAAGGAAGCCCAGTGAAAAGAGGTCCAAAAAGCCCAAAGAAAGAAAGGGGAAGGCTATTTATAGGCCCAGCCCAAAGCTTAGCGGGCCGGGTTTTCGGGCGCGGTTTCCGGGCGCACTGCGCCCGGAAACCGGGTTGTATGCATCCCGTCCGACGCGCCCGAATCCTCCTGGGACTGCCACGTAGCCCCGAACAGGGGACAGCGGATCCCCGCGGTCCCCGCGCGCCGCGTGTCCCCCCCGCGGTCAGCGGGGTAGGTACGGCCGCCCAATCTCGAGGCGACGCGTGTCGCACTCGAGTGCGGCCGACCGCCCCGCCTGCGCCACTGTGCGCGCACGTGCGTGCACAGTACCGAGGCGCCCTCCCCCGCGCACCCGTGGACCGCGCCCACGTGGACCGACGAATCAGAAGCCGCCACGTGCCATGCGCCCGGTCCACCGCAATCCCGCAAATCCAATGAGCCGTGCCGCGTGCGCCCGCCTACCAGAGCACGCCACGCGTCCACCCGCCGCGGTCCATGCACCGCCGCGCCACTCCGTGGACCCAGCTGCGTGAGCCGGCCAATAAAAGGCCGCCACGTGGCTCGGGCCGGTCCACGTGTCACCCCCATGCACCGAAAATCCCCCAAAACTTCCGGAAGCCCGCATTTGGTCATCCGGACTCCAAATTCAACAAGCAAATAGCCGTTTTCAAGCGTTTTTCCGCGCTGAATCCAAATCCAACCTCAGATTGGCCCAAAACCTTTTCTAAAATTCGGCAATCACAGCCGAAGGCCAAATCATCTATCCAAGTCTCCCGAGGTCCATCTGTGGCATCCCTTCGATGCACCATGGGCCAGACACCAACACTAGGTGTTCTACACAGTGGATTCACCGGAAAGTTGCATGGGAAAACCAGTACACTACATGTACTATGAATAAATTTAGTCCTCCATACATAAAATAACTAATCTCTGAGCTCTTTTTTTAAGGCTGTGATCATTTTAGAACTTAGAATGCTCTGTGTGCCTCTCATATCTCAAACGTGCTGTAGGTTTATTTAACATCATCACTCCAGTTAGCTTTTCTCAAAATTTATTTTTCTATTATTTTCATCCTATTATGCCTTAATTCAGTCATTCAATTCTTAATATTTCAATTTACACGGCCCTGCTCCTTTTACGCCCCTCTGTTTCAAAATTCATGGTATCGAAAAGAATGTATAATAATGCGCCATAGAGGGAATGTTATGAACATAATTATCATTCTTCAGACAAAATAAAAATAAGATAAAGCAAAATAAAGATAGAAAAAGTTGGATTGAAAATTTTCTACTTATCCAAAACAGTAGAGGCCCAATCAATATTAGAAACTTTCTTGCTCAGCCTGGCTAGAACTTTACAGAAGCGCCGCTTTATTAGAGCACTTGAAAGTTGAACAAACAGTTTCTTCATTAGTGTTTTTCCTAAATGACCACTACATTCGGAGAGTGCTTCTCAGCCTTTTACTTGAGTTTCATTTTTGGTCCCCAATCTTTCAATTGCTAGAATTTGTTACCAACCTTCCATTTATTATCAATGTTACCATTTCAGTCAAATTCGACAGCAATGTCCATATAATCATCGTCTAACTGTCACCTACTTGACTTTCGAAAAGGGTAGGTTGCAAGGCAATGCAAAGCGTAGGACCCAATCATAACAATTGAAAGTTTGGGATGAGAGTGAAGCCTCTTAAAATGGTTGGGAACTTCTGGTGCTATTTATGTAGTATGAAGCAACTCGAGGGTGAACGAACAACAACCTCCAAATTAGCAAAAAACATTGGCAATTGTTTGCGGAATCAATATTTGTTTGTCGACCGCCATCCAACATTACCAAACTTTTATGTGCACGCCATCATCGCCCAAGCAGTTAAGTTAGAACGGAGCGCGCCATCACTACGCAAGCAGTAATTCAACATTAAAGGCCGGCCAAAATTGTTGTCATTTTCTTATGCATCATCACATCCCCAGAAAATTTTCAAGAAACCGAGCAGCACAGTAGTAGAACCGTAGGACTTTCAATAATGAGCTCACAGTACATGTTCCAAGAAGAAAAAATAGTAGTTATAACAATAGCTTTTTTCACCGTGGTAAATTTTTAGACTAAGAGTACGAACTAAGAGTACCAAATTATTAACAAAAGACTTTATTTCCTTCGCACTAACTAAGAGTACTAAGGCCTATTAAATCTGCACATCAGGACAATATACATTATATGAACTCACTATATCAACAAAGGTAGTGTATAGTGATTTTCAATAAAATCTAAGATCCAATCTCAACCCTACCAAATCCACACACTATTTTGTTCACAACAATTCCCTTTTTTTTTCACTCACCTTATCCTTTTGCAAGTGCAGGAATTATGACCAAATTCATAGCTTAGGTTCCAAATCATTTAATTTTTAATCTTCTCTAATGCTATAGTTTTGATAGTTTAAACCAATAACTGTAACTAAACTACATTAGTATAAACTTCTAAATCTAATCTACCTATATGGCTTGTCATTTGTATTCCACATATCTGATTGTTACTGTAAGCAGTAATGATTTGCTGCTGTTAATTTCTTTACAATACATTGCTTGTAAATTGATCAAATGGTTATCAGCATAACACCACAGTGACATTTACTCAGATTTTGTTACGGAATTTAAGTTGGCGTATTTTGTGAATTCGGTTAAGTCTTGAAGATTGAAGGTAAAGAAGGTTGGATCATATAACTCAATCTCAAGAAAGAAGAATTCAAAAGGATCAGGTATGTTTAACTTAATATCTTTGGTGATCCGAATACTTCTTATAGTGTAGAAACACTTGGATGGATTTTTAATTGCATAAATATCAAAAACTGGACATGGGACATGTTCAGGATCCGGATCAGACTTTTCAATCCGGATCCCGAAGGTTGTTCGTTCATACACCAGTTCAATCCGGATCGTAGCTTCCTTTGATCCGGATCCCGAACACTGGGTTTACCATTTTATTTGAACGATCCGGATCAGGCTTTTCAATCCGGATCCCGAACGTTGATGTTTGGTGAACTGTATGAACGATCCAGATCAGGCACTTCGATCCGGATCCCGAACCTTAGTTTTTCTGGAAACTGTTTTTCTCGCTACTGCAATCCGGATCGCCGAACTCCGATCCGGATCGTCGTCATGTAAAATTCCAGAAAATGATAGTTTTTTATTCTTATCTTTTTCCAAGGGTTTCTAACCTATAAATAGACCCTCTGATTCTTTTTTCTAGGGCAAGCCGCTAATCCAAAAAGCCGTCATCTTATATACGGCCTAAGATCCACATATAGAGAAGAAAGGAAATCAAGAGATTTAATCTTATGTTTCTTCATCTATATTGATTGATTTGATTCTAGGTTTTCATACTCACATTTTGAGTAGAATCAAATCAATGAATACTTAGATGGTATTTCCGATCTATTTCGAATCTAAGTATTCGGCAGATCATCACCACCCAAAAAAAAATCAACGATTTTTCCAAAATCGGCGCGTGGACTCGCGTGGCCTTGTGGATTCAAGGTGCTACCGCTCTCGTGGATTCGGAGCGAGGTACGTTCGTGGATTCGAAGCGTGCTACAGGGTGAAGACCGTGGATTCGGTCGGACGTCGTGGACTCGACGTTGGCCGCCGTGGATTCGGCGTTGGACGCAGATCGTGGATTCGAGAAGCGTCGTGGAGCGAGCGGAGAAGATCAACTAGGAGCGTATGGAAAAGGTTGAGTCATCTGTGAGTACGGTATATCACCTTGTACGTGTTTAATTCTAGTGGATTTCACCGTGTTATCGGTCCCGTGGTTTTTTACTCCGGTTTGGAGTTTTCCACGTAAAAATCTCTGCGTGTTATTTATTTTTTCCGCATTGGGTTTTATATCGCAAAGATTTTTGAGTGTTTATTGTTTACACCTATTCACCCCCCTCTAGGTGTTTTTTCCCCTATTTAGATCCAATTATTCATAACCCAACAAGTGGTATCAGAGAGGGAATAGGGTTGTAAACAATGGTTGAAGGTGGAAACATCAACAGACCTCCGTTCTTCGATGGAACAAATTATGCGTACTGGAAAGTACGGATGAAAGCCTTTTTAATTTCCATCGACGAACGGGTGTGGCAATCAATTGAATTAAGATGGTCTAATCCAACTGAATTTATTGGTGATGTTCGCACCATCAAACCTAGGTCGAAATGGACCAAGGAAGAGATAGATTTTTCTTCTTACAATGACAAGGGAATTAATGCTTTATTTAATGCCTTATCTCAAACAGAGTTCTCTCGCGTCTCGGCATGTGAGACTGCGAAAGAAATCTGGGATGTTCTTCAAGTTACGCATGAGGGAACTAACCTTGTGAAGATTCAGAAACTGCAAATGCTTACGAGCAAGTTTGACTCTATTTTCATGGCAGAAAATGAATCGTTCACAGACTATTACACACGATTGCAAGACATCGTAAACTCATGTGCTAACTTGGGAGAGAAGATTCCAGAATTTAAAATTGTAAGAAAGATCTTAAGAACTCTTCCTGAAAGATTTCGTTCCAAGGTTACAGCCATTGAAACTATTAAACACCCGGACGAAATCCGTGTAGAAGAATTAGTTGGTTCTTTACAAACATATGAAATGACATTTCCTACTAACTATTCTTCGGGAAAGGCATTCTCTTCTAAGTCTTCAGGTTATGCGTTGAAAACAACAAAAGAAGAAGACGCGGATTCATCCTCCTCAGGCGATGACGAGAACCTATCTATGGAGGACTTTGAGAAGCAGCTCGCTCTCTTGACAAGGAAGTTTCGCCGAAATTTTCGAAGGGGTAATTCAAGCAAAACTCCATCTTTCGGAAAGTGGAAGAAAGGCAAGGGTTCTTCAAGTTACAAGTCAAGAAAGCAAGAGGGTTTTTCTAAGGATAAGAAAAGCACAGAAGGACAAGTCCAATGCTTCAAGTGCCGAGGATACGGCCATATCTCAACGGAATGTCCAAATAAGAATCCGTCCAAGAAGAAGGCGATGCAAGCCGTCACTTGGGATGACACCTCATCGTCAAATGAGTCATCGTCAAGTGATGAAGAAGATAATGCAACAGCGTTCCACGCGTCCACATCTTCACCCTTCATGTGCTTAATGGCTAGTACATCCGACTCATTGTCCTCTTCCCAAGTTGGAAAGAATGCAACGGACAATGAATCGGATGATTCGGAAGGTGAAGATTTTGCTCTAGCCTATCACAGACTTTTGAGGGATTCAAAGAAACTGGCTAAGCAAAACAAGGGGTTGAGAGGGAGATTGCAGGATCTCGAAAAAGAAGTAAAAAGGGTAACTTCTCTCTCGACCGATCTTGAAGTGGAAAGGGATAATCTGATAAAAACAAATGTTTCCCTTCAAGAGTCCAATGAGCAACTCGAGAAGAATTATATAGATATGGTGAACAAAGCGAATTACTTCTTGAAGCTCAACGGCGAGGCTCGACAGGAAAAATTGGAAATGACAGAGACCATTCTCCAACTCAAGGATGACTTACAGCGATTTTCATCAGGAAGGAGTAAGTTGGATAAGCTTCTTGGTCTTGGTCAATCAAACAAGTTCGGCCTTGGATACAATCGAACTGAAGACAATTTTAGTTCGGTTGGGACAGTTTTTGTGCCTCAGTCGGTATCTCCTCCTCCGACACCGGAATTCACGACAAGCAACGACAACAAGCCTACTTCACCCTCCTCGGAATCGTCAAGCACTAAGGTATGTTTTCGTTGTAATCTTGCAGGGCACATAAGGAGAAATTGAAAGATGGGAGCCAAACGCTCAACTCAAGCACTTCTTGCAACGACTACCAAAAGGGTGATTCCTCGGAAATCAAATGCAAATTCTTTGAAGGAAAAGAGCCTCGGTAGTTCATCAATCAAGACGACGACATCAAGGAAAAGCGACGGATCAAACAAGACGCTTTCACCAAAGGTATCAACCTCACAATCATTTCCGACGTACACCAAAACTCGAAAGGTTTGGGTACGCAAAGGTGAAGTTTTCCCTTATCTTGTTACAAATATTTCCTTGCATGCTTATGATAATTCGTCTTGGTATCTGGATAGCGGTTGTTCTCGTCACATGACCGGTGACAAAAACTGTTTTCAAAATTTTGAGAAAATCTCCGGAGGACTTGTAGTTTTCGGAGACGGTCAGTCTTCCAAAATTGTTGGAAAAGGAACAGTAGCTATTCCAGATAGGCCGATTCTAAATAATGTGTTATTTGTTGATGGCCTTAAGACTAACCTCATAAGTATCAGTCAACTTTGTGACAATGGTTTTTCAGTTAATTTTTCATCTGTTGAATGCATTGTAACTGATAAGGACCATGTTTTCTTTTTAAAGGGGGGTAGATCTGAAAACAATTGTTATGTTGTTCCCAATAAAATTTCTGAAAATTGTAACTTAGCCTCTTTGAATAATGAAACACTTTGGCATGAAAGGCTAGGTCACATAAATTTTAAGGAACTTGCTAGAATTTCAAACAAAGACGTGGTCAAGGGGGTTCCTAAACTTTCACTTGAACAAAACATTGTGTGTGGTGGTTGTCAAAAGGGAAAACAATCTAGGACTGCACACAAGAACTTGAATCACGTCAGTACCAAACGGCCCTTGGAATTATTGCATATGGATCTTATGGGGCCGACACGTCAACCATCCTTGGGAGGTAAATGGTATATTTTCTTATTGGTTGATGATTTCTCTAGGTATTCTTGGGTATCATTTTTAAAAGAGAAAGCTGATACTTTTGATTCTTTTCACGAGATTTGCCTTCTATTATGATTGAAAAGAATGAAAAGATCATTCGTGTTAGAAGTGATAGAGGTGGAGAATTCATAAATTCTAAATTCATTGATTTTTGCACTTCCAACGGCATTAAGCATGAATTCTCAGCACCCTATACACCTCAACAGAATGGTGTTGTCGAGCGCAAAAACAGGGTTGTACAAGAGATGGCACGTGTTATGCTTCATAGCCGGAATTTACCGTTATATTTTTGGGCTGAAGCTGTGAACACTGCTGTCTATCTTATTAATCGAGTTTATTTGCGCCCGGGAATGTTAAATACACCATATGAACTATGGTACTGTAGAAAACCAAACATCAAATATTTTCGTATCTTCGGGAGTCGGTGTTACATTTTACGTGACCGCGAAAATCTTGGAAAGTTTGACTCTCGAAGTGACGAATGGATTTTCTTGGGGTATTCTACAAATAGTAGAGCATATCGGGTATTTAACTTGGAATCTAAGACGATCGTAGAATCTATAAATGTTAAAGTAGATGAAGCTTTCCACTTTGCATCTGATAAATCTACCCCTGATATCTCTCTTGATGATGATACTCCTGTAAGTGCATCTTCTCATGATAATACTTCCAATATTAATGATGCATCTAATGGTTCTTCAAGTCTATCTGATGTGCAGGAATCATCTCATTTACCTCCGAGTACTCCATTACAACAAACGTTACGCATCTCCAAGGATCATCCTGAATCAAACATCATTGGAGACCCACAAGAAGGAGTCAAAACTTGGAGACAGTTGGTTTGTGGATTCGCATGTTACGTTTCCATGATCGAACCAAAGAATGTCGATGAAGCTCTTCAGGATGACTACTGGATTGAAGCAATGCAGGAAGAGCTCCATCAGTTTGAACGAAACAAAGTCTGGGAATTAACGACGCCTCCGAAGCAACACAATGTGATCGGTACTAAATGGATTTTCAAGAACAAGAAAAATGAGGATGGTACCATCATCAGGAACAAAGCACGTTTAGTTGCTCAAGGCTACTCTCAAATAGAAGGTATAGACTTTGATGAAACGTTCGCCCCTGTAGCTAGACTCGAGTCCATTCGTATCTTATTCGCTATTGCTTGTCACTTTAAAATAAAACACTTTCAAATGGACGTTAAGAGCGCATTTTTAAATGGGTTTTTAAATGAGGAAGTTTATGTGGCTCAACCGAAAGGTTTTGTAGACTGTAAACTACCTAACCATATTTTTCGTTTGAAAAATGCTCTTTACGGTTTAAAACAAGCACCGCGAGCGTGGTACGAAATGTTGACAAAGCACCTTTTGGAGAAGGGCTATACTCGAGGGGGAGCAGACAGGACTCTCTTTGTGAAGCATTATCAAAATAACTTCATTGTTGCACAAATCTATGTCGATGACATTGTGTTTGGAGCAACAAAGGATAATGATGCTTCTAAATTCGCAGAAACCATGGAAAGCGAATTTGAGATGTCTATGATGGGTGAACTGACATACTTTCTTGGATTGCAAGTGAAACAAAATGGTGAAGGCATCCATCTGTGTCAATCCAAGTATGCTAAGGAGTTGGTAAAGAAATTCCGATTAGAAGATTCTAAAGATTTTCCTACTCCTATGGGAACTAGCAATAAGGGATTAGGAAGTGAATCTCTTAGTGAGAATGTAGACGAGAAACTTTATCGCAGCATGATTGGAAGTCTACTTTACCTCACAGCTAGTCGCCCGGATATATCCTTTAGTGTTGGGATTTGCGCGAGATATCAATCAGCACCAAAGGAGGTTCACCTGAAAGCGGTGAAACGGATCATCCGGTACATCAAAGGAACCATTAATTTTGGAATTTGGTATCCTATGGGAACAAGTCTAGATATTATTGGATACTCAGATGCCGATTGGGCAGGATCTGTGGATGATCGGAAAAGTACGAGTGGTGCATGTTTTTATCTTGGCCATTGCCTTGTTGCATGGCATAGTAAAAAGCAAAACTGCATTGCACTCTCGACTGCCGAAGCGGAATACATCTCAGCGGGTAGTTGTTCAACTCAACTCATTTGGATGAAAAGCGTGTTGAGCGACTTCCGGATTTCAGCAACTTCGGTAACAGTTTTATGTGACAACACTAGTGCTATAAACATTTCAAAAAACCCTGTGTTGCACTCTAGAACAAAACACATTGAACTTAGATATCATTTTCTTAGAGAGCTAGTTGAATCAAATATTCTTCAAATTTCCTACATTTCAACTGAAGATCAATTAGCTGACTTTTTAACAAAACCTTTGGATCAAAAACGTTTCATTCATTTGCGTAAAGCAATTGGAATGCCTTCCTTGAAATAACCTCTTTTTGAAACTTTTGTTTAGGTTAGGTTTTGTTTTTGTGTTTTTGTTCATCATCTATGCTTAGACATAGAACATTAATTGAGCATTAGTTTTATTGACTTTAACTGCATCCTTTTATATATTTAGAAATCTATTATGCCTTGGATATCATAATATTTCATTTGATGCAATGATCATTTATGTCAATTAACTCATCTTTGTTTTGATCAAAGTCAATTTCTCCCTCAATGATCTCTTGGTATAGTTATTATCTTATTTGACTATTTAGTCGAGTATGAAATCGAGATCAATTTTTGGTTGAATACTTTATATCTTAAATAATTGATAGCCAATTGAGGGGGAGTCAAAGAAAAAGTGTTATGCTCAAAAGATGTGGAAAGAGTTACATCCCAATGAGGAGTGTGAAAACTACCACCACATGGAGGAAAGAGCCACCACCTCGGTCGTCCGAGTACTGTGTGCAGCTACCACATGTATACCAAGCAAGGTTCTTCAAGTTTGATTAAATAAAATGCATGTTGAAATACTTGACTCTGTCAAAATTTCAAGGTTGGTATAAGGTGGGAATTTTAATGAAAGATGCTCAAAGAGCCACTCTCTTCAATAAATTGACTAGATATATTATCTAACTTATCTGGGATTTCAGACATCTATTGATCTTTGTATTTCATTTTCTTTACCGAATTGATGATTTGATAAAGGCATTACTCATAAGATCAAGTTAGATGTAATTGAAGTTGTTCAACTTTAATGGATTTAATTTTTATAAATTTTCGTTTCATTTGTTGGATGTTATTGATAGATTTGGCATAATCTATTTCTTGTTGTATGAAACGATGATTTTCGTTTAAAGTTGATACACAAAAGTGCTTACAATCTTTTTCTGGTTTTTCTAGAATTTCTCTGAAATTTTCTAAAGAAAAAATTGGAGCCGATCCGGATTGGACATGCCGATCCGGATCCCGAACGCAGATTTTCTCTGCGGGTAGCCGATCCGGATCGTAATCACGAACTGATCCGGATCGCGGCTAGGGTTTTATATAGAACAAAAGGGTTTTGTTTTCTTTTACTTCAATCTTTTGTTCAAAAGTTTCCAGAACTTCTCTCTCTAGAATTCATCCATCTTGGAAGCTTTCAAACTCAAGTTCTTCGATTCCAAGTAAGTTTTATTGATCAAATCTCGGTATTTCACAGTTTTTCATATTTTTCCTCAAAAACGTGATGAATTTTTCTATCTATTTCGTTTGTGGATGGTTTTTGATCAAATTTCTTTTGAAATAAGAACTCTGGGTAGATTAGTTTTGATTATATGCTAGGTATTCTCAAGATAAACGGATTTTTGGGCTTCGATTTCAAAAATTTCGGTTTTAGGGCATATAATGAGAATTTTCCAAAATCATGCGATTGATCTATTTTTAAAATTCTTTTTGCAAAACTAATTTGATTCTTAGTCTCTCTACACGATAATGATTGTTTGGGTACAATTTTTCAAATTTTTGAAAATTAACAATTTTTTCGTGTTCTTGAGTTGTTGCTCACAGGATTTCTTTTCACAAGAAACCAATAGCAATGGTGATCACCTGGATCATTTTTCTTCTGGCTGCTATGGTACATACGAGAGACACTGTCAAGCCCAAGAGGGCTAAGAAAGCGAAGAAAACTAAAGATGATTCCGATACAGAATCTGAAACGGAATCAATTGATTGGGATGAGCTTCAAGTTGAAGCAACAGCACCCACTGCTTCGAAAGGAAAAGCGCCTGCGGAAACATCAAAGGCTCCGCCTACTGCTGCTGAAAAGGGCAAAGCTCCAATGGAAGAAACTTCTGGGAAGACAAAAAGAAAAAGACTTGCTCGACGGCTTGGACGAGCTCGAGGTATTGAAATAAATGAAACATGTCAAGATGAAACAAAGAATATCCCTCAAACTGAAAATGAATCTGAAGACGAAGAAGATTGGGACACATTTCTTACTGAAGTACAACAAGGTATTGATGAAGAAAATAAGGTTTACCTAAAGAACAAGAAGCTACTGAAGTCTTCCTCAATACTTAAGCAGCAAGCAAGGAAAAAGAATGTGCCAAGCAATGAACCTCTTGACAATTCACATTCTCTGCCAAGAAGATCTCCTCGGAATGAAGGTCAGACTGCTCCGTCAGCCGTCACACAACGTTCTTCAACTTCCAGAAGAATTGACCAAAAGGCAAACTTAGAATCTTCCATCAACCAACAACAAGATAAAATGGCTCTAGAACTCAGAAAGATGTCCAAGGACATACATCAGATGAAACAAGAGTGTTCTACGATTTCGGGAATGCTTAAAGGAATTTTGAAAAAACTGGGCTGCACGAGCTCTGAAGACTCTGCCTCAGATGATTGACTTGTGCTGATTTCTAATAATTTTCTTGTGCAGGTTTTTAAGTTTTAGTTTTTAGTTCTCAAACTTTTGGTACTTGAACTGTTAACTATTCTCTCGATTTTGGTAATTTTTGGCTAATTTTTGTGACAAAAAGGGGGAGAGAGAAGTATAAACAATGATACAATGTTTTTGAGAAACTTGAAACTATAAAGGTCTGAGAAACTTGAAACTATGGAGGTAAGTATAACCTCAACTTGAAAGGTAAGTATAACTTCAACTTTTGGTTTTGTACTTGGTTTGAATGCATGTCTCGACTAACTATTCGACTAACTTTTTGGCCATGTAATATAACTAACAAGTTGATGTTCACTAACATGACATTTGGATTTTGATTGCATAGAAGATATGTTGGTTTTTAACTATGATCAAATTACATATCTGAATGTATAAATGTCATGGTAAGTATAAATGAGTATAAATTTCATCTCTGTATGTGGTTTTTGAATGATATAAAATTCTTGAGGTATCTAACGATTTCTTTTGTCAAGAATGATTTCTTTTGCAGAGAGTACAGATGTCTAAGTCTAGAGTCTGTTTTAGGAGTTTAACTCATGTATTTTATTTTGGATCTCCATTGTAAATTTTTGTTGTATGGTGATAGCAACAAAAATATCTTTTTGAATTTTCTTGAGTGGATCTATGTTTTGTCACGAAACCGCCAAAGGGGGAGATTGTTACGGAATTTAAGTTGGCGTATTTCGTGAATTCGGTTAAGTCTTGAAGATTGAAGGTAAAGAAGGTTGGATCATATAACGCAATCTCAAGAAAGAAGAATTCAAAAGGATCAGGTATGTTTAACTTAATATCTTTGGTGATCCGAATACTTCTTATAGTGTAGAAACACTTGGATGGATTTTTAATTGCATAAATATCAAAAACTGGGCATGGGACATGTTCAGGATCCGGATCAGACTTTTCAATCCGGATCCCGAAGGTTGTTCGTTCATACACCAGTTCAATCCGGATCGTAGCTTCCTTTGATCCGGATCCCGAACACTGGGTTTACCATTTTATTTGAACGATCCGGATCAGGCTTTTCAATCCGGATCCCGAACGTTGATGTTTGGTGAACTGTATGAACGATCCGGATCAGGCACTTCGATCCGGATCCCGAACCTTGGTTTTTCTGGAAACTGTTTTTCTCGCTATTGCAATCCGGATCGCCGAACTCCGATCTGGATCGTCGTCATGTAAAATTCCAGAAAAGGATAGTTTGTTATTCTTATCTTTTTCCAAGGGTTTCTAACCTATAAATAGACCCTATGATTCTTTTTTCTAGGGCAAGCCGCTAATCCAAAAAGCCGTCATCTTATATACGGCCTAAGATCCACATATAGAGAAGAAAGGAAATCAAGAGATTTAATCTTATGTTTCTTCATCTATATTGATTGATTTGATTCTAGGTTTTCATACTCACATTTTGAGTAGAATCAAATCAATGAATACTTAGATGGTATTTCCAATCTATTTCGAATCTAAGTATTCGGCGGATCATCACCACCCAAAAAAAAAACAACGATTTTCCCAAAATCGGCGCGTGGACTCGCGTGGCCTTGTGGATTCAAGGTGCTACCGCTCTCGTGGATTCGGAGCGAGGTACGTTCGTGGATTCGAAGCGTGCTACTGGGTGAAGACCGTGGATTCGGTCGGACGTCGTGGACTCGACGTTGGACGCCGTGGATTCGGCGTTGGACGCAGATCGTGGATTCGAGAAGCGTCGTGGAGCGAGCGGAGAAGATCAACTAGGAGCGTATGGAAAAGGTTGAGTCGTCTGTGAGTACGGTATATCACCTTGTACGTGTTTAATTCTAGTGGATTTCACCGTGTTATCGGTCCCGTGGTTTTTTACTCCTGTTTGGAGTTTTTCACGTAAAAATCTCTGCGTGTTATTTATTTTTTCCGCAATGGGTTTTATATCGCAAAGATTTTTGAGTGTTTATTGTTTACACCTATTCACCCCCCTCTAGGTGTTTTTTCCCCTATTTAGATCCAATTATTCATAACCCAACAGATTTGTGCTTTATCTTTATTACTATCAACTGTAAGAATTTGAAAATTTTATTGTAAATAAATAAAAGAGAAGGAATAAAAGTCAAGTTGAATTTTGAATCATGAGTGACCCCTGTTCCTGCAGTGTAAATTACACAGTTAGGAGGCTGAAATATCGTCTTTCAATCCGAGCCTAATCTCGAAAATCCGAGATCACCAGTGCGACCGTCTCGTCGAATCGAGTGAAAACCATATTAAGCAAGTTCAGATCCGACGGTCGGATCTTCCAGAAATCGACGAAGAAGCGGGCGGGACCCGCGACTTAAGTGAATAGTGCTTGGGACTGTTGATGAACAGTAAACCCAAAATTCAAATACCCTAAGTGCTATCGTTCGCCAAATCGCCGTCTGGAAACCGATCATAGCACTTCGGGTAGTCGATTTGAACGGTTCCATCGTTCTGGACGCAATGGCGCTGACGGAATTTCCGTTTGACGACCCTAGAGTCTCGGAAAGAGCGATAACTGTATTTCGGAACAGTATATTATGGACCGAGATTGTATCCGGGCGTTTTCTCGAAAAATGAAAATCGCTACCTAATAGGTCTCGTCGAGCCGGACGTCATGGCGCGGTCCATTTTCCGTTTCGACGACCGAAAAGCCTCGAAATGCATGAAAAACAGTGAAAAACATAGTATTTTGCATAGAACCCCCTATATTTTATGTGCCGTTTTGCGTGCCGCTTCTTGGAGAGGGACCTAACTGCGAAGGGAAGATGCTGTGAGGGACTAAGCACTAAATATCAAGTGTGGAAGGACTAACTCGCAATTGTGCTATATGTATATATATACCTATAGCTAGGGTTAGGGTTCCTCAAACCCTAAACTTCGTAGCCATTTCCCCCAGCCGCAACTCCAACAAACCCACTCCTCCTGCCGCACCCATCGGAGGTCGCGCACCGGCCGCCGCCACCCCCGTCGCCGGAGAAGAAATGGATCAAGAAATCATCTTGATCTCGGGTGCTTGGGGAGGAGGGAGCTGGGGAGGGGCCTAGACAATCAAACCCTTCCCTGTGGAGTCCCCCGTGGAGCCGCAGCCGAGCTGAGGTGAACCCGGCCTCGGCCGCCGCCGCGCGCCGCCGCGGGAGACATCCTTCTCCTTTCCTTTTTCCGGCGAGGTAAGTTCATGGAACCCTTCATTTTGCTTTGGCCCATGGACACGACCAGTGTGATCCTGACATCGAGGGGGACCATCCTGGTGCAGGCCGAGCTGCTGCCGCCGTCCCTATCGCCGGCGGGAGCCCTGTCGCCGGAATTATTGTTTTTGGCCGATCGGGAGCGCCGCCGTCATCCGGCCGTCCAACTCAAGATCAGAACCGATAGATCTTTTCCTCTCGTCGACTTCAGCATCTACACAAAATTGGAAGGCCATCGGCTGAGGATCGGACCCGAGCGGACGTGCCCTAGATCCGGCCTTTTTCTCCCCATTGGCCGATCTTGGCCGCCCGGCGCCGCCGCTGGTCCCCGTCGCAGGCCACCACTGCAGGAAGCTTCCTGGCGCCGAGGTGAACAACTTGGTCCATGTTGCTCTGGCCCAAACACCGCCGGCCGGATTTCGCCATTAAAGGGTGCAACTCCGGCGATCTTTCATTCCGGCGATCGTCGGGCTTCGCGCAGTGGGATAGCTATTCAGGTAAGCTCCTTGAGCTTGAACAAGTCCTCCTATGGAGTTGCATGTAAGTTCTAACGCATGGGTTGTGCTCGTTGTACTTGCACCATTAAAGCAACTCAGGTGAGCTCCGGCCGCCGCCGCCTCCGGCCGCCGGAAACCAGCCTGACCTTGACCAACCTGTATCTGGGAGGGTTCTAATGCTGGTGCTCACCTTGTAGCAGGTCTGAGCCTGGTTTGCTCCAAGAACACCCCAACCCGAGCTTGGGCATTTGGTGGAGCTGCTCCGGCCACTGTTCCGGCCAATTCCCGGCGCGCCTCAGGTGAGCCCCACTGTTCCTAGCCCATGCTTAACACCATGCTTCAGTTAACTCTAGATTTGGTCAAGTATAAATCAAGTTGGTGCATAGTTGTATTTGGAACCCTACTGTTTATGGGCCAACTTTGTAAATGGGCCTGGTCTCGGCCCAATCTTGTGAGCACGAGTTTCGTCTCGTCGTAACGAACGCGCTGAAAGTTACAGATCAGCTTTTGGACTCCCGGATTTCAAGAACGAGTCGAAACAAGCCGTCAACATAGTGTTTTTTATGCAATTTAAGAACTATTGTGGATCAAATTGTAAATTGGACTTGATGGCTGTCCTTAGACAATGTTTTCACACCTACTAGGCATCTTGTTGGGATTCCGAGGGTTCTCGGTGATCGGGAATCGGTTTTTGTTTGGTAAATCGACGATATTATTCCGTATAAGCACTCTGTCACTGTCGTGTCGTCGGGATGGGTATGTGTGAGTCTATTACTGATTATAGCTTCCGATTCAGGGCCCAGTTGTTCAGCACCAGCCTCCCAGTAGCTGTGCGGGAGTTCGAGGATCTGCCTACATTCAGGTGGGTTATCTTCGGTCCGGGCTTTATCTATTCGGCCCTCTGGTTGCTTTAGTCCAGTCGGACACCTGTTTTTGTTTAGTCCTGATGATTTGATCTATATGCCATATGATCTTCCTGATAGACTTGGATCACCTTAGACATATCACGTATACCTGCTCATCAGCTTTTATATTTTGATACATAGACTTGCATGATCTGAGTATGCGTATTGATTCCTGTCGATTGTTATACTGATTTATATTCAGATATTACTTGGATTTCTTTCCGGTTCAGCAGCTCATATGTCTCAGTACAGTAGATTCCTGTGGTCTGATCATGCCTGTTGTTACTTGCTTTGATATTCCAGTTATGCATGATAGACCCATGATTGATTGATATATACAGACATCTTGATTCCTAGTATTGTGCATGCTTGATATGCTATTATTCGGGTATATACTCCTTGTATTCCGGATTACATGATTAGTCCTGATGATTGCACCTATACATCGCATGATTTTCGAGATAGACACTGATCCCTTAGACACACTATATTTATACACATCTGCTTGTCAGCTTTCATATCCTGATATATAGATGTCATGATCGATTATTCCTGCTAGTTCCATGTCATTTGTCATACTGCTTTATTCAGATATGCATGATTTGATTATACTCGTTGAGTCCTATCATTGAGATGGTTCTTGATATATTGTTGATATGCATGATTGATTGATCCTGATTGAGAGATATAGACAGATGATTCCCTGTTGGGATCTCGCATGTTGCCGACTACTCGGTCACTAGACCGTGAGATTGAGCATTATGATTTGCCATGCACCTGCTGTACTTCACGAACATGGCCGGGGTCGCTCCCCGTGGAGCTTGTTCTTTGCCGGTAAAGTGGTCTTGAGATAAGACCCGTGAGCCCTTTGCACCAGGACTGCTTGGCGTCCGTAAGTGCAGGTTATGTCAGCGGATGGGGTGCCGAACAGTGGCTTTGCCTGAGGTCCTATGAGACCAATATTGGCGCATGATTGGTACTTGGATTTCTACCTTTGACGCATTACTGTTACTTGTACTGTTGCTCAGTTATTTCCAGTATTATTATCTGCAGACATGCTTTCATCACTTGCAGCTCCTTATACATGATACTTGTAGTTATCTGTTGATTTCCAGCATGTATGATCTACAGCTTTCATGATGGATTATTGCTGTTATATCTTGACTTCAGTATACATACCTGCCAGTTGCTTCACGTATCTACTGTTCGATTTTTGGTAGACCTGCTATTTGATCACTCAGTTGTCTGCTTGACTTTGATTTTCAGTATTTATTATCTGCAGTCCCCTTATGCCTGATTATGACAGTTATATCATGATTTCCAGCATTCATTACCTGCAGTTCCCTTGCGCTGATTATCTGCCTAGTCAGTTTCATCTGTGGATTGATTATCAGTAGACGTTATATACTGTTCAGCTGTACCTATTGATCTATTACTATCCGCAGATTTTTGTACCCAGTAGGTACGATTAGCTATTTCTCGGCTCGTCGTGCCCACTGGGATACACTCCGGTGTGTCTCACACCCTCGGGTGACTGTTTTTCAGGTCGTTCGGGTAGTGGGATGTCGGGACGATCCAGAGAGCCTGTCACGATAGAGCTGTCCCCTGATGAGATAGATCGAGGATTGAGATCCCCTACGATTTGTAGCTGACTTTAATTATGATATTTCAGTTCCAGTTTATGTGGATATTTTAGATTGTTGATATTTTGATGTTTCGGATTATTCCTGATGATTAGTATAGTTTAGTGAGATATGATTTACTCTCTGATTGATTGGATTAGCTTAGCCGTGCATGTATAGGAAAGACACTATCCCGGTGGATAGGGGATTTCCTATATGTGTGGCGGTCTGTTACGCCTGTTTTGCAAACTTTGATTTATATAAAAAAAAAAAAAATTTCAGACCTGATTTTTTTTAAACTCGGGGCGTGACAGATTAGATGGTATCAGAGCAATAGGTATACGGTACCTAGGAAAGATGGATTAGGAACTGGTTAGGATGAACCCTAGGATGACTTGCACGTGCGAGAGCGGGGTATTTGTCTAGTTGTTAGGAGCTCAGGTGTATTTCACCCTAATGAGTCGTTTCCTAATCTTGTTGTTGTGGCTACGAGCGGTGTTCGCACGCTCTCTGGGCTTAGTGGTCGTGGTGGGTGCAGTGTTAGCTGCGGTTGTGGTACGAGCCGTGTGTTTGATATATCAGTGGAGCCTTAGAGCTCGGATTGTTGGCAGCGGTTAGAGAATCAGCTCACCGCTTTGCTGGGATAGTCCAGCAGATGGCTCAGCATCAGATAGTTGCTCTTGTTGCACTGGCCCCACCACTAGTCCAGGTGCTTGGAGAAGTCATTGATCCTCCAGTTGTCCCCGCGTCGCATGTTATGGTGACTCTTGTTGCAGCCGTGGTTATCAAAACTATGTTGTGGCTGCTATTACCGGAGATTTCCCCGAATATAGTTATCGGGATGCCTATGAGGTTAGCAATCTTGTTGCTTTGGACGGAAGGATTCTGATGACACACAGCAAATATTAGACCTTATTGAATTGTGTCCCAACCCTGATAAGTGTAAAATAATTTGGGATTCACAATTACTTCGATAGAGATGGTGGTAGCAGTGAGCGCTTTGGCGGCAGACATGGTTGATGGATAGGCCAAATTCGGTGATCTATTGGCCGATTGAAACTCTGGTTGGAGTTAGATTCAGTTTCAGACCAGGCCTTTGGTACGAGTTTAGTGGAGTCTTAGTTACTCCTATGAGTATGCAACAATTTAGAGTTGTGGCTACTACCGTGATGAGATATGACTGGAAAGCCTAATGTACAGAGTAATGATGATAGCTTGAGGAATTTGACTTTTATCCTAAAAGAATCCGATTTGTAGTTGATTCGCACATTGTGTGTGAACTGATTTGGGGTCGAAGTCATGACCACGAGGTGGTAGAGACCGTTGATATAAGTTTATAGTATCGGCATAGAGATTTGTGTCTTGAGGTATGAGTTATACCTTCTGTTGACTCCGCTGGGAGTCGTGTCCCCAACTTGATGTTGGCGACAGATCTATAGTATTTCACCTTTCTTTTGATAAGTATGTTGGCTGCAGACAATGTACTGTCGAAAGAGTGGTCTGAAGTACTCTACCCCGTAAGGGGTAATATCGTGATTGGGTCTACTTGTTTGCTTATCTATATTCATAGTCTCCAGGGTACCCTCTGGACAACGATGTTATAGTTTCAGTGATGATACCCCAGACCGTATTAGACCTTAGTTAGGTCTCAGACAGATCGCGTACATAGTGGATTATCTTTGTCATCATTGTGGACACTTGTCCTAACTTGTGGTCACTAGCCACGTTGATGTCGCCAGATTTTGCAACTGAGTTGATAATAGAAATATATGTTTAAACCCAAAAAGTTGGACAACATGTTCAGATCGAATATTCTAAGCTTTACGAATGGTGACCTTGGGTTGCCATGTTTTATGATGCTAAGCGACGGGTCGTGTGATATTTAACCGGCAGTTGTCCGTCCTTGGTAGTCTGAGGTTTAGTTCTAGCAGCTGGTGGTGAAAATTTTGCCACAAACGATTATAAAGTGTAAGAAGAGATTCTCTACCTTATATGATTTCACTTAAGAAAATGAATCTAGTGACCTTTGTCAGTGTTCGGCCTCGATAGTCAGCCTAAATGAGTAAGACCGTTGAGTTCTGCTGCACAAACTATAAGTTATGTGAAACCAGAAAAGAGTATGAGGTTTGGTTGCCACATCGGATGCGATCATACCAGCACTAAAGCACCGGATCCCATCAGAACTCCGAGGTTAAGCGTGCTTGTGTGGTGTAGCCTTGGCTGGGCGTGTAGCATCTCTACGAGAACCCTAGTTAATGGAACTTGAAATTTAAAGCAGTTAAGCCTTAAAATTTGGCAACATGTCAAAATCAAGTCTGTTAAGTCTTTGTGGATGGCTCGAACTGCTAAAGGACTATGATCTCACTATCCAGTACCACCCGGGTCGGGCCAATGTAGTAGCGGATGCTTTGAGCTGAAAGCACGTGTCCTCAGAGCTGCTAATGATCACTGATCAGGACCGCTTGATTTCTGAGTTCCAGCGTCTAGACTTGGAGATCATTCCTTCGAGGTCTACCGCTCGACTTTTAGGGATGGTAGTGCAGCCTACCTGCTTGATCGCATAAAGGAGGGACAGCAGTCGGACCCCTCCTTCCAGAAGATTCGAGAACTGATACCACTGGGACAGACTGACGAATTACCAGCTGCACGCCGATGGCTCTATCCGATTCAGGGGCCGTTGGTGTGTTCCAGATGACAGTGAATTAAGGAAGGAAATCCTTACTAAGACACCTTTGAAGATCCTGGCTCGAGATGAAAAGAAGCTGAGAAGTAGGACCGATTCCCTATGTCAAGGTACAATAGGAGAACCATGAAAAGCGCGAAGCCACGTGAGAACGTGAATCAGCCATGTGGAGCGCTTTCCCCATGTATTTGACTCTTAGTTGTATTAAGTTTCGGGGACGAAACTTTTTTTTAGGTGGTAGAGATGTAAGATTTGAAAATTTTATTGTAAATAAATAAAAGAGAAGGAATAAAAGTCAAGTTGAATTTTGAATCATGAGTGACCCCTGTTCCTGCAGTGTAAATTACACAGTTAGGAGGCTGAAATATCGTCTTTTCAATCCGAGCCTAATCTCGAAAATCCGAGATCACCAGTGCGACCGTCTCGTCGAATCGAGTGAAAACCATATTAAGCAAGTTCAGATCCGACGGTCGGATCTTCCAGAAATCGACGAAGAAGCGGGCGGGGGGACCCGCGACTTAAGTGAATAGTGCTTGGGACTGTTGATGAACAGTAAACCCAAAATTCAAATACCCTAAGTGCTATCGTTCGCCAAATCGCCGTCTGGAAACCGATCATAGCACTTCGGGTAGTCGATTTGAACGGTTCCATCGTTCTGGACGCAATGGCGCTGACGGAATTTCCGTTTGACGACCCTAGAGTCTCGGAAAGCGCGATAACTGTATTTCGGAACAGTATATTATGGACCGAGATTGTATCCGGGCATTTTCTCGAAAAATGAAATCGCTACCTAACGTCTCGTCGAGCCGGACGTCATGGCGCAGTCCTTTTTTCGTTCGCGACGACCGAAAAGCCCCTCGAAATGCATGAAAAACAGTGAAAAACATAGTATTTGCATAGAACCCACTATATTTTATGTGCCGTTTTGCGTGCCGCTTCTTGGAGAGGGACCTAACTGCGAAGGGAAGATGCTTGAGGGACTAAGCACTAATATCAAGTGTGGAAGGACTAACTCCAATTGTGCTATTGTATATATACCTATAGCTAGGTTAGGGTTCCTCAAACCCTAAACTTCGTAGCCATTTCCCCCAGCCGCAACTCCAACAACCCACTCCCTCCTGCCGCATGCCGCACCCATCGGAGGTCGCGCACCGACCGCCCGCCGCCACCCCCCGCCGCCGGAGAAGAAATGGATCAAGAAATCATCTTGATCTCGGTGCTTGGGGAGGAGGGAGCTGGGGAGGGGCCCTAGACAATCAAACCCTTCCCTGTGGAGTCCCCCGTGGAGCCGCAGCCGAGCTGAGGTGACCCGGCCTCGGCCGCCGCCGCGCGCCGCCGCGGGAGACATCCTTCTCCTTCCTTTTTTCCGGCGAGGTAAGTTCATGGAACCCTTCATTTTGCTTTGGCCCATGGACACGACCAGTGTGATCCTGACATCGAGGGGACCATCCTGGTGCAGGCCGAGCTGCTGCCCGCCGTCCCTATCGCCGGCGGGAGCCCTGTCGCCGGAATTATTGTTTTTGGCCGATCGGGAGCGCCGCCGTCATCCGGCCGTCCAACTCAAGATCAGAACCGATAGATCTTTTCTCTCGTCGACTTCAGCATCTACACAAAATTGGAAGGCCATCGGCTGAGGATCGGACCCGAGCGGACGTGCCCTAGATCCGGCCTTTTTCTCCATTGGCCGATCTTGGCCGCCCGGCGCCGCCGCTGGTCCCCGTCGCAGGCCACCACTGCAGGAAGCTTCCTGGCGCCGAGGTGAACAACTTGTCCATGTTGCTCTGGCCCAAACACCGCCGGCCGATTTCGCCATTAAAGGGTGCAACTCCGGCGATCTTTCATTCCGGCGATCGTCGGGCTTCGCGCAGTGGGATAGCTATTCAGGTAAGCTCCTTGAGCTTGAACAAGTCCTCCTATGGAGTTGCATGTAAGTTCTAACGCATGGTTGTGCTCGTTGTACTTGCACCATTAAAGCAACTCAGGTGAGCTCCGGCCGCCGCCGCCTCCGGCCGCCGGAAACCAGCCTGACCTTGACCAACCTGTATCTGGGAGGGTTCTAATGCTGGTGCTCACCTTGTAGCAGGTCTGAGCCTGGTTTGCTCCAAGAACACCCCAACCCGAGCTTGGCATTTGGTGGAGCTGCTCCGGCCACTGTTCCGGCCAATTCCCGGCGCGCCTCAGGTGAGCCCCACTGTCCTAGCCCATGCTTAACACCATGCTTCAGTTACTCTAGATTGGTCAAGTATAAATCAAGTTGGTGCATAGTTGTATTTGGAACCCCTGTTTATGGGCCAACTTTGTAAATGGGCCTGGTCTCGCCCAATCTTGTGAGCACGAGTTTCGTCTCGTCGTAACGAACGCGCTGAAAGTTACAGATCAGCTTTTGGACTCCCGGATTTCAAGAACGAGTCGAAACAAGCCGTCAACATAGTGTTTTTTATGCAATTTAAGAACTATTGTGGATCAAATTGTAAAATTGGACTTGATGGCTGTCCTTAGACAATGTTTTCACACCTACTAGCATCTTGTTGGGATTCCGAGGGTTCTCGGTGATCGGGAATCGGTTTTGTTTGGTAATCGACGATATTATTCCGTATAAGCACTCTGTCACTGTCGTGTCGTCGGGATGGGTATGTGTGAGTCTATTACTGATTATAGCTTCCGATTCAGGGCCCAGTTGTTCAGCACCAGCCTCCCAGTACTGTGCGGGAGTTCGAGGATCTTCTGCCTACATCAGGTGGGTTATCTTCGGTCCGGGCTTTATCTATTCGCCCTCTGGTTGCTTTAGTCCAGTCGGACACCTGTTTTTGTTTAGTCCTGATGATTTGATCTATATGCCATATGATCTTCCTGATAGACTTGGATCACCTTAGACATACACGTATACCTGCTCATCACTTTATATTTTGATACATAGACTTGCATGATCTGAGTATGCGTATTGATTCCTGTCGATTGTTATACTGATTTATATTCAGATATTACTTGGATTTCTTCTTCCGGTTCAGCAGCTCATATGTCTCAGTACCAGTAGATTCCTGTGGTCTGATCATGCCTGTTGTTACTTGCTTGTATTCCAGTTATGCATGATACCCATGATTGATTGATATATACAGACATCTTGATTCCTAGTATTGTGCATGCTGATTGCTATTATTGTATCGGGTATATACTCCTTGTATTCCGGATTACATGATTAGTCCTGATGATTGCACCTATACATCGCATGATTTTCGAGATAGACACTGATCCCTTAGACACACTATATTTATAACAACATCTGCTTGTCAGCTTTCATATCCTGATATATAGATGTCATGATCGATTATTCCTGCTAGTTCCAGTCATTTGTCATACTGCTTTATAGATATGCATGATTTGATTATACTCGTTGAGTCCTATCATTGAGATGGTTCTTGATATATTGTTGATATGCATGATTGATGATCCTGATTGAGAGATATAGACAGATGATTCCCTGTTGGGATCTCGGGCATGTTGCCGACTACTCGGTCACTAGACCGTGAGATTGAGCATTATGATTTGCCATGCACTGCTGTACTTCACGAACATGGCCGGGTCGCTCCCCCGTGGAGCTTGTTCTTTGCCGGTAAAGTGGTCTTGAGATAAGACCCGTGAGCCCTTTGCACCAGGACTGCTTGGCGTCCGTAAGTGCAGGTTATGTCAGCGGATGGGGGCCGAACAGTGGCTTTGCCTGAGGTCCTATGAGACCAATATTGGCGCATGATTGGTACTTGGATTTCTACCTTTGACGCATTACTGTTACTTGTACTGTTGCTCAGTTATTCCAGTATTATTATCTGCAGACCATGCTTTCATCACTTGCAGCTCCTTATACATGATACTTGTAGTTATCTGTTGATTTCCAGCATGTATGATCTACAGCTTTCATGAGGATTATTGCTGTTATATCTTGACTTCCAGTATACATACCTGCCAGTTGCTTCACGTATCTACTGTTCAATTTTTGGTAGACCTGCTATTTGATCACTCAGTTGTCTGCTTGACTTTGATTTTCATATTTATTATCTGCAGTCCCCTTATGCCTGATTATGACAGTTATATCATGATTTCCAGCATTCATTACCTGCAGTTCCCTTGCGCTGATTATCTGCCTAGTCAGTTTCATCTGTGGATTGATTATCAGTAGACGTTATATACTGTTCAGCTGTACCTATTGATCTATTACTATCCGCAGATTTTGTACCCAGTAGGTACGATTTAGCTATTTCTCGGCTCGTCGTGCCCACTGGGATACACTCCGGTGTGTCTCACACCCTCGGGTGACTGTTTTTCAGGTCGTTTCGGGTAGTGGGATGTCGGGACGATCCAGAGACCC
>CM055076.1:13365049-13510122 GCA_029204045.2 Tillandsia leiboldiana
TCACACAACGTCTCAACTTCCAGAAGAATTGACCAAAGGCAACTTAGAATCTTCCATCAACCAACAACAAGATAAATGGCTGCTAAACTCAGAAGATGTCCAAGGACATACATCGATGAAACAAGCGTGTTCTACGATTTCGGGAATGCTTAAAGGAATTTTGAAAAAACTGGGCGGCTGCACGCTTCTGAAGACTCGGCCTCAGATATTGACTTGGGCTGATTTCTAATAATTTGTCTTTTGCAGGTTTTTAAGTTTTAGTTTTTAGTTCTCAAACTTTTGGTACTTGAACTGTTTAACTATTCTCTCGATTTTGGTAATTTTTGGCTAATTTTTGGACAAAAAGGGGGGGAAGAGAAAGAGTATAAACAATGATACAATGTTTTTGAGAAACTTGAAACTATAAAGGTCTGAGAAACTTGAAACTATGGAGGTAAGTATAAACCTCACTTGAAAGGTAATTATAACTTCAACTTTTGGTTTTGGTACTTGGTGTTGAATGCATTCTCGACTAACTATTCGACTAACTTTTTGGCCATGTAATATAACTAACAAGTTGATGTTCACTAACATGCATTTTGGATTTTGATTGCATAGAAGATATGTTGGTTTTTAACTATGATCAAATTACATATCTGAATGTATAAATGTCATGGTAAGTATAATGAGTATAAATTTCATCTCTGTATGTTGTTTTTGAATGATATAAAATTCTTGAGTATCTAACGATTTCTTTTGTCAAGAAGATTTCTTTTGCAAGAGTACAGATGTCTAAGTCTAGAGTCTGTTTTAGGATTTAACTCATGTTATTTTATTTTGGATCTCCATTGTAAATTTTGTTGTATGGTGATAGCAACAAAAATATCTTTTTGAATTTTCTTGAGTGGATCTATGTTTTGTCACGAAACCGCCAAAGGGGGAGATTGTTACGGAATTTAAGTTGGCGTATTTCGTGAATTCGGTTAAGTCTTGAAGATTGAAGGTAAAGAAGTTTGATCATTAAACTCAATCTCAAGAAAGAAGAATTCAAAAGGATCAGGTATGTTTAACTTAATATCTTTGGTGATCCGAATACTTCTTATAGTGTAGAAACACTTGGATGGATTTTTAATTGCATAAAATATCAAAAACTGGGCATGGGACATGTTTCAGGATCCGGATCAGACTTTTCAATCCGGATCCCGAAGGTTGTTCGTTCATACACCAGTTCAATCCGGATCGTAGCTTCCTTTGATCCGGATCCCGAACACTGGTTTACCATTTTTATTTGAACGATCCGGATCAGGCTTTTCAATCCGGATCCCGAACGTTGATGTTTGGTGAACTGTATGAACGATCCGGATCAGGCACTTCGATCCGGATCCCGAACCTTGGTTTTTCTGGAAACTGTTTTTCTCGCTATTGCAATCCGGATCGCCGAACTCCGATCTGGATCGTCGTCATGTAAAATTCCAGAAAAGGATAGTTTGTTATTCTTATCTTTTCCAAGGGTTTCTAACCTATAAATAGACCCTATGATTCTTTTTCTAGGGCAAGAGCCTAAGCTAATCCAAAAAGCCGTCATCTTATATACGGCCTAAGATCCACATATAGAAAAAGGAAATCAAGAGATTTAATCTTATGTTTCTTCATCTATATTGATTGATTTGATTCTAGGTTTTCATACTCACATTTTGAGTAGAATCAAATCAATGAATACTTAGATGGTATTTCCAATCTATTTCGAATCTAAGTATTCGGCGGATCATCACCACCCAAAAAAAACAACGATTTTCCCAAAATCGGCGCGTGGACTCGCGTGGCCTTGTGGATTCAAGGTGCTACCGCTCTCGTGGATTCGGAGCGAGGTACGTTCGTGGATTCGAAGCGTGCTACTGGGTGAAGACCGTGGATTCGGTCGGACGTCGTGGACTCGACGTGGACGCCGTGGATTCGGCGTTGGACCAGATCGTGGATTCGAGAAGCGTCGTGGAGCGAGCGGAGAAGATCAACTAGGAGCGTATGGAAAGGGTTGAGTCGTCTGTGAGTACGGTATATCACCTTGTACGTGTTTAATTCTAGTGGATTTCACCGTGTTATCGGTCCCCGTGGTTTTTTACCTCCTGTTTGGAGTTTTTCACGTAAAATCTCTGCGTGTTATTTATTTTTTTCCGCAATGGGTTTTATATCGCAAAGATTTTTGAGTGTTTATTGTTACACCTATTCACCCCCCTCTAGGTGTTTTTTCCCCTATTTAGATCCCAATTATTCATAACCCAACAGATTTGTGCTTTATCTTTATTACTATCAACTGTAAGAATTGAAAATTTTATTGTAAATAAATAAAAGAGAAGGAATAAAAGTCAAGTTGAATTTTGAATCATGAGTGACCCCTGTTCCTGCAGTGTAAATTACACAGTTAGGAGGCTGAAATATCGTCTTTCAAATCCGAGCCTAATCTCGAAAATCCGAGATCACCAGTGCGACCGTCTCGTCGAATCGAGTGAAAACCATATTAAGCAAGTTCAGATCCGACGGTCGGATCTTCCAGAAATCGACGAAGAAGCGGGCGGGACCCGCGACTTAAGTGAATAGTGCTTGGGACTGTTGATGAACAGTAAACCCAAAATTCAAATACCCTAAGTGCTATCGTTCGCCAAATCGCCGTCTGGAAACCGATCATAGCACTTCGGTAGTCGATTTGAACGGTTCCATCGTTCTGGACGCAATGGCGCTGACGGAATTTCCGTTTTGACGACCCTAGAGTCTCGGAAAGAGCGATAACTTGTATTTCGGAACAGTATATTATGGACCGAGATTGTATCCGGGCGTTTTCTCGAAAAATGAAAATCGCTACCTAATAGGTCTCGTCGAGCCGGACGTCATGGCGCGGTCCATTTTCCGTTTCGACGACCGAAAAGCCTCGAAATGCATGAAAAACAGTGAAAAACATAGTATTTTGCATAGAACCCCCTATATTTTATGTGCCGTTTTGCGTGCCGCTTCTTGGAGAGGGACCTAACTGCGAAGGGAAGATGCTGTGAGGGACTAAGCACTAAATATCAAGTGTGGAAGGACTAACTCGCAATTGTGCTATATGTATATATATACCTATAGCTAGGGTTAGGGTTCCTCAAACCCTAAACTTCGTAGCCATTTCCCCCAGCCGCAACTCCAACAAAACCCACTCCTCCTGCCGCACCCATCGGAGGTCGCGCACCGGCCGCCGCCACCCCCGTCGCCGGAGAAGAAATGGATCAAGAAATCATCTTGATCTCGGGTGCTTGGGGAGGAGGGAGCTGGGAGGGGCCTAGACAATCAAACCCTTCCCTGTGGAGTCCCCCGTGGAGCCGCAGCCGAGCTGAGGTGAACCCGGCCTCGGCCGCCGCCGCGCGCCGCCGCGGGAGACATCCTTCTCCTTTCCTTTTTCCGGCGAGGTAAGTTCATGGAACCCTTCATTTTGCTTTGGCCCATGGACCACGACCAGTGTGATCCTGACATCGAGGGGACCATCCTGGGCAGGCCGAGCTGCTGCCGCCGTCCCTATCGCCGGCGGGAGCCCTGTCGCCGGAATTATTGTTTTTGGCCGATCGGGAGCGCCGCCGTCATCCGGCCGTCCCAACTCAAGATCAGAACCGATAGATCTTTTCCTCTCGTCGACTTCAGCATCTACACAAAATTGGAAGGCCATCGGCTGAGGATCGGACCCGAGCGGACGTGCCCTAGATCCGGCCTTTTTCTCCCATTGGCCGATCTTGGCCGCCCGGCGCCGCCGCTGGTCCCCGTCGCAGGCCACCACTGCAGGAAGCTTCCTGGCGCCGAGGTGAACAACTTGGTCCATGTGCTCTGGCCCAACACCGCCGGCCGGATTTCGCCATTAAAGGGTGCAACTCCGGCGATCTTTCATTCCGGCGATCGTCGGGCTTCGCGCAGTGGGATAGCTATTCAGGTAAGCTCCTTGAGCTTGAACAAGTCCTCCTATGGAGTTGCATGTAAGTTCTAACGCATGGGTTGTGCTCGTTGTACTTGCACCATTAAAGCAACTCAGGTGAGCTCCGGCCGCCGCCGCCTCCGGCCGCCGGAAACCAGCCTGACCTTGACCAACCTGTATCTGGGAGGGTTCTAATGCTGGTGCTCACCTTGTAGCAGGTCTGAGCCTGGTTTGCTCCAAGAACACCCCAACCCGAGCTTGGGCATTTGGTGGAGCTGCTCCGGCCACTGTTCCGGCCAATTCCCGGCGCGCCTCAGGTGAGCCCCACTGTTCCTAGCCCATGCTTAACACCATGCTTCAGTTAACTCTAGATTTGGTCAAGTATAAATCAAGTTGGTGCATAGTTGTATTTGGAACCCTACTGTTTATGGGCCAACTTTGTAAATGGGCCTGGTCTCGGCCCAATCTTGTGAGCACGAGTTTCGTCTCGTCGTAACGAACGCGCTGAAAGTTACAGATCAGCTTTTGGACTCCCGGATTTCAAGAACGAGTCGAAACAAGCCGTCAACATAGTGTTTTTTATGCAATTTAAGAACTATTGTGGATCAAATTGTAAATTGGACTTGATGGCTGTCCTTAGACAATGTTTTCACACCTACTAGGCATCTTGTTGGGATTCCGAGGGTTCTCGGTGATCGGGAATCGGTTTTTGTTTGGTAAATCGACGATATTATTCCGTATAAGCACTCTGTCACTGTCGTGTCGCGGGATGGGTATGTGTGAGTCTATTACTGATTATAGCTTCCGATTCAGGGCCCAGTTGTTCAGCACCAGCCTCCCAGTAGCTGTGCGGGAGTTCGAGGATCTGCCTACATTCAGGTGGGTTATCTTCGGTCCGGGCTTTATCTATTCGGCCCTCTGGTTGCTTTAGTCCAGTCGGACACCTGTTTTTGTTTAGTCCTGATGATTTGATCTATATGCCATATGATCTTCCTGATAGACTTGGATCACCTTAGACATATCACGTATACCTGCTCATCAGCTTTTATATTTTGATACATAGACTTGCATGATCTGAGTATGCGTATTGATTCCTGTCGATTGTTATACTGATTTATATTCAGATATTACTTGGATTTCTTTCCGGTTCAGCAGCTCATATGTCTCAGTACAGTAGATTCCTGTGGTCTGATCATGCCTGTTGTTACTTGCTTTGATATTCCAGTTATGCATGATAGACCCATGATTGATTGATATATACAGACATCTTGATTCCTAGTATTGTGCATGCTTGATATGCTATTATTCGGGTATATACTCCTTGTATTCCGGATTACATGATTAGTCCTGATGATTGCACCTATACATCGCATGATTTTCGAGATAGACACTGATCCCTTAGACACACTATATTTATACACATCTGCTTGTCAGCTTTCATATCCTGATATATAGATGTCATGATCGATTATTCCTGCTAGTTCCATGTCATTTGTCATACTGCTTTATTCAGATATGCATGATTTGATTATACTCGTTGAGTCCTATCATTGAGATGGTTCTTGATATATTGTTGATATGCATGATTGATTGATCCTGATTGAGAGATATAGACAGATGATTCCCTGTTGGGATCTCGGCATGTTGCCGACTACTCGGTCACTAGACCGTGAGATTGAGCATTATGATTTGCCATGCACTGCTGTACTTCACGAACATGGCCGGGGTCGCTCCCCGTGGAGCTTGTTCTTTGCCGGTAAAGTGGTCTTGAGATAAGACCCGTGAGCCCTTTGCACCAGGACTGCTTGGCGTCCGTAAGTGCAGGTTATGTCAGCGGATGGGGTGCCGAACAGTGGCTTTGCCTGAGGTCCTATGAGACCAATATTGGCGCATGATTGGTACTTGGATTTCTACCTTTGACGCATTACTGTTACTTGTACTGTTGCTCAGTTATTTCCAGTATTATTATCTGCAGACATGCTTTCATCACTTGCAGCTCCTTATACATGATACTTGTAGTTATCTGTTGATTTCCAGCATGTATGATCTACAGCTTTCATGATGGATTATTGCTGTTATATCTTGACTTCCAGTATACATACCTGCCAGTTGCTTCACGTATCTACTGTTCGATTTTTGGTAGACCTGCTATTTGATCACTCAGTTGTCTGCTTGACTTTGATTTTCAGTATTTATTATCTGCAGTCCCCTTATGCCTGATTATGACAGTTATATCATGATTTCCAGCATTCATTACCTGCAGTTCCCTTGCGCTGATTATCTGCCTAGTCAGTTTCATCTGTGGATTGATTATCAGTAGACGTTATATACTGTTCAGCTGTACCTATTGATCTATTACTATCCGCAGATTTTTGTACCCAGTAGGTACGATTAGCTATTTCTCGGCTCGTCGTGCCCACTGGGATACACTCCGGTGTGTCTCACACCCTCGGGTGACTGTTTTTCAGGTCGTTCGGGTAGTGGGATGTCGGGACGATCCAGAGAGCCTGTCACGATAGAGCTGTCCCCTGATGAGATAGATCGAGGATTGAGATCCCCTACGATTTGTAGCTGACTTTAATTATGATATTTCAGTTCCAGTTTATGTGGATATTTTAGATTGTTGATATTTTGATGTTTCGGATTATTCCTGATGATTAGTATAGTTTAGTGAGATATGATTTACTCTCTGATTGATTGGATTAGCTTAGCCGTGCATGTATAGGAAAGACACTATCCCGGTGGATAGGGGATTTCCTATATGTGTGGCGGTCTGTTACGCCTGTTTTGCAAACTTTGATTTATATAAAAAAAAAAAAAAATTTCAGACCTGATTTTTTTTAAACTCGGGGCGTGACAGATTAGATGGTATCAGAGCAATAGGTATACGGTACCTAGGAAAGATGGATTAGGAACTGGTTAGGATGAACCCTAGGATGACTTGCCACGTGCGAGAGCGGGGTATTTGTCTAGTTGTTAGGAGCTCAGGTGTATTTCACCCTAATGAGTCGTTTCCTAATCTTGTTGTTGTGGCTACGAGCGGTGTTCGCACGCTCTCTGGGCTTAGTGGTCGTGGTGGGTGCAGTGTTAGCTGCGGTTGTGGTACGAGCCGTGTGTTTGATATATCAGTGGAGCCTTAGAGCTCGGATTGTTGGCAGCGGTTAGAGAATCAGCTCACCGCTTTTGCTGGGATAGTCCAGCAGATGGCTCAGCATCAGATAGTTGCTCTTGTTGCACTGGCCCCACCACTAGTCCAGGTGCTTGGAGAAGTCATTGATCCTCCAGTTGTCCCCGCGTCGCATGTTATGGTGACTCTTGTTGCAGCCGTGGTTATCAAAACTATGTTGTGGCTGCTATTACCGGAGATTTCCCCGAATATAGTTATCGGGATGCCTATGAGGTTAGCAATCTTGTTGCTTTGGACGGAAGGATTCTGATGACACACAGCAAATATTAGACCTTATTGAATTGTGTCCCAACCCTGATAAGTGTAAAATAATTTGGGATTCACAATTACTTCGATAGAGATGGTGGTAGCAGTGAGCGCTTTGGCGCAGACATGGTTGATGGATAGGCCAAATTCGGTGATCTATTGGCCGATTGAAACTCTGGTTGGAGTTAGATTCAGTTTCAGACCCTGCCTTTGGTACGAGTTTAGTGGAGTCTTAGTTACTCCTATGAGTATGCAACAATTTTAGATGTTGTGGCTACTACCGTGATGAGATATGACTGGAAAGCCTAATGTACAGAGTAATGATGATAGCTTGAGGAATTTGACTTTTTATCCTAAAAGAATCCGATTTGTAGTTGATTCGCACATTGTGTGTGAACTGATTTGGGGTCGAAGTCATGACCACGAGGTGGTAGAGACCGTTGATATAAGTTTATAGTATCGGCATAGAGATTTGTGTCTTGAGGTATGAGTTATACCTTCTGTTGACTCCGCTGGGAGTCGTGTCCCCAACTTGATGTTGGCGACAGATCTATAGTATTTCACCTTTCTTTTGATAAGTATGTTGGCTGCAGACAATGTACTGTCGAAAGAGTGGTCTGAAGTACTCTACCCCGTAAGGGGTAATATCGTGATTGGGTCTACTTGTTTGCTTATCTATATTCATAGTCTCCAGGGTTACCCTCTGGACAACGATGTTATAGTTTCAGTGATGATACCCCAGACCGTATTAGACCTTAGTTAGGTCTCAGACAGATCGCGTACATAGTGGATTATCTTTGTCATCATTGTGGACACTTGTCCTAACTTGTGGTCACTAGCCACGTTGATGTCGCCAGATTTTGCAACTGAGTTGATAATAGAAATATATGTTTAAACCCAAAAAGTTGGACAACATGTTCAGATCGAATATTCTAAGCTTTACGAATGGTGACCTTGGGTTGCCATGTTTTATGATGCTAAGCGACGGGTCGTGTGATATTTAACCGGCAGTTGTCCGTCCTTGGTAGTCTGAGGTTTAGTTCTAGCAGCTGGTGGTGAAAATTTTGCCACAAACGATTATAAAGTGTAAGAAGAGATTCTCTACCTTATATGATTTCACTTAAGAAAATGAATCTAGTGACCTTTGTCAGTGTTCGGCCTCGATAGTCAGCCTAAATGAGTAAGACCGTTGAGTTCTGCCTGCACAAACTATAAGTTATGTGAAACCAGAAAAGAGTATGAGGTTTGGTTGCCACATCGGATGCGATCATACCAGCACTAAAGCACCGGATCCCATCAGAACTCCGAGGTTAAGCGTGCTTGTGTGGTGTAGCCTTGGCTGGGCGTGTAGCATCTCTACGAGAACCCTAGTTAATGGAACTTGAAATTTAAAGCAGTTAAGCCTTAAAATTTGGCAACATGTCAAAATCAAGTCTGTTAAGTCTTTGTGGATGGCTCGAACTGCTAAAGGACTATGATCTCACTATCCAGTACCACCCGGGTCGGGCCAATGTAGTAGCGGATGCTTTGAGCTGAAAGCACGTGTCCTCAGAGCTGCTAATGATCACTGATCAGGACCGCTTGATTTCTGAGTTCCAGCGTCTAGACTTGGAGATCATTCCTTCGAGGTCTACCGCTCGACTTTTAGGGATGGTAGTGCAGCCTACCCTGCTTGATCGCATAAAGGAGGGACAGCAGTCGGACCCCTCCTTCCAGAAGATTCGAGAACTGATACCACTGGGACAGACTGACGAATTACCAGCTGCACGCCGATGGCTCTATCCGATTCAGGGGCCGTTGGTGTGTTCCAGATGACAGTGAATTAAGGAAGGACATCCTTACTAAGACACCTTTGAAGATCCTGGCTCGAGATGAAAAGAAGCTGAGAAGTAGACCGATTCCCTATGTCAAGGTACAATAGGAGAACCATGAAAAGCGCGAAGCCACGTGAGAACGTGAATCAGCCATGTAGGAGCGCTTTCCCCATGTATTTGACTCTTAGTTGTATTAAGTTTCGGGGACGAAACTTTTTTTTAGGTGGTAGAGATGTAAGAATTTGAAAATTTTATTGTAAATAAATAAAAGAGAAGGAATAAAAGTCAAGTTGAATTTTGAATCATGAGTGACCCCTGTTCCTGCAGTGTAAATTACACAGTTAGGAGGCTGAAATATCGTCTTTCAATCCGAGCCTAATCTCGAAAATCCGAGATCACCAGTGCGACCGTCTCGTCGAATCGAGTGAAAACCATATTAAGCAAGTTCAGATCCGACGGTCGGATCTTCCAGAAATCGACGAAGAAGCGGGCGGGACCCGCGACTTAAGTGAATAGTGCTTGGGACTGTTGATGAACAGTAAACCCAAAATTCAAATACCCTAAGTGCTATCGTTCGCCAAATCGCCGTCTGGAAACCGATCATAGCACTTCGGGTAGTCGATTTGAACGGTTCCATCGTTCTGGACGCAATGGCGCTGACGGAATTTCCGTTTGACGACCCTAGAGTCTCGGAAAGCGCGATAACTGTATTTCGGAACAGTATATTATGGACCGAGATTGTATCCGGGCATTTTCTCGAAAAATGAAAATCGCTACCTAATAGGTCTCGTCGAGCCGGACGTCATGGCGCAGTCCATTTTCCGTTTCGACGACCGAAAAGCCTCGAAATGCATGAAAAACAGTGAAAAACATAGTATTTTGCATAGAACCCCCTATATTTTATGTGCCGTTTTGCGTGCCGCTTCTTGGAGAGGGACCTAACTGCGAAGGGAAGATGCTGTGAGGGACTAAGCACTAAATATCAAGTGTGGAAGGACTAACTCGCAATTGTGCTATATGTATATATATACCTATAGCTAGGGTTAGGGTTCCTCAAACCCTAAACTTCGTAGCCATTTCCCCCAGCCGCAACTCCAACAAACCCACTCCTCCTGCCGCACCCATCGGAGGTCGCGCACCGGCCGCCGCCACCCCGTCGCCGGAGAAGAAATGGATCAAGAAATCATCTTGATCTCGGGTGCTTGGGGAGGAGGGAGCTGGGGAGGGGCCTAGACAATCAAACCCTTCCCTGTGGAGTCCCCCGTGGAGCCGCAGCCGAGCTGAGGTGAACCCGGCCTCGGCCGCCGCCGCGCGCCGCCGCGGGAGACATCCTTCTCCTTTCCTTTTTCCGGCGAGGTAAGTTCATGGAACCCTTCATTTTGCTTTGGCCCATGGACACGACCAGTGTGATCCTGACATCGAGGGGACCATCCTGGTGCAGGCCGAGCTGCTGCCGCCGTCCCTATCGCCGGCGGGAGCCCTGTCGCCGGAATTATTGTTTTTGGCCGATCGGGAGCGCCGCCGTCATCCGGCCGTCCAACTCAAGATCAGAACCGATAGATCTTTTCCTCTCGTCGACTTCAGCATCTACACAAAATTGGAAGGCCATCGGCTGAGGATCGGACCCGAGCGGACGTGCCCTAGATCCGGCCTTTTTCTCCCATTGGCCGATCTTGGCCGCCCGGCGCCGCCGCTGGTCCCCGTCGCAGGCCACCACTGCAGGAAGCTTCCTGGCGCCGAGGTGAACAACTTGGTCCATGTTGCTCTGGCCCAAACACCGCCGGCCGGATTTCGCCATTAAAGGGTGCAACTCCGGCGATCTTTCATTCCGGCGATCGTCGGGCTTCGCGCAGTGGGATAGCTATTCAGGTAAGCTCCTTGAGCTTGAACAAGTCCTCCTATGGAGTTGCATGTAAGTTCTAACGCATGGGTTGTGCTCGTTGTACTTGCACCATTAAAGCAACTCAGGTGAGCTCCGGCCGCCGCCGCCTCCGGCCGCCGGAAACCAGCCTGACCTTGACCAACCTGTATCTGGGAGGGTTCTAATGCTGGTGCTCACCTTGTAGCAGGTCTGAGCCTGGTTTGCTCCAAGAACACCCCAACCCGAGCTTGGGCATTTGGTGGAGCTGCTCCGGCCACTGTTCCGGCCAATTCCCGGCGCGCCTCAGGTGAGCCCCACTGTTCCTAGCCCATGCTTAACACCATGCTTCAGTTAACTCTAGATTTGGTCAAGTATAAATCAAGTTGGTGCATAGTTGTATTTGGAACCCTACTGTTTATGGGCCAACTTTGTAAATGGGCCTGGTCTCGGCCCAATCTTGTGAGCACGAGTTTCGTCTCGTCGTAACGAACGCGCTGAAAGTTACAGATCAGCTTTTGGACTCCCGGATTTCAAGAACGAGTCGAAACAAGCCGTCAACATAGTGTTTTTTATGCAATTTAAGAACTATTGTGGATCAAATTGTAAATTGGACTTGATGGCTGTCCTTAGACAATGTTTTCACACCTACTAGGCATCTTGTTGGGATTCCGAGGGTTCTCGGTGATCGGGAATCGGTTTTTGTTTGGTAAATCGACGATATTATTCCGTATAAGCACTCTGTCACTGTCGTGTCGTCGGGATGGGTATGTGTGAGTCTATTACTGATTATAGCTTCCGATTCAGGGCCCAGTTGTTCAGCACCAGCCTCCCAGTAGCTGTGCGGGAGTTCGAGGATCTGCCTACATTCAGGTGGGTTATCTTCGGTCCGGGCTTTATCTATTCGGCCCTCTGGTTGCTTTAGTCCAGTCGGACACCTGTTTTTGTTTAGTCCTGATGATTTGATCTATATGCCATATGATCTTCCTGATAGACTTGGATCACCTTAGACATATCACGTATACCTGCTCATCAGCTTTTATATTTTGATACATAGACTTGCATGATCTGAGTATGCGTATTGATTCCTGTCGATTGTTATACTGATTTATATTCAGATATTACTTGGATTTCTTTCCGGTTCAGCAGCTCATATGTCTCAGTACAGTAGATTCCTGTGGTCTGATCATGCCTGTTGTTACTTGCTTTGATATTCCAGTTATGCATGATAGACCCATGATTGATTGATATATACAGACATCTTGATTCCTAGTATTGTGCATGCTTGATATGCTATTATTCGGGTATATACTCCTTGTATTCCGGATTACATGATTAGTCCTGATGATTGCACCTATACATCGCATGATTTTCGAGATAGACACTGATCCCTTAGACACACTATATTTATACACATCTGCTTGTCAGCTTTCATATCCTGATATATAGATGTCATGATCGATTATTCCTGCTAGTTCCATGTCATTTGTCATACTGCTTTATTCAGATATGCATGATTTGATTATACTCGTTGAGTCCTATCATTGAGATGGTTCTTGATATATTGTTGATATGCATGATTGATTGATCCTGATTGAGAGATATAGACAGATGATTCCCTGTTGGGATCTCGGCATGTTGCCGACTACTCGGTCACTAGACCGTGAGATTGAGCATTATGATTTGCCATGCACTGCTGTACTTCACGAACATGGCCGGGGTCGCTCCCCGTGGAGCTTGTTCTTTGCCGGTAAAGTGGTCTTGAGATAAGACCCGTGAGCCCTTTGCACCAGGACTGCTTGGCGTCCGTAAGTGCAGGTTATGTCAGCGGATGGGGTGCCGAACAGTGGCTTTGCCTGAGGTCCTATGAGACCAATATTGGCGCATGATTGGTACTTGGATTTCTACCTTTGACGCATTACTGTTACTTGTACTGTTGCTCAGTTATTTCCAGTATTATTATCTGCAGACATGCTTTCATCACTTGCAGCTCCTTATACATGATACTTGTAGTTATCTGTTGATTTCCAGCATGTATGATCTACAGCTTTCATGATGGATTATTGCTGTTATATCTTGACTTCCAGTATACATACCTGCCAGTTGCTTCACGTATCTACTGTTCAATTTTTGGTAGACCTGCTATTTGATCACTCAGTTGTCTGCTTGACTTTGATTTTCAGTATTTATTATCTGCAGTCCCCTTATGCCTGATTATGACAGTTATATCATGATTTCCAGCATTCATTACCTGCAGTTCCCTTGCGCTGATTATCTGCCTAGTCAGTTTCATCTGTGGATTGATTATCAGTAGACGTTATATACTGTTCAGCTGTACCTATTGATCTATTACTATCCGCAGATTTTTGTACCCAGTAGGTACGATTAGCTATTTCTCGGCTCGTCGTGCCCACTGGGATACACTCCGGTGTGTCTCACACCCTCGGGTGACTGTTTTTCAGGTCGTTCGGGTAGTGGGATGTCGGGACGATCCAGAGAGCCTGTCACGATAGAGCTGTCCCCTGATGAGATAGATCGAGGATTGAGATCCCCTACGATTTGTAGCTGACTTTAATTATGATATTTCAGTTCCAGTTTATGTGGATATTTTAGATTGTTGATATTTTGATGTTTCGGATTATTCCTGATGATTAGTATAGTTTAGTGAGATATGATTTACTCTCTGATTGATTGGATTAGCTTAGCCGTGCATGTATAGGAAAGACACTATCCCGGTGGATAGGGGATTTCCTATATGTGTGGCGGTCTGTTACGCCTGTTTTGCAAACTTTGATTTATATAAAAAAAAAAAAATTTCAGACCTGATTTTTTTTAAACTCGGGGCGTGACATCAACGCTCCAACACTATAACCTACCTTACAGCATAATTTTCTTCAGAGTTACCTATGGAGTAATGAATACAACTTCGACACCGCAAGCTCCACTATTTTGTTTGTCATGTTTCTTTTAAGTGTACATGCAAGTTCAATCATTTTGTTCGAGCCTTCAAATATCATAAAACAGGTGTACTATTATGAAATGTTGGAGTAATTTTGTATGAACAACTAATGAGTTTCAGTCAAATATAATTTATGTTAGGGGATTTGAATCCACTGAAGTCTACATTTAATTTCAATTGAGACAAATTTAACCAATTAGTGAGTTTTGTCTCATAACATGTATGGGTGGTTGAGATACTATAAGTACCTTTTGAATGAAAATGAGTCAAAATATGGTTCAATTTGTGCCTGGGATCATACCTAAATCAATTGGATCTAGTTACTTAGGCCATCAGGTGGCCTTTGCGTCAACTATGCTGGCTTAGATGTAAATCTTTGAAAAGCTATGCTTGATCACATGCTTATTAGGACCTTCTGTGGTGATTAGTGGAACATTAGGCTTTTGAGTGATTTTCTTTTGAATGCAATCCTTTTAAAACTAATAGACACAATGTAAGGGGGCCTTTGAAGGGAAAAAAGAAAATAAAGGAAAGAGTCCGGTTTAAAATTTTGAACTGGATGATAGTGGGGGTGGCCTAAATTATTGTATATGACAGAATTATATATGAAATAAGAGAATCCTGCCAGTTGACGGAACATCCGTGTGGTTTATATTTCAGACGAATAAAGAAAAGAGGTCACAAGCACTCATTTCTCCTTTTTCACTCCTTTTTTCCTCCAAATATCTCTAATCTCTCCAATTCCCTTTTCAATGTCACCCTAACTGCCTTGCCTCTGCTGTGAAACTAAATTTACAACAATTCAATTCAGAAATTCAGTTTTATATTAACAACAAATTGATTTTGATTATTTTTTCTGCCTCGATAAATATAACTCTTCAGTAAATGACATAGCCACATAATTTTCAACTCCAGCCTCTGAGTGTCTAGGCATAAGGACGTAAATACCTAATATCTTAACTGTACACTTTAAGCATTGAAATCTTAATCTGTAAAATCAAAGTCCTTGATAATTTCCTACAAATTAGAAACCAAAAGGAAAACATGTTTATCCAACATCAACTCATGAAATTACTGCCCAACTAATTTCTGGACTTTTCTTTTCTTAAAAATTCACCATCTCATCATGAAACAATCCCAATAGAAATTGTGATTTTGTCAAAAATAAGATGATGAAATTTCAAGAAGAGAAGTATGCGGAAAGTAATAGTTTGGCAGTTAAAACTAAGAGACTACAACTAATTATTCTAAGAGAATGGTATTGACAAACGTATAATATATGGGGAAAATGTTACCAATAGTGCCAACTCAGAAATGTATCGTCTTACACCTTTTGTATTTGCGATATATGTGTGTTAAATAATTTTTTGTAAAGCGCCATTGGATATGCCTGTGCTTCCTGGGGGAGGGAAAAAAAAACTTTAGATGTGCTTACTATATTTCATTATATGCTCTAATTAGAGAGTAAAGTGCATGTTTAAATCAAGCAAAAGAAGAATAAGCAAAGACGCACAATCCAAAATCCTAAACAATTGGAGCAAGAGTTTGCACAACTTTTGCAACATTTAATACAAAGCAATCAACCTACGCAAGTACAGGATGTTATGTAAAAGAGAACATTTTTTGCAATGTAAGTGAGCAGAGGATGTTATGTAAAAGAGAACATTTGTTGCAATGTAAGTGCAGGATTAAACCCAATTATATTAATTAATACTCCCTCTGGATAAGAACAACTCGCACAAACCCAATTATACAATTAATACTTTGTACTGCATAGAATAGGCAGAATCATCACAATCAATAATGGGACAAAAGTTTGTCATGATAGGTGTTAATTTAATGGCAATTCTCTTGAGCATATCTCTTCTGCTTTGTTCTAGGGAATGAAACTAAATTTTGACATCAAAGTGGTCAATTTAATGCCAATTGTTTTGACCCTCTCCTAAGAACTATATATATATGAACTTCAGTATGTAAAGTTAAAGCTGGTAAAAAATTGTCGTATATTAAAACTTGTCAGTTTTAAAAAGCAAAGGACGCTCATTTTGTTTTGCTGTAACTTCCCTCAAGAACTATATGAATATGACCGCCAACAATTAGAATTAAACCAAACCCAAGCATGGCTATGCCGAATCTTGATTTTGTTGATAGTGGTGTAATTAGGTCTTTTGTCTCACTCATTAAAACATTATCAAACCGAGGGAGGAAAACATTTTTTGTATCAGTACATCGTTTAAATCAGGAATGCTCACTCAATCTATAAGGGTTTAAAAGAAGCGAGCTAAAAATATTTAAGGGAAAAGGGGAGGCCCAGATAAATTTACTCCTCAACCAAAGGAAATGGTAGTAAATTTTTTGGTGAAAGAACAACATTTCAAAGCAAACCATCTCAGATAATCAGTTTTTTACCCATGTACCAACACTGCCCAACCAGCGATTTACCAACTAAAGTCATTAAATATAGCTACCCTTTGATGTATAAACAGTGGCAACTCAGAAAATGTACCGCCTCACACCTTCAGGGAAAAAAAAAATTTTACGTGTCATCATCGCCTCTTACAAGAACGAAGGCATATGAAAGCAAGTTAAAATCACCTAACATAATACTAATCTAAAGTTTCAAACATTAGAGGATACCAAGGGCGACCGGAGGCGCCGAGTAGGGGGCGGGAGAAATTTCTCTTCTTTATGCATCATATCTGTGGAAGGTGGGTCATGTAAGATTATTGTTCCCAAATCATGATGTTCATCCAACAAATGTTTTACTGCCCGTGACAATGCTCAACTAAGGACTCTCTTTCTCCTCAATGAAAGGGAATAGTACATATCAAGAACAATTATATTAACCATGTACTTTTCCAGGAAACATAAACAACAGTATCAAATCGAGTGGGAAACATTTTTTGAACCAGTAGATCTTTTAAATCACGAATACTCGCTCAATCTATAAGGTTTTAAAAGACGTGAAGTAAAAATAATTAAGGGAAAAGGGGGGGCTCAGATAAATTTACTCCTCAACCACAGAAAATAGTAGAAAACCGGAGCGAACGCTGTTCTTTTTCATTTACCATCATTTTGCAATTACCAGTTGCTTGTCTAAGCTCATTGCGAAGCCTCAGCTTTTGATCACACATTCTTTTCGAAGTAAGTATCGAATAATGCAAGCTGGTTGATGAAAGAACAGCAGTTGAAAGTAAACCCTCTAAAATAATCAGTTTTTTATCCATGTACCAACACTGCCCAACCATCGCTCCACCAACTAAAGCCACTAAATATAGCTACCCTTTGATGCATGAGCAGGGCCAACTCAGAAATGAACCGTCTTACGCCTTTAGACATTATTTTTTTTTTTTTTTTTTATGTGTCATCATTGCCTCCCACAAAAACGAAAACAAATGAAAGTAAATGTAAATCACCAAACATAATAAATCAAAGCAAGCTCGAAAATTATACCATTCACATAAATTAAATTACACATCATAAATTAATTAAACAGAGAGCGCTGGGAAAAAAAACGCGAAATTAAAAGAATAGACCAAAAAAACGGAAGCAAATGAAAGCAAGTTTAAATCACCTAACATAATAAGTAAAAGTCAATCGAAGGAAATAGTAGATAGCAAGAACAATTAGATTAACCATGTACTTTTGCAGGAAGCACAAACAACATTATCAAATGGAGGGGACAAATTTTTTTGAATCAGTAGATCTTTTCAATCACGAATACACATTCAATCTATAAGGGTTTGGAAAAGCGAAGTAAAAATAATGAAGGGAAAAGAGGGGGCTCAGATAAATTTACTCCTCAACCACAGTAAATAGTAGAAAACCAGAGCAAACGTTACTCTTTCTCATTTAACATCATTTTACAATTACCAGTTGCTTGTCTAAGCTCATTGCGAAGTCTCAGCGTTCAATTACACATTCTTTTCAAAGCAAGTACCGAACAATGTAAGTTGATTGATGAAAGAACAACAGTTGAAAGTAAACCATCTAAGATAATCAGGTTTTTATCCATGTACCAACACTGCCCAACCAGCGGTTTGCCAACTAAAGCCATTAAATATAGCCACCCCTCCATACATAAACAGGGCCAACTCAGAAATCAACTGTCCCAGGCCTTTAGGTTTTTTTGTTTTCTTTTTTTTACGTGTCATCATCGCCCCCCGCAAAAATGAAAGCAAATGAAAGCAAGTTTAAATAACCCAACATAATCAATGAAACCAAGCTCGAAAATTATATCATTCACATAAATTAAATTACACAGCATAAATTACTTAAAGAGAGAGCACTAAAAGGAAAAGGAAAAAGGGGAACTTAGAAGAACAGCCTACAAAGATGGGAGTAAATGAAAGCAAGTTTAAATCACCTAACATAATAAATAAAAGCAAACTCAAAAAGTATGCTATGCACATCAATTAAATTACACATCATAAATTAATTAAACAGAGAGTACACAAAAAGGAGGGGAAACTTAGAAGAATAGAAAATAACAACCCTCGTACATTACTAAACATTCAAACAAGGTTCGTAGATTCGAGAAATAAACATTAACGACGGGAAATCTGGGAATGAAGTCAAGGAAACTGGAAGTTAATTACAGAAAGAGCATAAACTTGGAAGGAAATATTAGGTGACGGAAAGAAAGGAAGTCTTCATATACTACAACACATGGAGCCCAATCTCACAAATTGAGTAAAACATTTAACAATCTAGCCAACTTCACATATTATAGGACACACATAACGGGTAGGGAGCAAGAACCAAATGCCCAACGGGAAGTGAATGCTAACTTTTTTGTACCGAAGCATCATCAGAGCCGGGGATATACGGAACGGGGATATACGGAACGGGTCACAAGGCACGAGGAAGTAGTAATAAGTCCAATGGCTTTTCACAGATAAGCCAATATTTTGTTGTTTTCTTCAAAAATAGTTAAAAAGTTCATATGCCGATTTTTTTCCTGTTTTAAAATATTTCTCACGTAGAAATATATGTAGGAATTAATTTCAGTGGTACAAATATATGTAGGAATTAATTTCAGTGGCACAGAAAGACAGCAGCGGGAAACTAAATAGAGCTATTATGTAAGAAACCAGTAAAGAAGTAAACAAATTGAGCAAAGAGAGAGGGGAGGGGCGTACTCAAGCTGCAGCCATCACATGCTATTTATAGGCAAACCTTGAGAGAGGGTGTATTCAATCTGCACCACAGACCAGGGTCGGCACCAGATAGGCATCTGGACACCCAAGGGCTGCTCTGCTAAAGAACAGGAGGCCGAACCATAGGGGCCGGGGGGGGGGGAGGTACCAAATAGGAGGCTCGGCGTACGGCGGCCATGACTCACGAGGGGCCACGGCCCACGAGGCTGGCGCACAAAACAGCCGGGTCTGGCGGAGGCAAGGATGCCCGACCCGCAGCTGAGGGAGGCTGCGCACAACGGCGAGCGCGCGAACCCACGTGGTTCGGGGTACGGCGTGGTAGGCACCTAAAGGCCGATGCTGGCTCCGCTCAACAATAGGCCGCCCAAACCGTAGGGGGGGAGAAGAGGGAGAGGCCGCCGTCATCATACCATCCGAGCACAGGAACCCGCACAAAGCGGGGTCGCGGGCACCCTCAGATCCACCAATCACAAAAGGGGCAAGAGAAAGAAGAAGAGGAAGTACAGCACAGTGCGCCCCCATGTGGAGGAGTGCGGGGAACCCGGCGTGGGAGAAGAGAGGAGAAAGAGAGAGTGAGAGGGAGAGAGGAAAGCCTGGAGAAAATAGAGGAGAGAGAGCGAGAGTGAGAGGGGTCTGTGGAGACAACCTCATGTGCAAGCACATGAATAGAAGCTCATAGAAGGTAGTAGAAGAAAGGAAAATAATAATCAAGAAGAACAGAGCAAGTCCAAAGCACACCCACGAAGCACGGAAGGCAGCCACCTCGGTTCGGAACGCCTGAGAAGCCTCCACGGAGGCTCGGCAAAACTCAGAATTTATAATCTTTATTGATTCCATATGAGCGACAGAGATAAAAGAAGAAATCAAATTACACAAGTTCTTACCCTAAGGGAGAGTGCCTGCGATAGAAGAAAAATCAAATTACTCGAGTGGTACCGTTCGCATCACAACCGAATTTTTTGCTTTTACAGATTTATCAATAATTTCTTCTCTATGATGTTTTGTGAGTTATTTTACCCTTTTATTTATGATCCTAGATTTTGTTATGTGTTTTATTTTATTATTGTTATCATTTCATATTGATCTATCAACTGGAACAAAAAAAATTTCTCATTAAACTTGATATAGTGTCAAATTATATTTAGGTCAATCCAAACACCTCGTAAAGTAAGCATTTTATCTTATAAAAGTTCTTTATTGAAAATCAAAGTCATTTTCTTGATCAAGATCAATTTCTAATAAATTGCAACTTATTTGCATCCCTATTTAATCATTTATGAGTATGAGCATTTGGCTTCGAATTTGTCAAACAAAATAAAATACTTAAAAAGTTATTGATGAACAATTTATAAATTTACATTTGCTGACAAGTTTATCCGATACAAATTGTTAATTACATTAATGTACCAGTAAATGTTAAACAATCAGGAGAAATATGCAAAGAGTACCTAACAATTCTACTACAACCCTATTGAGTCATGGAGGGTTTACACAACTCATAAACTTGCAATCAGTTATTAATGTTCTCAACCTTAAATGCAATGATAATATTGCACAAACTAAATTCACAAAATTACTATTGCACATACCTAATTCAACTTCAGAAATAAACCTACAATGTACAATGATTGTGTCGATTGAACAATTAAAAGAGATCAATTATGTACAATGAAGTGATAGGACTGCACATGGTTGCTATAACTTCAATGAGTCGTCTGAAACTGCACCATCACTTTCAAGCTTACAATCAGTTCTTAGTGCTCTCAGCCATGAATCTACCTGAAACCATGAAATATTGACAATCATATACGTGCAGAGTAGCGCTAATTTGGCTTTCACAACAACAATATCAGGCCTTGTTTGGTATCGGTCTTCTTTTTTATTTTTCCTAAAATGAAGTGTGCGGGTGGATGGTTTGCTTGAAATCCACCAGATTTGTCTGGCAGCAAAAGCCTCATTTGTTGTTTTCGCTTTTTTCTTGGTTTTCTTAGTAGAAATTTATACCAAACAAGGCCTTAACTTTCCTTCATCTCTCTCCCTCAGTTTTGAGGAAGATGCCACACTTTGGCATCTGACTGGATTGGCAAGCTAGCCAACAATGACTGAGCAGCAAAGTCCATCCATCAGCACATCAAACACACAATTTTTGCTTCATGAAAACAAAAGAGAAAGATGCAACAGTACCAAACAAGCCCTTATTGTCTGGTATTGATTATCGACTCAAATGAGTACTTCTGTTAGAGGACTGACAGTGATTCAAAAAAATGGTTCGAATACTCAGACACAGACAAACAAAAAGTTGCACAAAAGACAAATTATTTAGAGCAAATTAGTAACACACTGGCAAGCAGGACAGAATCAGGACTACATGCGGCGTAGAGCAAGAAAATGAGTGGAAGCACCTAATGATCTGTCATATATCAGATAATCAGTATGAAACAGTATCTTAATAATCCAAAAAGATATAATGTGGGCACATGCATAGGCTTGCATAGAAACAAAATCAAGAAACAGGTTCAGATTAGTGACAAACAAAGTAAGGTGATCATACATAAAAATATAACATTTCACAAGGTCTGTATGTCAGATAAAATACAATGACCAGTCTAAAAAGTTCCACCAGATTTGTCCTAAAAGGGCTATATCCAAGTACAAAGAAGTAATGGAGTTGATAGTTATAAACCAGGGTAACAAAATTCATATCGATATAGTATAATTTTCCAAGAATGAAACTCTCTTACTATGCTCAAGAAAAATGTTATTAGCGTGAGTCGCTCTTCTGTGAAGTAAAAACAAACATTTATGAACTAAACACTAAAAAGCTTACCTTTATTTTAGAGGTACTCGAGCATTCAAAACGCAATCCAAGATGAGTCAAAATGTAAAAGGCATATCTTGTCTTTTGATCTTCTTGCAAAAAGCTTGGAAGTGGCCCAACTTCAACAATGTCAGATAGCAGTGTAGTGTCTTGAGGGCTCAAATCTGCAAAACATAACAAATCAATTCACCTATTGATTAAGCTGAATAATCGGTGAGTAATTGGCATATCAAACAGAGATAAATTCAGAGACTATAAAGTAGTTGAAGCTCTTAAAAATATAATTACTAAGATGATATCTTAGCCAGACAGCTAGTAAGTTTTTGGCCAACAAAAGAGAGAAACCAATTTGAATACTCAGAGGGGATGGGAAGGAAAGTATCATACATTCCTTTGAGAAAACATATCAAGCATGATATTCAGCTTTACATTAAAAGAAGCAGCTTCAAATTTGGAGTTTCTGATTGTCTCCAGTGAGAATGTATAAGGTGATTTCATTACAAAAACTATAGAGAACTTTTTAAAAGTCCTAATTGAAACAAACCTCAAATATAGTTATCACTAGTTAATAAACCAGAATAGCCAACAGAGGTTCCAGTCACGGGAAATTAGATCGAGTTACATGTATACTATATGTAAACCCAACCAAACTTGACATGCAGCCAACATTTTTTTTTACACAGAATTTCAATTTGATGCATACTCAAATTGTTTTAATTAGCTTTAATAATAAAATTGTTGATATTTAGCAATCTGACATCCATATTCTTTCATATTCACAAGGCAACTTCAATGGAGTTGTAGTGCCCACGATTTTTCCCTTCGAGTCACTTTCGGTGTGTGTGTTACTTTGCTTATTTTTTATTCTCAGGTAGTAGAGCCTGTCAAACGGAGAACGGTGGTGCGATCGGATCGAAAATCCGATAAACAGATCTCCCGGTATGATTTTTCAAAATTAATGAGTGGAAAAGCTTTTTAAAATACTTATTAATAGTTTATGGTGCTTTAAAGTCCGTGCTAATGAATGAGGGGCATTTCGGTTATTTTGGTACGCAAATCGAAAAAGAAACGGTCGAAAAACAGTTAAATCGGTTAGAATTTCTCTTATAAATATAAGGGGAGCGGGGATCGGATTTACTTTACACATAAAAGAAAAAGAAATAAGAAAATTCTCTTTTCCCATTTTTGAAAAAGATCGATTCATCTTCTTCCTAGTTACGCGCGCCGGAGATCGGAGTCGGAAACGCCATCATCGTCGGAGGTCGAAAACGGGAGCACCATCACCGTCGGAGACCGAAGATCGAAAAACAGAGTCCGGGCATCGCATCGTCTTCCCCGTCGATGAAAAGGTCGGTTCTTGGCTTTTCGTTGACATTGGTTTCGCTTTCGTGGGATTTTCCGTGCTTCTTTGGGTTTCTTGGGATTTTCGTCGGAGCGGGGGGCTTGGGCGGAGTCGTCGCCGCCGTCGTTGTGTTGAGCGGAGTCGACGACGCCGCCATTGTCGTAAACGGGAGGCCACCGCCGCCGTTGACGAGGTCACCAAGTCACCGCGCCGTGCCGCTGTCCGCAAGGGGAGCCGCGCCGCCCCGCAAGTTGCAGCGCCGCGCGCCGCGCCAAGCCCGCAGCCGCACCGCCACCGCGCCTGGCCATCAGCTGTCTACGCCGCCCGCGCGCCTCCCGTGCGCTGCCGCCCGCGCCAGGCAGCCAGCGCGCACCAGCTCCACATGCCGAGCCACGCGCCGCCGCTGTTTTTGCTTGCCGCCGCATGGGCCTTGCGCGCCGCTGCCGTTCCGCACACTGCCGCCGCTCGGCGCTTGGGCAAAATCGCCCGTATCGCATCGTCGAGCGTTTTTCTCGCCATTTTCGCCGTCGGAATCCCGATTTGACCCACGATTTACGGTTTTGACTCCCAATTGAGTTTTTTTGTTGCCGGTTTTTTGTGCATTTTACCGTCAGGAGATATTTTTGCTTGTTTTTCGTTGCGGGACCTACCGACACAGCGGTAGGAGCCCGAACTCTTCTTTCGCCACCGAGGGGTCTGCCGTTTTCGTCCGGACAAGGTCACGGAGATTTTGAAGAATTTTTGTGCTCCGATTTCATCACTGGCCGAGGTGGGTAACCGAACCGAGGTGGAGGACGTTATTGAACGGTGGTGTTCAACCCTCCTCTCCCTCTTGTAGTTTCTTTTGACATTGTTATTTTAAAATGAAAAGAAGGATATTGTCACGGTTATTGTGACGGAAAGATACATTCGTAAAGGACATAGACGGATCTTTTGACTTATCAGTTCCAGTTACCGCGGTTTGTTACAAGATTATGGGTCGTGAGGCTCATTGCGCTATCATGTACACCAGCGGTTTGGCCACCGCAAGGGTGTACTTTTTCGGAGAAGTAGTCTGTGTGATTTGTGATCCCTACGCGGTCATTGCGTGAGGGGAACCCCGCAGACATTGCGGAATCGCGGCTATTGCGATGTGGGTTTGTTTAGCACCAGGGATATGAGCAGGTTTGAGATATTGCCTTAGGTCAGCGGACTGATAAGGTGGGTATTTCTGGGTTCCGTGGCAGGAACCGGAAAAGCATTATGGATGACTTGCGGGTTCCGGTTTCCGGTTTGATGTCCTATTTACTTTACCGTACCTATCTTTTACACTTGAGCATCGTTTTATCCGTTTTCCTTTCTATGTTTTTGTCACTGACTCCCACCATGTGACAGGTTCGGATAGGGGCGGGGACGGGGGAGAGGCTGCGACTCGGGAGTGATTTGGTTTTTCGTCATCCAAGTGACATTTTTACTCCCCCCTTTTGGTCATTACATTTAGTTGATACTATTTGCATGAAATGTGGACATTTTGTGATGTGGACACTTTATAAGGTGGATGTTGGGACATATGGACTTTTTGGATAGCTAGAGATCTTTTGGAATTGGTTTTATGGTTTTGTGGTTGTATGTGGAATGTGGAAGCTTTTCAAAGTGATAAAACGTTTGTGAAATCTGTTTTCAAAACTGAGTGTCGGGTAGATACTGTTTTAAAACTTTGGGATTTTATCCTTTTAACTTGGAGTATGCCGAGTGGGCGATCTTCTCTTGTATAAATCAAAAGACTAGCTTATCTCTTTATTTAGCACTCTGTGTATGAGAAACTGGTTGTGGTTGATGTATATATTTTGTGTGACGCCGTGCATATACAGGGAAGACTCTGTCCGTTTGTTTAGAGAGATCTTGTATATGTAGCGGGTCTGGGCACGTGCCGGGATGGGGGACTTTTAAAGAATATATATATATATATATATATATATATATATATATATATATATATATATATATATATATATATATATATATATATAGGGTCGTTTTCCGCTTTTAAACCACTCCCGAGGCGTGACAGATTAAGATGGTATTGGAGCGAAACGACAACAACCACGCAGTTTCCTTGTTTTAAAGTATGCATTTGTCCAACACCCACAGTATTTGATAATTCATGCGGATTGACCAATGTAATAACCAAAGTCCCCAGTCACGAGAGAGTGGGTTTTTCGATGTCGTTTTGTCGGTTTTGTACAGTTTTTGGTGATGGTCGTTTTCGCCGGTTTTGTACGGTTTTGTGTCGATCGTTTTTGTTTGCTGACCCCATTGATTGTGTACAGAGTATGGTACATACCAGATCATCGGTGGATGACGGAGGAGGGGATGGGGCGAGGAAGACTACCGCCGAGGCCACTTTGGCTGCAGAGAACCAGTTGCTCCGGCAACAGGTTCAGGATATGTCGGGGCAGTTATCGGCGCTCACCGTCATTGTACAGCAGATAGCACGCCAGACAGCGACATCGGTTACTGCTTCCCAGCTTCCTACTCCCGAGCTGGTTTTACTTGAGGCGCATGCGCCGATAGCAGGTAGTGACGATGATACTCCTACTCAGACTACCACGGTAGGGGCACCAGCGGTTCCGACGACAGTACCCTCAAGTGTTCCTTCACTAGCAGCTCAGGGGCAGATGCCGGGAGCTACAATTAGGGACACAGTGAGGGAGGCCATCATCACTCCTTCGCCCACTCAGTCCGCCGCCGTTGTTGGATCGGATCCGGCATTGCACACGGAGCGGGCTAGAGTGAGGGCGAGTTTGGCAGAGTTTCGAAAGTATAAACCACCCATCTTTGAGGGAGACACGACCGACCCGTGGGTGGTGGAGAAATGAGTGGATACCATGGAGAAGTTATTTGAGGATCTGATGATGGAGAAGGACGAGCGGGTACCCCTAGCGGTGCACTTTCTTGAGGGGACTGCCCGTATATGGTGGAAGACAGTGCGACCTACTCCTTCCAGTGGCACTGCTTTCCCGTCCTGGGCTACATTCAGAGAGATGTTATTTGGGGCATTCTTCTCGGATAGTGTGAAGCAACCGTTTGAGGACGATCTGAAAAACATCAAGCAGGGAAATCGGACAGTTATGGAATATCAGAAGGAATTCGTGAGATTGGTTAACTGTGTTCCTTTTATTATTCGGGATGAGTCTCACAAGGCTCGCCTCTTTGTGGATGATTTGAGGGGAGACATTTTCAGGCTTGTACAGTCGACGGATTTACACACATTTCAGCAGGTGGTCAACAGGGCCACGTTGGTGGAGCGTGGAGCCATGGTTGCTCGCGCCCGGAGTAAGGGATCTAACCGCAACAGGGACAAGAAGCGGTCTCAGTCACAGTCTGGCGGAGGACAGTCAGGGGGTAGCCGACCTCCCAAGTATCCTTGATCGCAATAGAGGGCAAAGAATTCACCGACTAGCGGGCAGAAGACAGGAGACCGGTCTTGTATTATTTGTGGTGGGGCTCATGCGGTTACAGCTTGTTCACAGAGGCAGAATCATTGTTTTCGGTGTGGGAAATAGGGGCATTTCAGATCCAACTGTCCACTGGACCAGGTGACGATTTCATCGACAGCACCTACACCTTCACCACAGCGTCAGGGCCGTGGAAGGTCTCCTTCAGCACAGTCAGGACGCCCTCCAACCCCTCGACGGGAGGAGAGGGTACCACAGCAGCAGCAGCAAGCAGGTAGGAGAGTTTATACCATGACTCAGCAGGGTACGGATCCACCATCGGATGTGGTTGCATGTATTGTTTTATTTTCAGATATTTGTGCGAGAACATTATTCGATACCGGAGCATCCCATTTATTTATTTCGCGCACCTTTGCTCGTACTCATGGCTTTGAGGAGAGACTCCTTCCTAGCGTGCTATCAGTTTTGACCCCGGGGTCACCTATGAAAGCGGATACCTTGGTGCCTACCGGCCCGGTAAAGTTGGGTAATCTAGTTTGCCCTTGGAATTTTGTGGTTGTTCGGATCAGAAAGTTCGACTTAGTTCTTGGCATGGATTGGTTAGCCCGTTACTGTGCAGTGATTGATTGTGAGAAGCGACGGGTGCATCTGCGAGAACCTGAATACCCCGAGCTTGTTTTGCAAGCGTGTAAAAGCTCGTTCTTCGCAATGTACAGCTCCGCTACTCGGGCGAGTTTGATTCAGAGTGGTTGTACAGCTTATTTGGCTTCAGTGGATTTGGTTTCGCGGTCGTCACCGACACTTTCAGACATTCCGGTTGTAAGGGAATTTCAGGATGTATTTCCAAATAAGTTGCTCGGGATGCCACCTGAGAGAGAGTTTGAGTTCACCATTGATCTTGTTCTCGACACTTCACCGATTTCAAAGGCACCTTACCGAATGACATTTGCGGAATTAAAGGAACTCAAGGCACAGTTGGAGGATTTATTGGCCAAGGGTTTCGTGAGGCCGAGTGTTTCGCCATGGGGAGCGCCGGTGTTGTTTGTACGGAAGAAGGATGGCAGCTTGAGACTTTGCATTGATTACCGGGAATTGAATAAGGTCACTGTGAAGAACAAGTATCCTTTACCTCGAATTGATTATTTATTTGATCAACTGCAAGGAGCCACTGTTTTCTCAAAAATTGACTTACAATCTACATAACACCAACTCAGGGTTAAGGGTACGGATATTCCTAAGACCGCAATCAGGACTCGGTATGGTCATTATGAGTTTACCGTTATGCCATATGGACTTACGAATGCGCCGGCCACATTCATAGATATGATAAACAGAGTGTTCAGACCATACTTGGATCAGTTTGTGGTTGTTTTTATCGATGACATCCTGATTTATTCGCATAGCGATGAGGAGCATGAGGATTATTTGCGGATTGTGCTTCAGACTCTCAGGGAGCAGGGACTTTATGCCAAACTCAACAAGTGTGAGTTTCTCAAGAAGTGTGAGTTTTGGCTTCGCGATGTTGCCTTTTTTGGACACATCATCAAAGCATCAGGGATTGCAGTGGACCCAAAGAAGGTGGAATCAGTTATGGATTGGCCGCGACTGACTACAGTGACAGAGATCCGCAGCTTTTTAGGGTTGGCAGGTTATTACAAGCGGTTTGTTGAGGGTTTCTCTAAAATCACCTTGCCATTAAACCGGTTGACTCGGAAAGGGGAGAAGTTTATTTGGACGCCGCAATGTCAGGAAAGTTTTGAGAAGCTCAAGGGTAGGTTGACGCGGGCACCGGTCTTAGCTCTACCAAGGCCGGGAGAAGATTTTTGTGAAGACCCGAAATTCCCACTTATGGAGCACTGTTGCATCTACAGCTTCTGGAGGCCTATGTGGCGCGTCGGCGGGGTTTGTGCACAATTTGGACACAAGTGGGGGACTTCGGGCTTAAATGGATCACGTGGGTGATCAGATGGCCCCGTCGAATGCTTAGAAGTGGTTTTACGCACAATGGATATTAAAATTGGGCTCAGCGCGAAGTTTGGACAAAAGAACATCTTTCCGGATGCCTTCGGCAATTTTTAGAGTTGGAATTTGGCAAAATGGACTTCGGATTTGGATTCAGCGCGCGAAAACGATGAAAATGGACTATTCACTTGCATTTTTCGGAGCCCGGATGACCCGGCACGGATTTTGAGGCAGCTTGTACTGTTCCGGCGGCCGGCGGGCAGCGGCGGCGGCGGAGCACGGCGGGCAGCGGCGGAGCAGGCGGCGCAGCGGCGTGGGCAGCGCGGAGGCGCGCGGGCAGGTGCGCGGTCCATGGGGCCGGCGTGCACCGAGGGCAGGACACGTGGCAGCTTGTGACTCGTTGGTGTTGTGGGCGCGGTCCACGGAAAATTGAGCGGGTGTACGGTGGACCGGGGGGAGGACACGTGGCGATCTATAGTTGGCTGGTCTTCGTGCGCGCGGTCCACGGAACGGGTGCAGGCCGCCTCGGGGCGCGTGCGTGCAGGGGTGGCAGGCGGCGTCGCAGGCGCGCACGTGGGCGACTGTTGACCGAGTGCGGTCCACGCGTCGCCACCGCAGAGCGCCACGTGTCGAGCAGCGGATGGCCGGTGAGGCTGTCCGCTGTTCGGGTGAGACGTGGCGGGCCCTGGGCCTTTCGGGCGGCTACAGTGTTGGGCCCGGCCCAACACTGTTCACGCCCGGTTCCTGCGGGCGCCCGGAAAATCGGCCCAAAAGCCCAATTTCGGGATTTTTGGATCTTTTCGGGTTGAGCCTATAAATAGGCGCTTTTGCTCACCGTGTAGAGCCTTTTCCCGAGCTCTTTGGCCAGTGCACCCTTCACAAAATTTGTTGCTCACCTTGTCGCGCATCTTGTGGAGGAAGCTCGGAATTTTTGGAAGGCGCGGCGTCGACGACTTCGGCATCGTAGCGCAGAGCGACGTTCTTTCATCGGAGGCTTGTTATCGTCGCACTTCGGTCGGAGAGGTCTACAGAGCTACCCCGACAGTGTTTTTGGACGATTTTTGCGGCGTTGGATTCACGAGAGGTATATCTACGATTCTTGTATTGTCCACTTTTCTCAGATTTGAGCTTTGTTTGGGGTTCTGGGTACGTTTTTAACCCCCTTTGCCGCTGATGGAATTTCTGGACAACGACACCTTGCCGGATTTTTATCTCCGCAACCGGGCATCGGATGGCGACGTGCTTATACACTTTTTTCATCTACTCGACGCGAGGATTGTCACGGTATTTTTATTGGATTTTTCTAAGGCTTGCCCGAAGGTATATTTTTCGCCCTTTATCTGTGCATGGAAATACAGATGTGTGGTTGTGTGTTTGTGAGCGCCCTGTATTGTGGAATTTGTAACTCGGCCTACGGGGCTCGGAATTTGACGTGCAGGTACTCGTTTCGAAGGTATCGACGCGAGGAACGCGACAGTAATTTTGTTGGATTTTTCAGAATCCGTTCTGCAGGTGAAAACTGCACATCTTCGGGGCTGTTTTCTGATGTGGTATATACTTGGAATATTTTTGGAATAAAAGTGTAATGTTGGACCTTATTGTTGTACCCAGGGGTGTTTGCAAGTGTTGCTGGACCTGTTGGAACTGGAGAAAATTGGACATAGTGGATTCCGGGTGTTTTCAGTTGTTTGGAGCCAAGGCTTGCGCGACATGTACCGAGGGTGCAATTTTGGTAGATTTTGGACTGTGAGCGTCTACACACTTCACCGACTTCGGCTTTGCCTGCGGAAAGCGCTTCAGGTGGGTGCTTTGTTTCCAGAACCGGTGGACGGTTCTCTAATTCTGTATGTTAGGATGCATGCATGTTTAGGGTACATGGTTTATGTTTGTAAGGTAGGTAAGCTTGATAATGATAATTGTATAAATGATTGCAAGAATAGTATTTATGAGGTATACTGAGGACTTGCATGATTTGGACATCTATGTTGATGATTAGTGTAAGCTTACCTAGGATAATGTTACCCTATGAGATTATGTAACATGCCATGTTAGCACATAGCCTTTCATGTGGTTGGTTTATGCTTTGGGACAGGATTTTGTAGCTATGTGCGGATTTTCACTCTGAGGAGTTATTATAATCGAGGATTATGATCAGGTGTAGGCATGTGGTTTACTTTCTATATCATTCTTGAGGACAAATGCATGCTTGTATGGACATATAGTTAGGCCACCCTTTATTGCTACACTACTTATTGGAACTTGACTTAGGAGAAACCATGCTTTTCCTTTCTCCTTCTTGTTAGTCAGGTGGTCAGTGTTGTTCGGGTTCGAGCAGGGGTCTGGGTAGTGTAGTCGGGACTTTGTGTCTGGGTCAGGTTGGATTAGTTGTGGGGCTTCGCGGCAACCGCGGATATTGGGCGGTTGACCGGATGCTTATCTATGCACCAGATTGGGTATCAGTTTTCTCTAGTGGATGGAGTTTCCCACTTATCGTTTAGTTGCATCCGATTGAGGTCGGGTCTTTCTTTAGTGGTTGAGTTTTCCCACTTTGATCAGATTTGTGATCAAAGTCCTGCTATACAGAGATACTTGTTACTGAGATACTTTACTCGTGTGGGTCGCTCCCCTCGAGTGCCACTCCGGAGGTAGGCTTTTCGGACCCAGCCTTGTGTGCCGGTCTGATACTTATTTTGGGATGCGAGCCGTGCGGGCTAGTCCCGCGGTTTCGAGCCATGTGTGCAGATTCCGCTGAGCAGGCAATGCCAGTTGTACTGGTGGCACCAGATTGGGTTATTACTGGCATTTACTTTCTTGTTTCACTCGTGTCAGGGGGACCGAGTGGAGTCTAGTAGCTGTGTTTAGACCAGTGCTAGTGTTGTTGGGATCCATTTGGGGACTGTGGTCCCGAGGTCTTTGTGAGTTGTTGACCGTTGTGCGAGAGGCTTGGTGATCTTGAGTTTATCCGTTCTGAGAGAGAGCGTGGATTTTGACTATAGCCTGCATGAGCCACTACTCGATAGCGAGTTAGTCCGTTTGGACGCCCTACGTAATTCCTGCCCGTCAGCGGGAGGTGGTTGTAGGTGGGCGCAGGTTTGACTGGACCCGATGTGGCAGTCAGCTCGATTGGGTCGATTGAGCACCTCGTGTGCGAGTGTTGCATATCTTTATCAGAGTTTTCCCCATTTGAGCATTTAGATAGAGGCATGGTAGCTGTTGAGAGTCTCCAGCTTTCCTATTTCAGTCTTTACTGCTTTGGTTATCTTATGCCTCTAGTGGACTTAGTGGGCAGATCGTCGGGCCTGGTGGTGGTACCCACTGAGGACTCCCTTTTTAGGTGTAGTTCTCACACCCGTTGGGGGTTTTCCCCCTCCCCTTCTTTTCTCTCCTTTGTTTTGCAGAGTCTTAGCGGGTGTTGCGGATTCTGCGGTTGTTGTTCGAGGCGAGGGAGTCGCGTGCTAGATCCCTACCCGTCGTTGGAGAGTAGCGGTACCCCTTCAGAGGAGATCTTCAGTAGATTAGTTGTTTTATTTTTCTCTTTTGAGAGACTGATGTAGTGAGGATATATTATGTATTGAGAGACTGTACACTGATGTATTTATTGGAGTTACCTCCCGGTTGGGTTCAGAGCTTGTATTTGAGGATATTGTATTATTATTATTATTATTTTGGGAGGCGGACATTGTTGTATTATTTCCAGTTGTACAGTGATTGATTTTAGTTATACAACAGGTTTTTTTATTTATATCTCTGATATCTGTTTAGCTGTAGTACTTTTCTTGCAGGTAGGACGCTTCGCCTATGCAGGTTGGCTTAGGTGGCGGATCTGTTGGCGAGCCCGGGTCGCAGTTTCGACCCCGGGGCGTGACAGATTAGGTTGGTATCAGAGCCTAGGTTGTAGGTCATGGTGGACTTAGAAACCCTAGGCTTATGGTTTGACCCTTGGTTGACTTCGTGAGAGTCGTGACTTTTAGCGAGAGTCCTGATTAAGTTTTATACCTCTCCCAAGGGACGGGAGGAGTGATTGGCATGTTTATTCTCCTAAGTGATTATGTTGGCTGCAGACAACATAATGCTGTGGAACGGGTGACATGCTTTAGACTTTCGCTGGATTGGGTCGAGTGGTTTGCGTGCTGTTTTGTGGTTTCGTCGTGGCGAGCTGTGTCTCCCCGACTCTGGGTTTTGACCCGTGTGCATCCTGTCATAGCAGTTGAGCTTGAGCAGTTGGTTTTGGGCCGGATACCCGGATTGAGGTCAGAGAACTCCGGACCCAGATGACAGGATTGTCAGAGGCTTATCAGCGGCAGAGTGAGCAGCTGGTCATTGTGACACAGTTGTCGGAGCACTGAGTAACCGCCCCCCCCCCCCCCCCCCCCCCCCCGTGCCAATTTTGTGGTTTATTGCGATGCTTCGCAAGTTGGCCTTGGTTGTGTTTTGATACAGCATGACAGAGTTATAGCCTATGCGGCAAAGCAACTCAAGGATTATGAGCGAAACTACCCTACCCATAATCTCGAGTTAGCGGCAGTGGTGTTTGCCTTGAAGCTTTGGAGGCATTACTTGTATGGTGCACATTGTGAGTTGTATACAGACCATCAGAGCTTGAAGTACTTGTTTACTCAAAAGGAACTAAATCTCCGGCAGAGACGTTGGTTGGAACTACTTAAAGACTACGATTTGTCGATTCACAACCACCCGAGAAAGACAAACGTAGTGGCAGATGCTTTGAGAAGGAAGGTTCCAACTGAGAAACTGTCGGTGGAATCAGTTACACAGCAGGGCAAGTTGATTGCGGAATTTCAGAGGATGGGTTTGGAGTTTGTACCTCATGGCACGGCTCGATTGTTTACCTTGGAGACTAGACCAACCTTATTAGAGCGTATACTTGAGAGACAGAGGTCGAATGTTCAATTTCAGCGCACTCGCAGCAGGGTCACTGCAGGACAGGACACTGACTTCACTATTGGGGAGGACGACTCGATTCGGTATTGTCAAGGGCGTCGAATCCCCGACTGGCTGGACCGCGGCTACGTAGCTCGTAGCCGCCGGCCGTCTTCTTCGGTGAGGTTATTCCCCTCAACCGCAGGCTTAACAGAGAGAGAGAGAGATTAGGGATATAATTCCTGCTTAATTCATTGTCCCGCGATCACAAGCATATATGGCCACTGGCCCAACCTAAATGGAGAAGGCTCTCCTTGATTCTAGGAATTTCCAAAACAACCTACCTAATCTAAGGAATTTCCAAACAACTTAACAACTTACCTAATCTAAGGAATTTCCAAACAACTTACCTAATCTAAGTTTCTATCTTTAGCCACTAGAGGCTAACCCATGCAGCGCCTGCCCAACGCGCTCAGCCGGTCCGCGCCTGGCATATGTGCGTCCGCACATGACATCTCTCCCCGCCTCGAAGGCCAGCTCGTCCTCGAGCTGAAAGAAAGGGAACCGAGCATGGAGGTCGTCCAGATCCTCCCATGTAGCCGACGCAGGCGTTTGTCCTTGCCATTCAACGAGCACCTGGCGCACTCCCCGGGCCAGCCGCGCCCGAGTCACCCGGGCAGGTGCAGGCACCACAGCACCGTGCAGGAGTGGAGGCAGCAGCGGTGGAACGGCCGGCGGGTTACCGACAAACTTCTTGAGGACGCCGACATGGAACACATCATGAATGCGAGCGTCGGGAGGAAGCTGTAGCCGCACAGCCACCTCGTTGATGAGCTCCGCCACCTGGTACGGCCCGACGTATCGCGGTTTGAGCTTCCCTGTTGCCGTGCGTGGGAGGGATGCTGCTGCCCGCTGCCGAAGGCGAAGAAGAGCCCAATCGCCGACCTGGAAGGACACCGGCCTGTGGTGCTGGTCGTAGACGCGCTTCTGGACCGCCTGCGCCTGTTCAAGGCGATAGCGGATGTCGGCGAGGAAGGCAGCGCGCTCCTCCATCTCCTGGGCGACCGCTGCGACGCGGGCCTCGCCGGGCTCATAGGAGCGGATGGTCGGGGGTTCCCGGCCATAGACCACACGAAACGGAGTTTCGCGGAGCGATGACTGATAGGCGGTGTTGTAGGTGTACTCTGCCCATGGCAGCCACCTGAGCCATTGCCGGGGACGGTCGCCGGTGAAGCAGCGCAAGTACATGACGATGACCCGGTTGGCGGCCTCGGTCTGGCCGTCCGTCTGCGGGTGAAAGGCGGACGACATGTAGAGCTTCGTCCCTGTGAGCCGCATGAGCTCCTGCCAGAACGTCGAGGTGAATACTGGATCGCGGTCCGAGATGATGGACTGCGGAACGCCATGGAGGCGAACGATGTCGGCGAAGAAGGCGTGAGCGACGGACTCGGCGGTGTAGGGGTGCGCCAGGGGGATGAAATGGCAGTACTTGCTGAAGCGATCCACGACGGATAGAATGACCGTCTTGCCTTGCACCTTGGGCAGCGCCTCGATGAAGTCGATGCCGATGTCCGCCCACACAGCAGTCGGAACCGGCAGTGGCTGCAGCAGACCGGCCGGCCTGAGGTGGTCGGACTTGTACTGTTGACAGGTGACGCATGCCGTCACGAAATCCTGCACCAGGCGACGCATGTTGGGAAAATGAAAATCCCGCCGGAGCCTGTGGAGGGTGCGGTGGATGCCCTCATGGCCGTCGTTGTGGACCGCGGCCAGGATCTCCTGCAGCAGCGGCGACGCCGGGGGAATGTATAGGCGGCCGGCGAAGGCGACCATGCCGTCCACCAGCGCCCACGGAGCGGTGCGGGTGGCAGCCCGGACCTCATCGTGGATGGTGACCAGGGCCGGATCAGTGGCCTGGGCGTGGCGGAGGCGCTCGATGAAGTCAAAGCGGGGTGCCGAAATAGCCATCACCTCCCCGCCGTCACTGTCGCGACGGGAGAGGGCGTCGGCGACGACGTTTGTGGCGCCCGACCGGTACTCCACCGAGAAATCGAATCCCAGGAGCTTGCCGACCCAGTGGTGCTGAGGGATCGTGGCGAGGCGCTGATCGAGGAGGTACTTCAGGCTGTAGTGGTCGGTCTTGACGATGAAGCGCCGCCCCCAGAGATACGGGCGCCAATGCCGTACCGCCTGGACGAGGCCGATGAGCTCGCGCTCGTAGGCGGCAAGCGAGCGGTGGCGAGGTGCCACAGGCCTGCTGAAGAAAGCGACCGGATGGCCCTCCTGGATCAGGACCGCGCCGAAGCCGAGCGTGGACGCGTCGCACTCGACGGTGAACAGCTTGGCGAAGTCGGGCATGGCGAGTACGGGGGCGGACGTGACGGCGGCCTTGAGCGCTGTGAATGCCGCGGCCGCCGCGTCGTCCCAGGAGAAGCCCTCCTTCTTGAGCAGGGCCGTCAGTGGTGCAGCGATCGCCCCGTAGTTGTGGACGAACTTGCGGTAGTACCCGGCGAGGCCGAGGAAACCGCGCACAGTCCGGGGCGAACGTGGAGCCGGCCAATCATGGATCGCCTGCACTTTGGCCGGGTCCATGGCCACACCCGCTGCGGATATGACATGGCCGAGGTAGGCGACGGAGGAGGCACCAAACGAGCACTTGGAGCGCTTGACGAAGAGTTGGTGGCGGCGTAGTTCGTCGAGGACGGCCCGGAGGTGGCGAAGATGATCAGCCCACGTCTTGCTGTAAATTAGAATATTATCAAAAAATACCATGACGAAGCGGCGCAGGAACGGGCGTAGCACGTCGTTCATCAAGGCCTGGAATGTCGCCGGGGCGTTGCACAGCCCGAACGCCATCATCAAGAACTCGTACAGGCCGTCGTGGGTGCGGAACGCCGTCTTGTGCACGTCCTCCGGGCGCATGCGCACCTGGTGGTACCCGGACCGGAGGTCCAGCTTGGTGAAGAACTTGGCGCCATGGAGCTCGTCGAGGAGCTCGTCAACCACCGGGATCGGGAAGGCATCCTTGACGGTGAGCGCGTTCAGCGCCCGGTAGTCGACGCAGAAGCGCCACGAGCCATCGGCCTTCTTGACGAGGAGGACGGGCGACGAGAACGGTGAGTCGCTGCGGCGGACGATCCCTTGAGCAATCATTGCGGCACACTGGCGCTCCAACTCGTCCTTGTGCGCCGCGGGGTACCGGTAAGGGCGGACGGCGACCGGCTCGGCGTCGGGCTTGAGAACAATGCGGTGGTCGTGCGCACGCTTGGGGGGCAGACCGACGGGGTCCGCGAAGAGCCCCCCAAACGAGAGCAGCAGCGCCTCCAGGAGGGAACCGGCCTCTGTTGTTGCGCCCAGGGCCGGCACGGCGGGGCTGGCCATGCCGGTCCAGGAGACGGAACGCCCCCGGCGCTGGAAGGACATGCGCCGGCGGCCGAGGTCCCAAACAATGGGCCCCAACTCGCCGAGCCACCGGGTGCCGAGGACGACGTCGTACCCGGCCAGTGGCATGACGTAGAGGTCGGCCGGGAATGAATTGCCGTCGATGAGCAGGGGCGCGTCGCGGATGACGCCGGCGCAGGTGACCCGCTCGCCATTGGCGACCAAGGCTGTGAGGCGGGGGTGTTGGCGGAGGGGCAGACCGGAGCGCCGCGCCGCCTCCTCCGAGATGAAGTTGTGCGTGCTGCCGGAGTCGAGGAGGGCGACGAGGGACGCGGAGCCGAGTGCCACGGCGATCTGCATGGTGCCCGCCATGGGAACCCCAGCCACGGCCTGCAGGGAAAAACAGGGCGCCTCGGCGTCGTGCTCCGCGTCGCCCGCGGCGTCCGTGGCGTCCTCGATCTCCACGCCTTCAAGGAAGAAGATGCGCCGGCAAAATCTGTTATGGCCACGGGTATATTTTTCATCGCAATTAAAACAGAGGCCCAGACGGCGCCGTTCCGCCATTTCGTCCGGGGTGAGGCGCCTCTGATTGCCCTCGTCGCGACCCTGCTGGGCGGCCACCGGAGGAGCAGGGAGCGCCAGCAGCTGCTGTGGCCCCGGAAGCGCTGGCCGTGGCGCGGGGGCGGAAAGGAGGCCACGCTGGGGCGCCCGAGGGGAAGGCTGCACCGGCCGGTCGCTCGCCATCAACTCTACTTGTCGCGCCAGGCTCATGGCGGCTGCGAGCGTCTCCGGGTTGTGGATGCGGACGGCGTGGCTGAGCGGCGGCAGGAGTCCGCCAGTGAAGAGCTGGACGCGCTGAGCCTCATCAAGGCGGCCCGCGCGAGGCAGGAGGGCCTGGAAGCGATTGGAGTACTCCTCCACGGTCCCTGTACGCCGGCACTCGGCGAGCTCGAACAGCGGAGCCGAGCGGAGGGGAGGCCCAAACCGCAAGGTCAGGAGCTCCTTGAATCGCCCCCACGACGGCGTGCCCTCGTCCTCCTGGAGTTGGATGTACCAGAGTTGCGCGACGTCCTCCAAATTGTACGAGGCCATCCACACGCGCTCCTCCGCCATGGTGCGCTGTTGGCGAAAATAGGATGCGCACTTGTTGATGAAGAGCATCGGATCGGTCTTGCCGTCGTAGCGGGGAAATTCCAATTTGTGGAATTTTGGGGGGCGATCAAGATCGCGCGGCCCCTCCGGGCGGCCGCCGGCGCCGTTGTCCGACGACGAGGCCGACTTCTCCTTCATAGCCGCCATGTCGGCCTTCATGGTTGTCATCTCCGTGGTGATGGATTTCAACATCTCTATCACATCGGCGACGGTGGGATCGCCCATGGCTGTTGGCTGCGGGGCGGCAGTGGCGGAGGGCTGCGGCGGTGGTGGAGGGCTAGGGTGGTGGGCGGCGGCTTGGGTGGAACGGGTGGGCTCCGATACCAGGTTGTCAAGGGCGTCGAATCCCCGACTGGCTGGACCGCAGCTACGTAGCTCGTAGCCGCCGGCCGTCTTCTTCGGTGAGGTTATTCCCCTCAACCGCAGGCTTAACAGAGAGAGAGAGAGATTAGGGATATAATTCCTGCTTAATTCATTGTCCCGCGATCACAAGCATATATGGCCACTGGCCCAACCTAAATGGAGAAGGCTCTCCTTGATTCTAGGAATTTCCAAAACAACCTACCTAATCTAAGGAATTTCCAAACAACTTAACAACTTACCTAATCTAAGGAATTTCCAAACAACTTACCTAATCTAAGTTTCTATCTTTAGCCACTAGAGGCTAACCCATGCAGCGCCTGCCCAACGCGCTCAGCCGGTCCGCGCCTGGCATATGTGCGTCCGCACATGACAGGTATCGAGGTCGTTTGTGTGTTCCGAATCAGCCGGAGTTGAGAGAGAAAATTTTGACAGAAGTGCACCGAACCCTTACACAGTGCACCCTGGAGGCACAAAGATGTACGAGGATCTAAAGCAAACCTTTCAGGGGCCAAAATTAAAGGAGGATGTGACACGATTTGTAGCGCATTGCTTGGTGTGTCGGCAGGTTAAAGCTGAGCACCAGCGGCCTGCGGGAAAATTGCACCCACTTCCTATTCCACAGTGGAAGTGGGAGTGGATTACTATGGATTTTGTTACAGGTCTCCCACGATCGCAGCTTGTGCATAATGCGATCTGGGTCGTGGTAGATCGGTTAACAAAGTCGGCACATTTCTTACCTATCCATACTACTTGGTCACGAGAGCGTTTGGCACAATTGTACAACGATGAGATAGTAAGACTACATGGGGTTCCGATTATGATCACATCGGACAGGGATACGCATTTCGTGTCAAATTTCTGGAAAAGTCTTCAGCAGGCTATGGGGACCAAACTCAGTTTCAGTACGGCGTTCCATTCCCAGAGTGACAAACAGTTGGAGCGAGTGATTCAAATTTTGGAGGATATGCTCCGAGCTTGTGTATTTGATTTTGGAAGGGGATGGTATCGCTACTTGCGTTTGGTGGAATTTGCATATAATACAGTTTTTAGGCCAGCATTGAGATGGCGCCGTATGAGGCTTTGTACGGACGCAAGTGTCACTCCCCTTTGTGTTGGGATGATTTGGGAGAGCGGAGGCTTATTGGACCAGACTTGGTGGAGGAAACGGAAACGAAGATTCGCACAGTTAGAGAGCAACTTTTGACCGCACAGAGTCGGCAAAAGAGCTACGCGGACAGGATACGGCGTGACTTGGAGTTCCAAGTCGGGGAGCATGTGTTGCTCAAGGTATCGCCATCCAAAGGGATTCGATGGTTCGGTTTGCGAGGCAAGTTGAACCCACGGTATGTGGGGCCGTTTGAGGTTTTGGAGCGGATTGGTCCGGTAGCATATCGCTTGGCATTACCACCAAGTCTCGAGAAGGTGCATGATGTTTTTCCGGTATCGATGCTACGGAAGTATCTTCCCGATCCTTCGCATGTTATTAGTGTTTCATCGGTTGATTTGAGGAAGGATTTGAGTTTTGAGGAAATTCCGATACGAATTTTGGCACGGGAAGAGAAAAAGTTGAGGAAACGTTCAATTCCCTACGTAAAGGTACAATGGAGCAATCACGAGGAGCGTGAAGCTACATGGGAACTTGAGTCAAAGATGAGGGAGCATTATCCGGATCTATTCTTGATGGATACAAGTTTCGGAGACGAAACTTCTTTAAAGGAGGGAGTGATGTAGTTCCCACAATTTTTCCCTTCGAGTCACTTTCGGTGTGTGTATTACTTTGCTTATTTTTTCGCTTTTTTCGATTTCATCGGTTTTGGTTCTCAGGTAGTAGAGCTTGTTAAACAGAGAACGGCGGTGCGATCGGATCGAAAATCCGATGAACGAATCTCCCGATATGATTTTTCAAAGTTAATGGGTGGAAAACGTTTTTAAAATACCCATTAATGGTTTATGGTGCTTTAAAGTCAGTGCTAACGAATGAGGGGCATTTCGGTTATTTTGGCACGCAAATCGAGAAAGAAGCAATTGAAAAATGGTTAAATCGGTTAGAATTTCTCTTATAAATACAGGGGGATCGGGGATCGGATTTACTTTACACATAAAAGAAAAAGAAACAAGAAAATCATGTTTTCCTGTTTTTGAAAAAAATCGATTCATCTTCTTCCTCGTTCGCGCACAGGAGATCGGAGTCGAAAACGCCATCATCGTCGGAGGTCGGAAACGAGAGCACCATCACCGTCGGAGACCGGAGATCGAAAAACGGAGTCCGAGCATCGCATCGTCTTCCCCGTCGGTGAAAAGGTCAGTTCTTGGCTTTTCGTTGACATTGGTTTCGCTTTCGTGGGATTTTTCGTGCTTCGTTGGGTTTCTTGGGATTTCCGTCGGAGCGGGGGGCTTGGGCGGAGTCGTCGCCGCCACCGTTGTGTTGAGCGGAGTCAACGACGCCGCCGTTGTCGTAAACGGGAGGCCGCCGCCGCCGTTGACGAGGTCGCCAAGTCGCCGCGTCGTGCCGCTATCCGCAAGGGGCGCAGCGCCGCGCTGCGCCGCAAGGCTGCAGCCCGCCAGCCCCACAGCCGCATCGCGCGCCCGCACCACAAGGCGCCGCCAACGCTGTCACGCCCCGAGTTTCAAAAAGCGGTCCAATTTTTTTTTTTTTTTTTAGTGTGAGTTTAAATCAGAGTTTAAAACCTTAAAATTCAGGACGTAGACAGACCGCCACATGCATAGAAAATTCTCTATCCACACGGACAAAATCTCCCCTATACATGCTCGGCTAGGCAAGTACAACAGTGCAATTAGAGAGCAACAATCACTTAACTAAACATAAACATAAATATAAACATAAACATAAACATAAACATCTACTCATGATCAAAGTAAGTAAAGCAACATAATCCAAAATACTAAATCATGATCATCCACAAGTCTGCCGGGGGACAACTCTAACGTGTAAGCTCTCCAAATCATCCCACTATCCCAGCACCTGATGACCTGAAATGGTAGTCACCCAAAGGGTGTGAGATACAACATAAATGTATCTCAGTGGGCACGACGAGCCGAGAAATAGCAAGTCGTACCTACTGGATACTGTAATAAGCGGATAGCAAAATAGGCTATAATCTGAAAGATAGATACTGATCATGCTGAAATGAAACCAGGTACTCATGAAGGAAGTTGAACATGCTATAACTAATCATCAGATAAATCAGGACAATGTCAAGGTATCATGCTGTACATCAGACAGGTAAGAAAATGCATAACTATCAAAGCTGTAATCTAGAGTACCATCAATCATTTGCTAAACAATAAAGCAAAGTATTCTCATACGAAGTTGATCATGCAATAACTGGCAAACAGATAATCCTGGTCAATCTCATTAAACAATAATACTGATCATGCTATAGAACAGAGCAAATATGATAATCATAAATATTAAAACTGTAAACATGCGTCAATATTATCATAAGTAAAGATACCCAATCATATGCCACTGTTGGTCACGAGGACCTCAGGCTAGTGCCAAACCAAATCTGACATGTACCCAGCACCTGCTGACTGATAACAAAAATGGGTTCAATATCGCCCGGTCCCACAGGTGCAGCCATGTAAAACGGATTCACGGGTCGAATAGACTACTCTACCGATAAAGAACACCATTGTGGGGAATCAGCCCATTGGTGTACGTGAAATGTACAGCTGGTGCATAGCGATCTCAATGCGGATGCTCAAGCTAGCGGTCGGAAGACCGGAAACACGGCGAAAAGCCGAGGAAATCCTCACTGGATACTGTAAATCATGCCAAGTACTGAAACTGGAACTCCTATTCTAAACATGCAGTGAAGAATAGAGAAAAAGGCAATAACTAAGCTAGTGTCCAGATATATCAATCAATGCTGGAAATAATAAGCATAACGAAAGGCTCATCTGTGGGATCAAGGCTATCAACAAAATAGGGGTCCGTCCTATCACGGTACCCATAGGGCCGAAATAATAAAGCCGGGACCGAAGATAAACCCACCTCAGGGTAGACGATCACGATGACCGCTGAATGGCTCACAAGCTGGCGGCTGACTGTGGGACCTGAATCATAATCACAGGTCAGAAAAAGACTCACTCAAACCCAACCAACTGACTCACTGAGTGCAGACAAGCTAAACGGAGAACTTCACTGAAGTCCCGGGATCTTCCAGAATTTTCGAAAATCTGCCGATCGATCACTATGATCCGATCCGTAACTATAGGTCTCCGAATTTAACGGAACTTGACGTGCTGCCCCGGAACGCTCCACTGAAGGCGTTCAGGCACTCAAACTCCACTGGGTGCGATTCTGTACTCATACGGTGCCATAAATACCGAAAACACCTCCGGATAAGCCGATTTCGGCTCTGGAAGTCGCCAACACGAAAATGAAATCACTGGACCAGCCAGGACAGCATCGGGAACAGCCAAGAACATCTGGCAACTATAATTAATCATCACAATTCCTCGAATTGGGTGATTAATGCCGAATTGCTGATAAACCGACGATTTTGCCAATTTACGATTCGGAATCCAATTCCCGCTCAACAAAAGCCATCGGATCTCCAACGAAGGGTTTAGAGATCATGGGCACACAGCCCAAAACAGCCAAGCAAGTCACAATTGCATTTAGACCCCTAGGGTTTCACAAAATTGCATAAATACAGGCTATTTGAGGCCTTTTAAGCCTGCATTTCATTTCTGAATGCTTTTGAACTAAACCGAGGCCACTAATAAGTGGGCCTCGACGCACTGAACGCCGTGCTCACCGTTTGGGAGCAGCGTGGAACCCGAGGAAAACTTCGGGTCAACATATACTATGCAAATAGGCTCAAGTTGCTACTTTTCTTACTTACACTTGACCAAAACCAAATTTAGGGTGAGCATCATGCTCGGTAGGTCGAAGGAACTAAGAAGCTCACCCTAAGGGTGCAGCCAACTTGCTAGAATAGCTTAAGGGTCCATAATGGCCATTGTAGAGCTCGGTATTCAAAATCACTCAATCCCATCAGTCCATCTTTGGACAGAGGTGAGCATCAAGCTCAGGGGATGATCTGGATGCTACGGGTCTCATTGGTGCAGCCCCAAAGCTGCTGGTTTATTTTAAAAACCAACCTAGACTACATTAGAGCTCGACAAGTGGGAACTACCAATCCACTCGTCATTTCCCAATTTAAGGTGAGCAAGAAGGTTCTGGAACTGAGGGGAGTTGAGGGCTCACAGCTGGACAATTGCTGGATGGCTAGAAGCAACGTTGAAGCAAGGTTGAAGCAAGGTTGGCCATGGAGTCATGCTCTAGAGCTCGGGCTTGGGCAACCATGGAAGAACTTAGGTTCTGGTGGGCTACAAAGGCAAGCATCAACAACTAAGGGTCTAGGGAAGAGCTAGGAGTGCAACTAGCACCAGCACTGGCGAGGGTTTGCAATGGTTGGGCCGAAGCAAGCTTGAGGCCAAACCTTAAAGGCAACAATGGCGAATTTTCAAGCTGCGGTTTTCCAGCCCATGCAAGGGTCCTGGTGGCTTCCCCTTAATGTAAGGGAGCTTGCAGGTGCGGTGGCCAGCGACGAGGAGCGTCGGACAGCCGGCCGCCATTAATGGGTCAACCTTCGACCTTTAATGGCGAACTTTTATCCGGGCCGCATGGGTCGCATGCAAGGGCACCTACAGGTCCCTTTCGACCTTGTGAAGGTTGCTGGGTGCATGGCCGGCGGTAGGAGGGGGCGGCGGCGGCGGAGCAAGCTCGGCCGTGCAAGAATAGCCCAAAACTAGGGCATCAAACTGCAGGTTCTACACTCAACCATCCCCCATGAAACTTCATGGGGAAGCTACAGAGGTTCTAACAGAGATGCCCAACATCTTATTTCGGGTCCCGAGCCATCCGGAGAAGCGCGCGCAAAAGGCGGCCCATTTTAGGGTTCAGGCGGGTGCAACTCCCCCGCCGGCAACCAGGAACACCTCGGGGGTCGGGGCCCTGTAGGGAGCATCCCCAGGAGGTAGGAAAGCAAATGTGGTGGCCTAGGTTACAAGAAAAAAACTGAGAAGGAAGAGTTCTCACCTTGCCGGAGTTGAGGAAGAAGAAGTGTCTCCCACGGCGGCGCGCGGCCAAGGCAGGCTGTGGGACACCCCTTGCCCGACTTCTGGAGGTAGATGACGTCCACAAGGGCCTCTGAGAGCAAGCCCAAATGCTTTGGTGCAACCCTCCTTCACCAAGCCAGAGATCAAGAACCAAGGGTTCTTTTTTCTTGGTTTTTCCAGCGACGGGGGATGGCGGCCGGAGGTACTGGTGCTCGGGGAAGGTAGCAGAGGAGATGAGGGGTCGTGGGTGAGAGTTTGGTGCAAAGAGGTTGCAGCTAGGGTTCCTCCCATAGATGCCCTAGGTTGCTATATATGTAATTTGCAACAATATGCACAAAGGCCCTCCAACACTTGGTCATTTGATCTGGGTCCCTAGCTGAAGCAAGAATATGCACAAGGGTCCCTCTCCACCAAGTTTCACACAAAATGATCCATAAAACAATAGGCTTTTTGCGAAAATATCCAACTTTTTACTATTTTTCACACTTTTCGAGACAACCAGGTTGTCAAACTGAAAAACGGACACCACCATGACGTCCGGCTCGACGAAACCTATTGAGTAGCGATTTTTGCTTCGCTGAATTCGAGCTTCGATAATTCTAAAATCCATCTTATACAGTAAATTATATAGTTCGGCATGCCTTACGATGCTTTAGGCTCGTCAAACACAAATTTCATCAGCGCCACTGCGCTCAGAACGACGACGCCATTTAAATCGACTACCTGGATCGTCAGATTCGGACACCAGACAGTCGATCGGCCGACGTTGGCCGGCGAGAGAATTAAATCAGGGGGTTACTATTCATTTCACTATTCACTTAAGTCGCAGGTCCCACTAACTTCTTTGCTGATTTCTAGACGATCCGACCATCGGATCGAAAATCAGTCTATACCATTTTCAATCTGTTCGACGAGACGGTCGCACTGGTGATTTCAGATTTTCGAGATCAGACTCGGATGAAAGTCAAAAAATAGCGTCTCGAAACTGTGCAATTTGCACACCGGTATACCTACAACTCTGGTTTCCTTTCGCAATTCTCACTCACATTCACATTTGAATTCCTCAAATTCAAATTTGAATTTCTCGGGTACTACAAATGCGCAGGCCCGCAGCGCGCCTAGCCCGCAAACCCATCCATCCGAGTCCAAGCGCCTTAACCCACACACTGCTAAGGAATTCATCCGAGCCCATACACCTGACTTGTGTTACGCGGGCCCGATTGTTTTGCTTTTTAACCCGCGTCACTTGGGAATTAATTTGCACCTGATTGCGTCTCTCGGACTCAACTATTTTGAATACACCAACCATCTGATGCCATTAGCCTAACCTGTGCCTGCGCAGCCACCTAACCTACGCCTCTCGGGACCACCTATTTTGACTGCACCAAACCATCATATCGTGTTATCGTAACTCCTCTCGGCAAATTCGTCATATTCATAAGAGCCACTAACTCAATCGAACCACAACACTTAGATGAGTAGCACAATATCGTCAAACCATCAGCTCTAATACCACTTGTTAGAGAATTCTGGACTTAGTCCAGGCCCACAAGAGCCCAATGATGTGACATATCTAGTGGAACCTATTCAACCAAAAAGCTTAAACCTAATAGGTTTGAGCCCACTAGCATATAATAACCCTTTACTCTCTAATTAATCATCAAATATGTGGGACTAGTCAAAATAAGGATCACCCATGCCAATGCCACAAGCTCGTGCCACCCGTGTCGTACTGTACCGGTTGTGTACTGACACGTGGCACTGGTCCGTGCCGCCTGGCACCCAGAAACTATGGGTGTGCCACACTATATCGTGGCATGCCGCCCTCGTATCGCCTCGTATCGTAACGTGTCACCCATGAATCATCCCATGCCTGTTCGTGCCAAACCAGCACGGTTTGCCACAAATCTATTTCGATCTATTTATTCATGTTTTTTATTTTAAGGGGTCAAAAAAGATCTTTTAATGGTGTCACCACAGTTCCTGTGCTAGTGTCGGCCACAGTAGTACACATAAATTACGATAGAATTCGCTATATGTTCGCAATAATTACAAGTTGCACCAGTACCAAATGAGCTTTCACCAATATCAGTAATGTTTATATAGATCAATCTAGTAACTTATAATGACAACTATCAATATGATCCACCTAGGCACTCAATGTACTACTAGCAATGGAAGATAAATGTTCAGACTTTAGAGTTATGATTTGGGCATACTGAATTTATCTCTAATATTATTTTGTAATTAATTATTAGTCATATATTAGTATTTATATACTTTCATGAGTTGTATATGACAATTTCGACTGAGACTAGAGAGATACATTTTGGATTAAGTTTATATGCATTACAAATCTTAAAATATCCTAAAAAGTTAACATTACTTGAAAAAGAATTAAAAAAAGTCTGTGCCAAACCTTACCAGCATGCCACTAGCACAAGGGGCTGTGTCGACACTGGCATGGCCCGGGTTGTGTCGACAATGGCATGGCCCATGCTGTGTCCGTGCCGGTGGCACAATGGCATGGGTCGTGCCAGTGTCATGACAATCCTTAATTCACACAAAAACTCTTAACAATCTCTTCGCACAATATTCTTCCATTTTTACAGTTGCTCTTGCATATAAATTGTAGAAATGTTTCTCCTTAGGATCCTAGCATAGGACAAAAAAGGCTCAGCTATTTGTAGATCAACTTTACAATATGAGCAGCTGGGCATAGAGGGCCCACTGAGGATGGCAGCCACTACAAGGTAGGAAGGTGCCACCATTGTTTCTAGCTCGAGAGAGGTGAGGCCAAGTCTAGGGAAAAGTAAAAGAAGAATAAATAGCAGAAAGAGGAGAGGCACGTGATGGTGCCCAACATTCTCCATAACTTGAACCAAAAAAAAAGGAGCTTGACTAGATTTTTTTTCTTTTTTAACCCCACTATTACACCATCTTACTGAAATACTATAGTGCACTATATATTATATTTTGAAACATCCAAACAACATCTTAGAAAAAGTTACCTTATATTATAAACTTTCAAAGTTTTTAGACATTCCCTACGATTACTGGGTTGCCAGACAGGCCCTTGTTTTTACTAAGATGATTGTAAAGCACAATGTTTCCACTCATGCAGCAGGGTACCAAGAAGCATGAGATGTTGGTTGCCAAGAGGAGGAACATGGTTTAACATTTGAGAAGACTCAATCAAATGATTAGAGCGGTTCACCTCTAGAATAAACCAAATCCAACAAGTGAATTGAGTGGTATGAAGATTTTTATAGTTGTAAAAGAGCTCAGCTTTTCAAATAGTCCACAAAGACAAAAGTAGACAAAGAAGGACGTGAGGAATCTCCCTATTCCAATGAAAAAGAATCGGTTCTGAGGAGAAAAAGAGAATTATTAATTAGGGATAATCAATTAACCTTATAAATTGATAACCATAAAAGGCAGCATTGGATACATAAAATAATTCATTCTTCTTGTTTGTACTCTTAGTGATTTGGTTCCTTTCTGGAGCACAAGTTCACATCATCACCAGGCGTTCACTTCATAGACAATGAATGATCCAAATGATCATTGAGAAAGTAATGACTCGACAACAATTTCATAATTTACAAAATATTTCCTATGCTCGGAGAGAGATCTATTGAATCTGACCAAATTTTGTTTTTTTTTTGAGAGAGAGAGAAATATAGCATGCTACCCACTTCACTCTTTTTTTTTAAAATGAACTTAGCCGGAAATGTGAAGCAAGATCTCAGGTACCAACCATCAAGCTCTTTGCCACTTGCACTAGGGATGGTCGGTAATCTGGTCAAATTATTTAGATATGCATTTTAAGTATTCAACAAAAAAATTCTATTGAAGTGTAAAAAGTCCTAAATGTGGTCTTCTTGTTCACTTATTTATAAAAAACTAACTTCCAAAAGAACTTAAATTGTTTGAAAGTCTCTTGTAAATGTTCTTCTTTTCTTTGAATGCTGATAATGAACAAGCATTACCTGTAGATTTGATATAATAGTACATATATGACCCTTGAAGAACAATAAAGCGAGGAAGCCAATCATCAACCTCCTCATCATCTATGATTGGTGGTTCTCCAGGAAGGGCAGCCCATCTCTACATATATTTGAAAATAATTTAATTACTACTTACTATCAAAGATCAAACAAAAACAATGAAAAAAGAATATAAGTTAATACGAGGCTGATTTACAGTTCGAATGTAGAGATATCCAGAGAGCCTTGCAGACCTTAAAACTTCATCAAGATTCTCCAACCTGGATATTGTAGATAATTATGAATGTCACAAGATTGAGCAGAAAATAATTGAGCAAAAACATACATGGTTGCAGAAGAGGAAAAAGTTGTTCAGCCGGGGAAATGGTTGTCTTGATAAAATGAAAAATGGTTGCACCATTTTTTTTTAGCAGGGTGGAGAGAGAGAGAGAGAGAGAGAGAGAGAGAGAGAGGCTTATTCTATAACAAGGACAATCAAGATAACATGGCTTCTATTGCCAAAGATATGTGCAAGGTTGGTTTATAACAACCTTGTTCTACAACTCAAGTCAATCAAGAGAAACATGCCCAATCATCAAAGCCCCAAAGATACATGCAAGGTGGAAGAAGTGCCACCTTAACATCACCAAGGATAATTAACATTCTTAAATCCAAAGATATAAAATATAGATGTCATAATTTTTAGCTACATAATTAAAGAGACTAAAGTTCTTTCTTTTCCTTTAAAACAAGAAAAAGAAAATACTCTATCTAAAGCTATTGTCTTTCAACCAGGGTTTCAAGTGCCGCCCGTGCCGCTGCGGCACGGGCGGCACGTACCGTGCCCCCAATATAGGGGCACGGTACAGGGGGGGTGCCACAGCACCCCCCGTGCCACGATACCCACGAGGGTATCGCGCGAGACAGAGCGATACCCTCGTGCGTATCGCGCGGCACGGGCGGCACGTTCCGCCCGTGCCGGTGTCTTTTTTTTTTTTTTTTTTTTTTTTTTTTATGCTGCTCCTCTCTCTCTCTTTCACTCACTCAAAGTAGTTTTGATTGTTTTTTTTTTTTTGAGTTTTTTTTTTTTTGAAGATTTATTTATTTATTTATTTGGTGGGTTTTGTGTCTCTCATCTTTTTCTTTTTTTTTTTTTGGTAGATTTTTTTTTATAGGCCCTTATGTTCTTTATTCGATTTTTTTTTTTTTTTGTGATTTTTTTTTTTTGGGGATTGGCCTTTGTATCTCCACGTAGTTTTTTTTTATTTGAATATTTTTAATTTGTAAAATTTTTTAACAAATATATATATAAAATTAGATAATTTTTTATCTGTTGTTTATAAAAAGTTGAAATAGATATACTTGATTTAATTATTATATAATTAAATTTTTAATTATTTTGGATAGATCTAGTATTTTATATAAGATTTGCAATAAAAATAATTTTTACTTTAAAGATTTTGTTTTTTAATTTAAAAAATTAAAAATACAAATAAAATTAAAAGTTAAATTAAATCAATTGATATTTAAATTTGTTTAATTTATTTGTCTTTTAATTTATTTCTCATGTTGTTTTTTTTCAGTATGTTGTTCTTTTTCTAACTTTCTTAAATAAATTTTACTAGTAAATTTTATTATTATATTTTAATTTCTATTCTCTATGAGGTATAATTTTTTTTTACATTTAAAAAAACTTACCACTATATTAATTGATTAGTATAGTAAGTTATATATAGTCAATATTCATAATTATTTGACTAAATTTTTCAAAATAACATTATAAAAGTTTATTAGGAACAAAAAAACTGTAAAAAAAACGTGCCAGAACGTGCCACTGAGAAGTCATGCGTATCCATCGGCACGCAAGCGTGCCACGTGTCGGCACGGAAGCGTGCCGGTACCGTACCGTGCCAGGTGGACAACGGCACGCCCCCGTGCCACGGCACTTTATTCCTTGCTTTCAACTAAGCACTTCATTTTCAACCATGTGCAATTCCAAACACACATTTTTACAAATAAAACAAACACATATATCTTTCTTGCTCTCATCATTTTTGTGACTCCATTTCCTAATTCTTAAAAATAAAGGGTTCATTATGAGTATAAAAATTAAAAGTATATGTTAGATGTTTATTTTCCAACCATTAACCTTTTAGTTCTCTATGATTGCTTCTGGTAAAGATTTCTAGACTTAAACACAGGTGCTTCAAATGAATATGTCGAGAGCAAAAGCCCAAACTTCCCCATCCATTTCAGCCACCACGTGCAATCTGAATTGTTAAACATTATCATACTTTTTATTTGATAAAATCATACAAAAAACAAAGATATCAAATATAACACATCAAAACAAGAACTTAAGACCTAGAATTTAACAACAAAGATAGCCAGAAAGCAAATAAAGGAGACTGAATGCTTCATTTGATGGATAGGAGCTAAAGTAGACCAAGTAATTTATCTTACTGGGCTTTTAAATGAGTTTCTCTTTCTTCTGCATCTGCAATTTCAGATTGGAGAGCTTCCACCTCCGCCCTAGTTAATACTAACTGCCAAGTCCAACAAATTCAATCTATATAGTTAAAAGTCATTTTAAAAAACAATAAAGATAACTTGAAGGGCTTGTTTGGTTCACCTATTTTAAACTCTAGGATCGGAATGAGATTCAATGATTCCGATAGTTGTTATTTGTTTTACAGAAATCAAATTTCGATTCCCATTTTGCTGTGGAATGGGAATGGCTCAACCTACTTATAACCCAATCTGGCTTGGAATCCTAGATTGGCCCATTTCAAAGTAAACCACTCAAAACGGAATTTTTGGGCTACTAAGCTTACAAAACTGTTTAATTGTAAGAATAATCATCCAAAATTTTTATTTGTAAAAGTAGGCCGATGTGGTGAATGATTTATCACTTTTAGGAAGCGGTGAACATTCACCGCTTTCTAAAAGCAGTAAAATATTTTCTGCTTTCACCTAACTAATATATTTTCTATATCCGAATTTCGAAGGATGTATAACATTAAACACTAAAAATAATTTTAGGGCATGTTTGGTTCATGATTGAAATAAGAATAGGAAATGAAATTGGATTGCATTGGAATGGAACCGGCCAATCCAAAATTTAAAGTTAGATTGGACCATAAATGGATTGAACCATTCCCATTCCAGAGTGGAATGGAAATCAGAATCCGATTCTTGTAAAACAAACAACAACTATCAAAATCAATGAATATCATTCCAATTCCATAGTCTAAAATAGGTGAACCAAACAAGCCCTTAATGCTATGAAGAAAGTGGTGACCGATTTGCCACATTTAAAAAATAGTGATTCATTACCACCGCATAGACTTAGTTTTGTAAATAAATTTTTTAAAGGACTATTTTCATAATTATAATAATTTTTAAGTCAATTAATTAAAAAAATTCACTCAAAACCTTTTCTCACAAAGACCTTCCCATCTTCTCCCTTCATCACTCTCTTCTCCCTTAACCAAAACCTTCTCTCAAAGTCCTAGGTGTCCTAATTGTTCATTTCGACTTTCATTCCAATAATAAACCAAACATCTGTGGATGATTCATAATTCCATTTCCCATTCCAATGCAATCTAATTCCAATTTCCAGTCTCATTCTAATCATGAACCAAACATGCCCTTAATGAAAAACTTTCAAATTGCCAGAAGACAGACTAACCTTGTCATCCTCCTCCGTGCTAGAAGACCATCGAAGGCGTGGTAAAGTTAACAAGTTCAGAAGAGATGTAGCACCCATTACTCTTCTTATAGACCAAGAATGGCTATGGGATCTGTGCTAAATAAAAAGTATTTAGGCGACATAAAAACAAATAAGGAAAAATTAATCAAAATAATCATCTCACACATCTGGATATAATTTTATGACCTTAACGAATGATTAGTTCTTGTATTACTTGCATTAAGACAGTCATTAGATTGATCTAATGGTTGGAAGTGTTCTGGAAAAACCTCCACTTTTCCGTATACATCATCCATTAATCAATCACCTTTACAAATGCCTTCCTGTATTTGAACATCACAGATTATGTCAACAAGAGCAAATTGTCTTGGTTACAGTTCAGGAAGAATATTGGTCATATAAGAGAAATAATTTTACTCACTTGTCTCTGATGCTAATCATCACAAATCTGAAAGCACATGCAGTATATGTTCTTCACCAGCCTTTCATTCAGAATATAGAAGGGAAAATGTAAAAGAAATAGTTAGTTTATACTTTATGAACAATTCGAATTTTTAAAGTACATTCTAAATGCATAAATGAAGAATAACAATAATTAAAGTTATAGAAAGCTATCAAGATAACATCTCATGCCAAAAAACAAGTACCAAAATAACAGACTATACAGTATATTATTTTCACGTAGTTGCACAAAAAGGTGCTAGACTCAGAAAGTTCTTAATAAGAGGATATAATATCATTTTTTTCCTGCGCACCTCCAAGTCTTTTGGTCACAATATGGAGTATCGTGATATAATTCATTGATCATATCAACTTAAGCCCATCTATTGCGCCTTAAGGCCCTGTTTGAGTGGTGGAATAAGATATCCAATTATAACTTACTCCGTAGAAGATTTTCTTGTGTGATTGGAAGCTATTAATTTGGTTTTTGACTCCTTGAAAGATCTTCGCATCCACGATTTGGTAGGAGAGCATATTTCACCTACAAGGTGATTAATCTAACCTTCGAAAAAACGACTTGGAGGATGAATATCATATCCATTCTAGGCATTTGATCACACTTCTCATTTACCGAATAGTGAATACTATATGCTTCCTAAGTAAATCAAAGGAACATATCAAATAAGATGTTCGTGCATCCAAATAAGCAAGCACCTTGTGCCATCGCAAAAGGAATTAAAGAAACCAATTGGTTTCTAAAAGATTGCTTGATTCCTTTATACTTCTAGATTTGAAATTTTAAGTTGGTTTTTCAATAGAACCCGAAGTTTCTACTTTTACAGTCTGGCCTGTGCAATAGGCCATACTCGTCTTATTTTCGTTCCTTCTTTCTGAATACTCCAACATTTTTTTCCTCCTCTTTCCTTGTCCGTCAAAATTTCCAGATCAAGAGGAGAAAACCCTACTCTTTTCTCTCTATTTCGATTTCAGCGCACAAACACAACTCACAAACACCACTTCTCCTCTAAGCTAAGAAGAACTATCACCATGATATCTAACTTTTCATCCTCTCCAATCAGCCTATGCACGCAACTTTATGAAAATTACATGCACCAATTCTCCGAGGTAATTACAACTAAGAACCAACATATATGTACATTTGATTACAAGACTACCAAATTTTCACTTCGATGAATCAACTAAAAACCAATATTTTAGTGAATAGGAAACTAAATTAGATTCGAAAATTTTCAAAGATCAAAACCATAACTTACCCAAAAAAAGAAGAAGCAAAAGCAACAATTCGTAGAGAGCAAGTAGACGAAATTGTTGTAAAACGATGCTGGGTTATTGTCATGAAAATAAATAAAAAAATGGGTAAATAAATTAAACAGAGAGGGGGCTCATACCTGATCTAGGGTTTCTTTCACGAAGTCGCAGCTTCAACTATTTTACTCTGGTTCAGGTTGGTAATGATGAGACGAAGAAGATGATGAGACGAAGAAGATGAATTTGGCTTGAGTGCTCCGCATTTCGTTCGTTTTTTTTTTTTTCATCGACCGGAAAGGTTTGGCGGAAGAAAGACGGTGTTGCCCTTCTCCACACGTCGCCTCCGCGTTGACGCGCCCGGCTTTGGGTTACCGTGGCAAGGAGCTTCTGTATACGTGTACGATTTTTACTGGTTTGGTCTACTAGACCATGTCTACACTACAAAACAACTACGTCAGGGAAAGATAACATCGCAACGATATATTGTTACCGGAATGAATATTTCGTCACAAACCAGCATCGATCTATACATAATGCATTTATCGGTTCTAAAATTGCTCAATTCGGAAGGGTATTTCTCCTTTTTTTGCTCGTCTTTCCCCTTTTTTGCTTTTTCTATAACTCTTCTATAATCTAAACCTAATTATTATCTGACGCTTCACTTCCCTGAGGGTCACCCATTCTAGAACTACTCTAACTCTAGCACGCTTAACTTTCTTAATCTTTTGGGTCAATTCGAAAGGAGCTTCCGTATTGACGCGCGCGTCAACGCGCGGCTTTGGGTTACCGTGGCAAGGAGCTTCTGTATACGTGTACGATTTTTACTGGTTTGGTCTACTAGACCAGGTCTACACTACAAAACAACTACGACTAGGGAAAGATAACATCGCAACGATATATTATTACCGGAACGAATATTTCGTCTCAAACCAGCATCGATCTATACATAATACATTTGTCGGTTCTAAAGTTGCTCAATTCGGAAGGGTATTTATCTATTTTTGCTCGCCCTCCCCCTCTCTTGCTTTTTCTATAACTCTTCTATAGTCTAAACCTAATTATTATCTGACGCCCCACTTCCCAAGTGATCACCCATCCTAGAACAACTATAGCTCTAGCATGCTTAACTCTCTTAATCTCTTAGGTCTTGCTACCACCTAAAATGGTATAGCCGGGTTAAGAGATTTAGTCATATTATATCATTTATATATAGAACTAATCCAATTTTCAGGGGTGTCACATTCTTCCCCCCTTTAATCCCTGACGTCCACGTCAGGCTCAAGCACACTCACAAGTACCAGGCGATGTGAGATTCGTCTCGCTAGCCTTAGCCGACCTTGTGGGGAGCTGCACTCCACCCACAATGGTCATTAGCCGGGGAGCCTCGCTCTACCCGCTATATAACCTTGGCTCAGCCGAGAATCATCTCACATTTTCGGCTGATGAATGGCTCTGATACCATCTAATCTATCACGCCCCGAGTTTAGAAAAAGGGTCTAAATTTTTTATATTTAAATACTATTGATTTTTTTTGGGACGGGGATTCGATCCCATGATGTGCAAACCAAACGGTACAGTGCGCTCGACCTGAGCACCATCTCGCCAGCGTCCGCCCCACCCCCCGCCCTTATTCCTTCTCTCTACCATGCTATGATACCTCACAAATCCACTCAAATCTTTCTTTTTTTTCTCTCTCTCACATAGCTTTACGATATAATATCTCTATCTCTTAAAAAAATAGAGAAGGAAGAGCAGGTTACATAGAAAAAATGAAATAAGAAGTTAAAAAAAAAAATCATAAGAGAGTAGTAATCTTTTCTTTCTTTACAGTTGACACCCAACTTGCCAATGAGAAGTTAAAAAAATAAAAAAATAAAAAAAATAAAAAAATAAAAAAAATCATAAAAGAGGAGCGGCGATCTTTCTTCTTTACCGTTGGCACCCAAGTTGTCGCCGTCACTTTGTTTGCCGCTTGTGCCACCCAAGCTGTCGCCACCACCGTGTCTGTTGCCGCCGCTCCCGCAGTTGTGTTCGCCGTTGATGCCACCCAAGCCACCGCCATTGAATTCGCCGCTAACGACGACCATGCCATCGCCGTTGCTGTCGACGACCAAGTTGCTGCCGCCGTCCAAGTTGAGGTTGAAGCCGATCAACCACACCCACTGCTTCAGAAGCAAGAAAGAGCAAGAAAAAAAAAATAGAGTACTTATTTAATTTGCTCTTACTAAAAATATGCCCTATAATATATTTTGGTTAATAAAATTACTACATGTTGTCCTAAAGAAATTAGACTTATTTACTGCTAAAATATTCAGATGCTGATTGGGCAGAATCTATGGATGATCGGAAAAACACTAGTAGAGCATACTTTTATCTTGGCAACTATCTTGTTGCATGACATAATAAAAAACAAAATTGCATTGTTCTATCCACTACCGAGGCAAAATATATTTTTTGTTGGAAGCTGCTCTACTTAATTGCTTTGGATGAAAAGTGTGATGAGTGACTTCCGGATGTCTACAATATCGGTTACAATTTTGTGTGACAACAAGAGTGCTATAAATATTTCTAAAAATATTGTGTTGGATTCGAGAATAAAATACATTGAATTAAGATATCACTTTTTAAGAGATATAGTTGAATTAAATATACTTCATCTTTCTTATATTTCTACAGATGATCAACTAACTGATATTTTAACAAAACCTCTAGATCAAAAACGTTTTATACATTTGAAAAAGGCAATTGATATGTGTTGAGGGCAAAATGTGTCTTGCGCGCGATCGACCCTTGGGTGAGCCAGAGGTGTCGAAGTGTGCCGCATGCCAACAATCAAGCGATCGGGCCGAGGAGGGATCCGTTTGGCTAGGTTCTCCTCTGGTAACTCTTACAACAGCTCGTGTCACGCCCCGAGACCGCCAATCGGGCATGACCTCTCTATACCCGAAAGGAACGGTAACATCCACAACAATACAAATAAGTGTATGCAAAAGCTTAATATCAGAGTAAAAACTGCTATTAACTAAAACTTTCATTCAATAAACAACAAGTTTAAACTGTAAATGAAAGCATCCCATGAGTGAACAACAATATAAAATTATTATATTTTTCATCTTTCAATTTATAATTAAATAATATTATAAATTTTACATCATTTTTCTCACAATACATAGTTCACTCAAAATAAACAAAATGTGGCAACTGCTAGACTGTCACACCCCGGGTGAAAACCAGAACCGGGCCCGTCCACAGATCCGCCGTGCACACGGTATTTCCCGTGTACACGAAGCGCTAAAAACCTGCTCAATTATAAGAGATATAATAAAAGAGCAATAAAAACAGAGCTGAACTAAAGCTAATACATCTCAGACTGAAGCTGGAAATAAAATACAATACATCTGTATAAATGATACATCAGTCTCTCCCAGCTCACAAATAATAAATACAACCTGCTGGCAAAAGCCAGTCCCAAAAGTGAAAGTACAACCGTCTGAGGAAAACATGGGTACACCAACAGTCCAGCTGACACGCTCATCCTGCCTCGAGATCTATCTACTCAGCCGTCCTCTCTCCTCGACCCGCCACTGAAAGCCCAGTAGCACCCGCAGAAGACACTGCAAAACAAGGGGAAAGAAAAAGAGGAAAGAAAAATGGGGGTGAGAACTACTAGTAAACCAGTAGCCTCCCCTAGTGGGTAAAACCTCAAACTCTGACACGCCCACTAGGTCTACCAGAGGCAAAAGGGAACAAAGGTGGTATGCTAAAAAGAATAAGACTCCTGATGAAAAGCTACCACTAGAATGCCTCTAAAATGCCGAGCTAATAGAATAGCTAAATGTATGCATCAGAAAATAAATGCCTGCCTGAATAACCCAATCTGCCACCAGTAAACACTGGTACTGCCTGCTAAACTCATCTGTGGGAGTACTGACCGACTACTGCCCGGTACGGTCGTATCCCAAGGTAAGTAATAGATCGGCCTCTGCCCGTCCGATCGCACACTAAAGTAGTAGTAGACCGGCCTCTATCCGTCCGGTCGCACACTCCGGAGTGGCACTCGTGGAGCGACCCACACGAGGAAAAGTATCTCAGTAACACAAGTATCATAAATCAGCAGGACTGGATCATGACTCTGATCAAAGTGGGAAAACCCATCCACTAAAGAAAGACCCGATCTCAACCCGGTGCAAGATAGACAAACCGTGGGAACTCCATCCACAAGAGACCTGATACCCAATCTGATGCATAAGAAATCTCCAGTCAACCGCCCAATGTCCGCGGTTGCCACAATACCCTGCCTGTCCCAAAACCCAAGAACCTGACTACACTATCCCATCCACCTGCTCGCGCACGAGCTGCAAATACCCTGAGCCTCAAATGAAAGGAGAAAAGAATAAAAAAAAGGGTTTCTCCTATGTCAATTCCAGCATGATAGTGTAGCAATAAAAGGTGGCCTATCTAGGTGACCATACAAGCATGCAAATGTCCCAAGATGGTATATATAAAATAAAGCAGATATCGATATGATCTTACCTTGCTAAAGCATGCTGATAAATGCATAAGGACAGTAAATAGGAGATAACCTGTGCCTGTCTATACCTCATGCCCAAGCCCACAATTTATTAATCAGCCTTCTAATCATAGAAGCTACTCCAAGGCCTAGTGGGTAATCAAAAGTAGGGGTTCACAACAACACCCATGATCACAAACATGTCCCACATATGATATCTGGTCCACCGCCTACTATCCGCGGTAGCCATAATACCCCAGAAGCTAAAATCCAGGCCCCGGCTACACTATGCCAATCCCCTGCTCAAACCCGAGCAACAAATAGTCACCTGACTAAAGAATAGGGGGAGAAGAAGCAAATATGTTTCTTCTAAATCAAATCCCAACATAAAGTGTAGCGATAAGAAATGGCCCTACAAAATGTCCAAATAAGCCAGCCTATGTCCTCATGAGAGATAGGAGAAAATGTGACAAATAGTGGTTCGACCAGTGTATCAATTAATAGCTTCACCTGGGTATAATCATCATGCTAAAATCATAATCCGACCACACCTGTCTATAATCTGCTAATCACCCTCATATAAACCATCCCCCTATGCCTGTCCAAAAGATCCTCAAATGGTACCCTCCCGCAAGACATTTCACAATATCCCAACATAAAAGTAAATCCCCCATGCTAAGTGAAATGCCAATAATAATATTCCCTTAAGCATGTATAAGTTCCAACCACTATCAAGTTTCCACTATAATATTGTCCATATGATAGGCTCACAATTATTCCAATTAAGCATGCATGTCTGTTAGATGATCATTCAACATGTCCAATAGAGAGGATCTCTCTAATATTCCTAGTGGGTACATCAGAAAAGAGGGATATAGCAACCACCCACCTGGAAAAGCGCAATCCAAAGCTGTAGAAACCTCACTACAAGAAAATTTATCTATTGTGGCGAAACTAATGGCCACAATAATATACAAATTGGTCACAAAATACTTATTGTGGCCAAATTAGCTTCGCCACAACGTCGCCACAATAGGACTGCTACAAAAGGTTATTGTGGCCAAAATTTTAATTCGCCACAAAAAGCACTATGAATTTGCGGTGATAGAATTCGTCACAAAACTTATAACCTCCTCTACAAAAGATTACCATATGGCTACAGATAGTGATTAAAATAATAATTAATATTCTAACATTTTGTGGCCAAAATTACTTTTGGCCACAAAAGACATCATATAATTTATGACCAAATATTAAATTGGCCACAATATGTGGTGTAAATATAGTGGCGAAATTAAATAGTCAGCCACAAATCAATAGAAACTAATGAATTGTGGGTTCTTCAGAGCTTATCTGTCGCCCTCCCCTGCTTCGTTTGCCTACGTGTCCTCTTCTGCGCGCCTCTGCCCTCCCGTTCTCTCTCGCCCGGGTTCTCCGCGTTCGCGCTGCACATGCCCTTCTCGCTCTCTCTCACTTCTTTCGCAGTCCAATCCGCGGTTCCTCCGCCTACGTGTCGTCCGAACCGCGGCTCCTCCGCCTAGGTGTTGCCCGAGCCGCGCCTCCTTCGCGTCCGTCCGTCCTTCGTGGTTGAGATCCGCCGTCGGTTCGTGGGGGTGGTTGAGATCCGCCGCCATGTGCACACCCATGCGTACGGGGTGGAGATCCGCCGTCGGTTCGTGGGGGTCGAGATCTATTGGTCCTCGCTGGGTCGTCCAGATCCGGCCGATCGACCCGTACGATCGTTGATCCGGAATGATCCGGCAGCTCCCGATTCCTGCGGGCCCGTGTCCCCTCCTCGCATGTAATATTCCTCCAATCTCCTCTAACTTCTCCCTTCGTAGGGAGTACGGTCAGCTACCCCCCTCCCCCCCCCTTCTTCGTTCTCTTCTCTTCTTCCTTCTCTTCGAATGAAAATTGCAGGAAATTAAATCAGTAACATTGTTCAATTTGATTTGTTTTTTAAGCGGTTCTTTTTTCTCCTTTCGCAGCACACGGAGAGAGAATTTGTTCTAAAATTCTCAGCTATGGAGATATACAACGAAGCCGTGAGGGATCTTTTGAGTGCTGATACCACTCCTCTCCGGCTTCTTGATGATCCAGAGGTATAGTTCTTGCTTTAGCGACTGCAATAACAATTTTTGAGCAATTTTCATACTTCACCTGTGTATTTATATTATATTATTATCTGTTTTTTTCTTCGAATTGTCAATAAAAAGGGACTGTTGTTGAGAAGCTTACAGAGGAAACTCTGAGGGACCAGGATCATCTCAGGGAGCTCCTTGCTGTTTGGGACGGTGTGGAAATAAAACTGTTTAGAGTTGTAGACATTTTATTGCTTGAGTTTTTTTATGTACTAAACTGAATAGCCTGACATCTGTTGCAGCTCAAAGGCAAATTGGAGAAACCTCCTTGAATGAAATGAGCTCCAGATCTCATCAATTACTCAGATTGGTACTCCCTAACTCAATAATTTAGGTCTTACCTCGAAATTGAATTAAATGCTATAGTAAATTTTCTCTTCTGCCTATTTGCAGACAATTGAAAGTCGTGCTCGAGAATTCTTGGGTAAAAATAGTTCAAGCACCCTTGCGGCCTGTGTGGTATGAAATTTTTTTCATGAATCGGTCATGAAATTTCTTATTTTCAATCTGAAAGGGGATGATGAACTTTGAATTTGTTCTTGCAATACAGAATTTTGTTGATCTAGCTGGAAGCGACCGTGCTTCTCAGGCATTATCGGCTGGCGTGAGGCTAAAAGAAGGTTGCCATATTAATCGAAGTTTGCTTACTCTTGGAACTGTTATTCGCAAGCTAAGGTTGTTAAGCTTCTTTTTCCTCTTGCAGTTTTTCTGTTTGCTCCAGTTACTATTAAACTTCTCGAAATTCTTTTTTAAAACAGTGTTGAAATAGCAGATAGTGACTTCAAATCTAATCAGAGTAGATACATATCAAAACCTACTACAAATTTTGAGGAAACTATGCAGATTTCGCTTTGCTTATCATCAAAATCTCTGAGATATATTGGAAGGTGTGGTTTTCTGCTAATCCTCTCATTACTTGGTAGTCTCAAAGAGGAAAATTACTGTATACTGTTAGATTACATTATCATCATGGCATGTGTGAATTAGATTTATTAATATATGTTCTTTTTTGTATTTACAACTTCACATGATTGTGCTCCCTAAAATGTCCACAGTATGGTCGCCGACGTCCATCGCACGTTGCTCTACGGAGGCATCTTTATGTACCCTGCAGATAATAAGAGTCCAAACGGAAAACTACGGTACGCAGGGTTCTACCAATTATCAGGAATGTGTGTAATTTTTGGATAAAATCACTTTGCTGTAGTAATTAGTTATTTATTATTTTTTCTTTTTTTGTAAACAGTGTTCTCTACGAAGTTTTTCCGATGTCGTTATTGATGGAACAAGCAGGAGGTCAAGCTTTTACGGGGAAACAACAGGTACGAGGGATCTTCCCCTCTCCCTATTTGAGTTACAAATGCAGGCTCATGTTTTTATCTCATTTGAGTTACTCTTAATACGCGTTTAAATAATTATTCATCGCAAATTGTGTTGTTTACACCGATAGGTAATTCGTAATGTTCGAAAGCTTTTACGGGGAAACAACAGGTACGAGGGATCTTCCCCTCTCCCTATTTGAGTTACAAATGCAGGCTCATGTTTTTATCTCATTTGAGTTACTCTTAATACGCGTTTAAATAATTATTCATCGCAAATTGTGTTGTTTACAGCGATAGGTAATTCGTAATGTTCGAAAGTTACAAGAGAACGAAAACACGATCGGTATTAATCTTTTACATTTCATTTCAATTGTCGATAACTCGAAAGCAAAGGGCGAGTCAAAGGCATGCAATCTTAACATGCTGTTACAATGCTTTACAATATAATTTTACAATATATGTGCAGAACTTACAAGTTGTGCAGAACTTACAAGTTGTGCAGAACTTACAATGCTTTACAATATATGTTTTAATTCTGCACCTAATTGAACTACAGCACCTATATGCAGAGCTTCATTACATGCTTCAATCCATGCATCTACTGCACCTATATGTAGATCTTACAATGCTTTACTACTTTATTCTATATTAGTAAATTTCGTCATATCTTGAAATTCTGATTTTGTATACAATGTTGTCACTGGAATTTTTAGATGTTTTAGTGTTCTTTCTTGCTGGTTTAGAGTAGTGAGGTTTGAATATCATTGCGGTTGTTTTGGGGTTCTAAAGTAAAAATCCATGCCTTAATTCTGTTCGCTCGATGTTTCAATCCATGCTTTAATTTTTTCGAAAGAAACTGGTCAATAAGTTTTCATTATCCGTTGGCCGATGTAGGACTAAATCTGCACCTATATGAATATCTTGCATTGCTTTAATTATTTATTCCAGTTTTGTAAGCTTCAATCCATGCTTTCTACTTATTTTTGTTGCCGGGGCTTACAATGGTTTACTTTCTTAATTCTCTTCACTACATATTGTAAATCTGCACCTATATAAAAATCTTACAATGCTTCACTTCTTTATTTCATTTTACTTAGCTTCAATCCATGTTTTCTACTGCATTCTTCTTAATCAATCCATGCTTTAATATAGGTGAAGTAGAAACATGGATTGAGGCATGGATGCTTTAATATAGGTGCAGAACTTACAATGCTTTACAATATATGTTTTAATTCTGCACCTAATTGAACTACAGCACCTATATGCAGAGCTTCATTACATGCTTCAATCCATGCATCTACTGCACCTATATGTAGATCTTACAATGCTTTACTACTTTATTCTATATTAGTAAACTTCAATCCATGCTTTCTACTGCAGCCCGTTGGCAGAGCTTACAATGGTTTACTTCCTTAATTCTGTTCACTCGATGCTTCAATCCATGCTTTAATTCTGCACCTATATGAAGACCTTACAATGCTTTACTCCTTTATCTCGATCCATGCCTTAATTCTGTTCACTCCATGTTTCAATCCATGCTTTAATTCTGCACCTACATGAAGACCGTACAATGCTTTACTCTTTTATCTCGATTCAAGCTTCAACCCATGCTTTAATATAGGTGCAGAGCTTACAAACCTTAACATGCTTCAATCTTAGCTTTAATTCTGCACCTATTGAACTACTGCACCTATATGCAGAGCTTCCGTCCATAGTTCACTCCATGCTTTAATTCTGCACCTTTATGCAGAGCTACAACCCATTGTTGGGTTTCCACAGTTGCTATATTATGGTAATAAAAAGTGGGCCGGATGCAAAGGTAAAGATAGCGATGATGTGTAATCAATCTAAAAATGATTAGCACTTTACAATTTTATGGTAATTTCGTATGTTTGTGGAATTTTAAGAACGCCTTTTGAATTAGTGAATTTAGTAGAATTGGTAGTTGGTGTCAGTGTATGGCCTGTGAGCATTTGGTGTTGGTTATGTTCTGTAAAAGGGCATCTGAATGAGAACGGAACTATTTTTCTCATGGATTAATGTTGGATTTTGCATGAATGGCAAAACTCTGTTTGCATTGATGAAGATTGGAGTGTGTATTTTTGTGCTTAACTAACATATTTTGGTGGTTATTTAGTGCTAAGTGTCTTTGCCAAATGTTAAAACTCGAACCAAATTTGCGCTTGCTTGCTTATTTGGTTCAAATATCATGTTTTACACTGATTGCAATGCTTAGTTATGACTTAGTATTTGGGGACGAATCATTATGTACTTTTGTTCTACTTACAAAGATGTTAGAATGATGATGAAACTATTTTTTTCATGTATTAAGGTTGAATTTTGCAATTTTGAGCTTGACTAATACATTCAGATGGTAATTTACTGTTGTGCCTTTTTTGAGTGGATAATTGTGGATCAAAATGTGCTTCTTTTTATGGTTGTCGGTTTTAACTTTATGCAGTTTTTCTGATACTAATGTTCAGTTATTGCCTACTATTTGGAGAATCTTGATAGTGTGTGTTCTTGATGCTCTGTAAAAGGACATTTGAATGAGAACCGAACTATTTTTCTCATGGATTAATGTTGAGAGCTACTCAATCAGTGATTGAGAGGTTGAGAGCTACTGTGCAGAGATCCGTGTGAATCATAGTTCAAATGACGGTGTCGAAACTAGCAGAGGGGACCTTAATTTGTCTAAAATTTGCTTTAACTTTATGGTTCTTGGCCATAACCCTTGCCTACCTCTCGAATTTTTAGGTACCTCTCAACTTCATGCAAACTTTCATATATGGTGTTGTCTTTTGAAATTTTTCTTAAAAATTTCTGAACAAGTTGCCGTTTCTATTTTCAGTTGGTCCTTTTCTCTGTTTGCCTCACATTTGAGGACTATTTAAAAATTTTCATGCCTTTTAAATCTTGCATCAGGTTGTTTTTTACTGTAAAAAAAAACAACCTGATGTATATCATTTCATTTCAATTGTCGATAACTCGAAAGCAAAGGGCGAGTCAAAGGCATGCAATCTTAACATGCTGTTAAGTCTGTAATATATTAAACCTAATCCTATGAAATATGTGCCTTCTTCTCTATGCAATTGAGTAATGTATAGTCAGTCATCAGATTGGTTGAACAGATGGAACACATTTGAAGCATTAATAATAATGATCTTTCTTAATCAGCTTTGCTATAAAATAGTGGTGTTTATTTGCAGGCCCTTGACTTGGTTCCTACCGAGATTCACCAGAGATCTCCCATATTTCTCGGAAGCTACGACGATGTCCAGGAGATCAAAGCGTATTATGCTGCGGAAGCCGACCAAGCTTGATCTGTAGGATTTTCTTACTTAAGAATTGATAAATGACTGCTACTCTTATTGTGGTCCAATTTTGTAACCAATCTCTCTCTAAATGAATCAATATTTTGATTTATGTGATCAATCACTTATTTATAAAGATGTTCAAAATATCCACAATTCTATAACCGACCCGACCCGGATCTGGTCTGGATCCAACTAAAAGCAGATACTATAGTGGATGGTATAAATACTGTATCTACACTCCAATGTAATGTACCGAATTTTCGGCACATAAATAAATGTAAATAAAGGTGGTATGAAATACTAGTGTTATGAAAGTTGGGGAAGTAAGGAACATTTGGACGCGAGTTAGGCCCAAATCGGGTTAAAATGGAGAGATCTAAAAATTTATTTGAGAAAGGGGGCCTAGATTTTTAGTGCAAAATTCGCAGTGTCGAAAAATTCCGAGAAAATTACGGGAGTCCCGTAAATATGTTTTAAGATCACAGAAAAAGTTTCGCGTTGATCGGATACCCGATAGTGAGAACGGGCTCCGCCAACAGTGTCGAAAAATTCTGAGAAAATTACGGGAGCTTCGTAATTATGTTTTAATGTCACAGTAAAAATTTCGTGTTGATCGGATACTCGGATTGTGAGAACGGGGTCCGCCAGCGATTTTGGATACAGGGAGGCTTTTGGTGGCCCAGAAATGGCCCAAAATAAAAATTTAAATTTTTCCGTGGTAAATTAAGCTAAACCGAAGCTGCCTGCCAAATTTGAATGGAAACGGACGAAAAACGGTCAGAAAACGGAACAAAAAGGGATTTCCAAGGCGCGCGGCGCGTTGCGCCACGCGCACAGCTGGCGCGCAACAGGGCGCGGGGGCGCGCGCCACGTAAGGTGGGGGGGGCGCCGCCTGGACCTGGTGCGCGCCCCCCTTGTGTGGTGGACCGCCACACGGCGGCTCCCCATTGGTGGCCCCGTGGACCCGGTCTACACACCCCTCAATCCCTTCCTTCTTCTCCTTTTTCTTCCATTCTTCTTCCTTCTCCCCGCAGACATACCTTTCCTTTCTCCTCTTCTTCTCCACCCGAGCCCGAGAGAAAGAGGGAGAGAGAGAGAGAGATAGAGAGAGAAGAAAAGAAAAAAAAAAAAGGGAATTTTGTGGGGGCAAGCGAGCGCGCCGTGGACCTCGTGGGCAGTGCGACTGTACGAGGTAACGTTATTTTTACGGTATTTTTGCACAGTTTTGGGAGGTGTTTTGTTGACCTTGGTTAAACCCCTCGCTCTCATCTGTGTTAGGGACCATATTTTGCTGCACCGTTTTGCGTGCGGACCCCGACGGTGTGCACCGTTTTGCGTGCGGGCTCCGTTTCGCGCGCGGGTTTGGGCACCGTGCTCCGTTTTGCGCGCGGATGCAGAAAATATGCGCGGTTTTGGGCGCAAACCCCAAAAAACATACACCGATTTGCGTGCAACGTGGAAAAAACAACGCGCACCGTTTTGCGTGCCAACCCGAGGTACGTGCTCCGATTTACGTGCAGATTGAATTATTGCGCACCGTTTTGCGTGCCGACCCTAATATTTTGCATCGATTTGTGTGCAGGACTAAAAAAAAAAAAAAAGAGCGTGCATCGTTTTGCGTGCAACCCTACAGTCGAACGTGCACCGTTTTGCGTGCAGATTTGAGGTATGTGCACCGTTTTGCGTGCAGGTTGAGTTGACGCGCATCGTTTTGCGTGCCGACTAAAGTGGCGCGCATCGTTTTGCGTGTGAGTTTTTCTGACGCGCACCGTTTTGCGTGCAGGTTTGGTGGACGTGCACCGTTTTGCGTGCAGACTCGAGGGAGGTGCACCGTTTTGCGTGCAAGCTCGAGGGAACAAGTGGAATCGCGCGGAGACCAATTGCAAGTGTCTACAAGCAATTGGGTACACTACAAGGTGGGGAATTCTGCCGAAAATGGGTGACCTCTCCCCTTGCTCCTTTGCTTTTCGATTCGAAGCATGATAGTAGCCTGTTAGAGGCGTTAGATAATTATGAATAAGATTGCATGTTTAGAGGAACACAGATGAAAAGAGCAACTGTTGGTTGCCAATAACAGATGATATATGTGCATGTGTAGAGAAATTTAGAGGAAAAGTGATATTTATGATTTATCCAAATAGGGGATAAACTAGTATGTGTAGATGGATACAGATGGAAAATGCAACTGTTGGTTGCCAAAAAGGAGATAATTAATCTGCATGTCTAAAAGGAATTAGGGGAAAAACGTAATTCTTGACTTATCTAAATTGCTGATAATTGTATGCATAGATGATAAATATTATTTTTATGATGGATATGAAAATAATTGCATGCGTAGAAATGAATAATTATGTGATGACTGTGATCATGTTAGGGTACAACCCTAGGAATCATGTGACATAAGGGAACAGAACTTGTTGGTAGTAAGACTAGGAGAAAATCTAGTTTAGGGGTTTGACGAGTGACATTGAACTAGGAGCTATCCTAGGATTGGACGAGTGGCATTGTCTTAGGGGATAACCTAAGGACACTGGATAGAGTGATCAACATAGAGTCAAGGAACTCTAGGATGAGTATGACATGGAACTTAGGTAAAGGGGACCTAAGGTGAACTAGTGATCAACATAGAGTCAAGGAACTCTAGGATGAGTATGACATGGAACTTAGGTAAAGGGGACCTAAGGTGAACTAGTGATCAACATAGAGTCAAGGAACTCTAGGATGAGTATGACATGGAACTTAGGTAAAGGGAACCTAAGGTAATCCAGAGGAGTTTAAACTCACAGACAGGAAATTAGAGTCAGTGTAACTCTAAGATAAAAGTGGAACAGGAGATTAGAGTCAGTGTAACTCTAAGCTAAAAGTGGAACAGAAAAATAGAGTTAAGTTAACTCTAGGATTCAGTAAGGAATCAAGAGAAGGGAAAAATGGATCAAGTGTGGAGACATGAAAGGGAAAACAGGAAATTAGAGTCGATGTAACTCTAAGTTAATAGTGGAACAGGAAAATAGAGTTAAGTTAACTCTAGGATTCAATGAGGAATCAGGAAAGTGGGATAAGATCCCATGGTTAAAGAGTTGATCAAATATAACCCTAGAAAGTCATAGGGTGTCTGGGCAAATGGACAATAACTTTAACTTCAATTTGAGTTAAATAAATGAAGGTGGAATGTTTAAGAGTCCAGGAGACTCTCTAATTATCCTTATGGCAAGACCTAGGATAAGAGGTAATAAATGTAAAAGGTAAAGTTTAATAGCAAGCTAAAAGCGGCTAAAAGAGCATATCGAGAATGTAAAGGGCGCCTTCGAATTTGAGACTCGTCATTGTGGAGCAGGACTCCCTGGGCAGTGACCCGTCGGACGAGGTACTTTCGAAAGGCTAAAAGTGAAAGTAAAGAGCTAAATGCTTAAAGAAAGAGATTGCCAGTGGCAAAAAGGGAGCTACAAGCTCGTATAAGACAGAAAAGCAAGTGTTAAGAGCAAAGAGGCCAAGTGCTAAAGTAAAGAGAAAGAAAAGAGAAAGAAAAGAAAAGAGAAAGAAAAGAAAAGAAAAAGATAAAATGGGCGTACCTCCGGGGGTGAACGTACAACTGTCGGAGTTGGACAGGGTCCCTCTCCCGGGCAGCGACTCGTATGACAGGTTCTAGAGTACTCTTGTCAGAGTTGGGCAGTGACCCTATCGGGCAGTGTCCCGTATGACAAGTCCCCCCGGCAGGACGGGGTAACACTTGCGAGTGTTATCGGCAACCTTAGAAATCTTATCTGATGGTAGCAGGACTACCGGGCTGGGGCCCGTTGGATAAGAATTTCTGAGGGTTAACTTAAATTAAACCACCATAGGGTAAAGAATAAGAAGAACAGAGAGTGACCAAGGTGGCCGGGTTAGGGTAACCCAGTATACAGCGGCTTAGTGGCCAAGTTGGTGGTTAGTTGCCTAGTGTGGCTAGACAGAGTAGTGCTGGGTAGATGGTTATACACAGATAGTGTAGTGATATGTTATATTGCATAGCTGCATTTTGATATTGAGGATTTAGTTTCCTAGCACTATTATTATTGCTTCCATTGGACCAAGTGGTGTAGGACACTTTTTCTCGGTGGTTGAACCCACTGGGAACTCTGTCGTAGTTCTCACACCCCTTGGGTGACTCCCCCCCCACAGGTTCAGGTATGGATGCAGCGATCGCGACGGTTCAGAGGCAGACGGCGAGGTATACGACAGGGGCAAGGGCCCAGCAGCATAGAGACCTAGAGGGTCTGGCAGAGGTATCCCATTTTTATATTGCTTGAGTGAACCTTGTATGGTGAGGAATTTGTGTAAAAGAATTGTAATAATTTTATATTGCAAGTTCAGAAATGTAAAGTGTAATAAAGTAATGCATGGTTCACTCTTGTATGCTTTCATTTCCGTATTAACTAATTGTTATTGAATGAAAGTTTTAAATTTATAGTGATTTTTAGTACTCTGATATTGAGCTTCCGCATACACTTGTTGTGTTATTATGGATGTTACCGTTCCTTTCGGGTAGGAAAAGGTCTTACCCGAGTGGCGGGTCTGTTGGCGTGCCCGAACCGTACAAATTGGCGGACTCGGGGCGTGACAATTTCATCTGATAGTTCAAACCTCAAAAGAGAGTTTGTAAAATGTCCCTTAATTTGAGATTTTCAAGGGTAAAATTATAAACATATTGCAGCCAACAAAAACTGATTCCATATTATTAGCATCACCAGAAAACTCCTGAAAGAAGCTGCACTTGCTCATTTATAACTTCATCTTTCCCATACAAAACAAGAAAAAAGGAAAAAAGCAGCAAAATGAAGCTTAAAATAAAGTAGTTTCATAATAAGGTAGTTATTACGTAAATGACATCGGAAAACACGAGTACAACATAATAAGTATGTTGTTTTAATCCTTAAAATTCTTTCTTTTTATAAAATTAATCTGCGATCGACGAGTCCAACATGATTATCTCTTCGCACCAGCTCAACCATATGTATATAGTAGGAAAGATGATTATGAATTTGAGATTGTGTTTTACTGCCTCAGACTCTGCAAGATGTACTGAGCATAGAGGTCCCTGCAGTTTCAACCACGAAATTTATCAAAATTTTAATAGGAGGTATCAAATCAACAAGCGGTTTTATGATCTAACATGTGATCACGCGAATAACCGTAAGTTGAGTTATCAATTGCGCTTATTTTTTTTATCCTGCTTTGTGAGCGCCCATTGGAGAAGACCTCTACACCGCCGACTTGTGAAAGCGCTTTTTCCCTGTTAGGCCCCCCTACTTTGAGAAGTTATTTTTTCCGGAATACATCAGCTCAATTCGAGATGAACATTACTTCCTGTTTAGAATTGTTAAATAGTATAGGCAGTATAGAGAGTAGAGCTTATATACTTTTAAAAGTACAAGTTCATCCATACTTGTGAATTTTTTACCATTGGATTTGCATTGAGATTTGTGCTATTGTAAAGTCAACTAAAGAGAGAGAAAGAGAAAGTACAATAGCACAAATTTAATGCAAATCCAATGGTAAAAAATTCACAAGTATAGTTGAACTTGTGCTTTTGAAAGTATATAAGCTCTACTATATATATATATATATATATATATATATATATATATATATATATATATATATATATATATATATATATATATATATATATATATATATATATATATATATATAAATCCGGCTACTATGCTATCGATAGCACCAAGCATTTGGTACTACCAAGTTTTTAGCCGTTAGATCTAACCCTTTGATCATTTCTACCCGTTGGATCATACTATTCTCCCAACCACCCACTAAACCCTAGGGGCCCACTATCATCCTAATTGCACATGCTTTCATCTAAGGGTTAAAAACCTAATAGCACCAATGATTTGATGCTATTAATAGTATAGTAGCCTAGTTCTATATATATATATATCAAAGAGAGAGAGAGAGAGAGTAGGACTTGTGTGCTATTAGGAGCATAGAGGCTTTCGTACTTCTAAGCCGTTTTCAATGATGAAACTTTTGAATCGACGATCGGTTCCGTTAGACTTGATCTAGCATATTTGAAATATCAAGAAAATAAATTGTGATTTTTCGTTATTATTTACATAGTAATCAAAAGGGTTTAAAATTAATAATTTTTAATAGTTGATGTGTAACGTTTACATGTTTAACGGTGTAAAAGTATTTAAATCAGATAAAATTTTGATAGTAGGGAATTAAGTGCCGTTAAGTGCCGAGCGGCACGGGCTGGCGTAAAGATACCAGCCTCCTGCGCTATTATTATAACAAAATTATGCTATAGCAACACTTTTAAGTATTTTTAAAATTTTTAAAAAAATATCGCTACCAAAAATACCGACACTTATAATTAGTGTCGATATATGTGCAGTCGCTAGGGTGTATAACGACACATTATTATAATATGTCCTAAAAATATATCGCTATAACCTAATTTTGAATATAGATAAAATATAAATAGTACACTTGTACAAAAATATCACAAAGATGTGTCCCTATAATCTAATTTTGTTATAATGTATGTCGAGAGATCAATTAAATTTGATCGAGTCACGGTTGAAATGACAAAATGTCGGATTAGATCGAGTCATGTATGAAATGGCAGAAAATTGATTAGACCGAGTTATAATCTAAATCCATGGACATCACGTGTGTGTGTGTGTGTGTGTGTGTGTGTGTGTGTGTGTGTGTGTGTGTGTGTGTGTGTGTGTGTGTGTGTGTGTGTGTATATATATACTTAAAAAAAATTGGTTGCATATTTTTAAACGTTTGAGCTTTTAGAATTAATATTTAGTGCCAACGATCTGACAGAGTACTTTCAATTCTTTTCATCCAAAATATTTATTTAATAATAAAAATTTTAAAATTAGAAATAATTAATTTTTTGCTTGTATTTTTTTTAGAAGAAAATTATCATTTATTACTTAACCAGATGCTATGCAAATTAACTAATTATAATAATTAATAAAAAGGAAAAAAAAATTATTCTAACAATATATCAAATTATGTATCATTAATGTTTATCATTCTGATTTTTTTTTTACTGCATTAGCAAGCCAAAATAGGACTCAAACCAAAGCATAAATTCCATGCAATATGTTGCCCTTGATTTTGCTGTGCGTAGCAGTTGGGGTAATATTATTGGACGCAGTAAAATGACTATAACTTTTGGATTGAATATCTATTTTGAGCGTGCAGGTTCAATCCAAAACAACTCTAAATTAGGGGTGAGCACTATTCGATTAAAATTAAAACTGAATTACCAAATCGAACCAACCTAATTCGGTCGGTAAAATTTAATTTGATTAGTTTTTTTGCTTTCAACGGCTTGATTTAACTAATAATTTTGATTTTTGGTGTTCCATCGGTTCGGATGTTTAAATTGAAACCTGAATCAACCAAATTAACTGATTAGGTCAAGATATTATAATTCTTGGTTCAAAATATTTTAAAAAGTAAAATAAAATTTTTGATTTAGTCTAACAAATTATTTTGTTATTATTTCCTCTTAATTTTTTCAATATGAATTAAATTTGAAAATAAATGGTTTGAATATATCTTAAACCAACAAATTTAAATTGTAGTCTTCATTATAATTTCGAAGGCCTAACTTAAAAAGGCCCAATTAACCCGACCAGAGAGATGCTACGTATACACCCCAAATGGAGTGTACATCTCACCCCATCCAAAAATGTGGACTTACTCACTGGTCACTTCGAACTGACCAGTAAAATTCACTCTATCTGTGAATAAATGGAATATAAAATGTACATTTCATTTGAAATGTACACTTAGCATTAATCATCGAGAAAATGCTCGTCGTTCCTACCGCACTTCCTTTGGTTTTGGCCTCCCAATCATCAATTGGTTTTTTCTTTTATTATTTTTAAAAAATTTCTTTGTTCTCTTTCATTTTTGTGGTATATGAGTCCAAATTGGATCAAGCTAAATAATATTGAAAGTATTGTGACAAATTTATTTGATAGCCACACATAATGCCACACATTTGATGGCCAAATATTAAATTGGCCACAAAATATAGTATAAATATAGTGGCGAAATTAAGTAGTCGACCACAAATAATGTTGAAAGTATTGTGATAAATTTATTTGATGGCCACACATAATGCCACACATTTTATGGCCAAATATTAAATTGGCCACAAAATATAGTGTAAATATAGTGGCGAAATTAAGTAGTCTGCCACAAATAATGTTGAAAGTATTGTGACAAATTTATTTGATGGCCACACATAATGCCACACATTTTATGGCCAAATATTAAATTGGCCACAAAATATAGTGTAAATATAGTGGCGAAATTAAATATAGTGTCCATAAAATTTATTTGACTGGAACAATATTTGGACACACTATATTTACATCACATTTTGTGGCCAAATATTGTTCCAGTCACGGTAAAGTTTTCAAATTACATATATTGTGGCTATTTATTATTTAGCCACAGAAAATTTGTAGTACTAATTTAAATAAAAAAAAAAAAAAATTTACACATTATTACTGCACAATAATAGTTGAATACTACTCAATCAGGATTTAAATATAATATCAATCACAATAATAAAGATATGTTCAACAAAATACAGAAATCAAATATATGTTCAACTGAGATAATCAAAATAAGCTAACAGTTAATCGTTTACATTAGAATAAAGATAATAAAAATTCTACGCTAAAAGTAAAATGAAATTCTTGAGATGATCCAACTCGGAAATATTGAGCTTCCAATGTTTAGTCCTGTAGAATAAAAAAGAATAATGATAAGAATTATGCATATATATTATCTATTTATTTTATCAAAAATTTAAAAATATATTGCTAATTTATACTCCAACTTATCTTTCTTGTCGATGGTGGCTGAATAGGCACAGGCAATCCCATTTGTGAAAGTTGTTCTATCATATTACGCATTTGAGAATTCATCTCGTCACGCATCTGTGCTTGCATTTCAGTAATTCGTGCCTCAGCTTCTTTCTCCTTTTGGCTCATCCACTCATCAACAACAATTAAATCACATAACATTCATTGTTAGGGAAAATATTTAAATAATTTGATTATGATTAATATCTAACTAATCTAATTATAAGATAAAATAAAAAACTTACAGATAACGCAAATAATCCAAAATCTTTAAATGATCCGGAAGCGTGCATAGCACTGCCCTAAAGTGTATTCTCGTCCTTACGTGCGGGATTAACCGAGAACACCACCCCAAGGTACGACCGGAATTCCTCCTCCTGCGAGCACGATCGTGGCGGAGGTTGACGGAAATTCTTTCAACACCCAATTAAGAAAAAGATGAAAAGATGAAAATAAAATGGTTAGTGAATTAAAATAATCTATATGGTTAGTGAATATATATGGTTAGTGAATGAAAATAAATACAATAAAAAGAATATATATGCTGCAAAAATGATCTAAAATAAATTAAAATAATATATATATATATATATATATATATATATATATATATATATATATATATATATATATATATATATATATATATATATATATATATATATATATAAAATTAAATTTTGTTTTCACTCGTTAGTGAATTATTATTATTATTATTTTTTTTAAAGATTGGAAGCTGTGGGTTCAAATCTCATTCAGACCAAAACCTTTTCTTTTCTCTTTTTTTTCTTTATTTCTTTTTTTTTTTTTCAAATCCTGTCGTTTTTTTTTTCTTTTCTTTTCTTTTCTTTTTTTTTTGAAAAAAAATATTATACGGTTGTGAAAACATTAATTTTTAAAATATTTTATATTTTAAAAACTAATTGTGTTTTTTTTTTTATTTAAGTGGAAAAAAATACTTATATACGATAGCATAACAGATTTTTTTTTTTTTTTTTTTTCAATAAACCGTACATCCTAGATTATATATAATTAAAATATACAAGTTAAATTATAAAATTATGCAATTAAAATTTATCATGCTAATCTTGAAATATTTTAAATTATCATTTCAAACAAACAATAAGCTTATCAGATAAAATTATATGAAATATAATTTTAAGATGGATTAGCACTTATTAGATTATAAATCACAATCAAACGGGAGAATACACCTTAGATTGTTAGGGAAAATATTTAAATAATTTGATTATGATTAATATCTAACTAATCTAATTATAAGATAAAATAAAAAAACTTACAGATAACGCAAATAATTCAAAATCTTTAAATGATCCAGAAGCGTGCGTAGCACTGCCCTAAAGTGTATTCCCGTCCTTACGTGCGGGATTAACCGAGAACACCACCCCAAGTTACAACCGGAATTCCTCCTCCTGCGAGCACGATCGTGGCGGAGGTGGACGGAAATTCTTTCAACACCCAATTAAGAAAAAGATGAAAAGATGAAAATAAAATGGTTAAATGATTTCTCACTATCTTCCTCTCTTTTTTCCTCTGTTTGTTAACAGAGGAGAAACATATACGGTTCCGTTAGGCGTAAGAAACGGAATGCGTAAGCGTAAGAAACGGAAGGTGTAAGAAACGAAAATTTATTTTTTTCGCGCCAAAAAAAAAAATAAAAAAAAATTAATAAATAAAATTAATAAATATTAATAAAAAAAATAAATAATAATAAAAGGAATAAATAAACTTAATAAATAATGGGAATTTTGAATTTTACCCCAACACATTCGGCATCTATACAGAATTTTACCATCAGATTAGCTAAATCGGGCCTTAAATAAGTAATCAAATAATAAACTATTCGAGATGAAGCCGATCACAGTAACCCTAAATCTCGATTGCCATGAACAACGAATTGGAATACAAAAAATTACCAAATTAATCCAACACGAACGATTACGCCAATTTTAAAGCAAAATCGAAGTCAAATAATCAATAATAAAGACAAAAAAAAAACATACTAATTACGCGTTTCTGATCTTGTTTCCCGCACCCGCCATGGATTCGATCCGCGAATTCGATTCCCAAAAGAGGCAAAATCAATAAGGGCTTTTCGCAGTTTTTTTTATTTTTTTTTTATTTTTATTTTTTGGGGGGGGGGGGGGGGAACGATGGTTAGGGAAAGAACCAAAAAAAATACACATACGACTTCTAAAGTTATTATTATTATTATTATATACTTTTATATAGGTGGAAATTAGTCCTTGCAACTTTCCCCGTATAATTTCTTAGGTTAACGTTGATCATGGCCGTTCATTTTTTTTCTTACTTAATTTTTTTATTATTGTAATTGCCACGTGGCACTCGGTGGAGACGGTGGATTGGAAACTTCTAGTCTTCGTGGGCGGGAGACGTCGGCGTAACGCCTATAAATTATTAAAAATATTAAAAAAAATAAAAAAATTATAAATTTTAGAAATTTATTTATCTAATAGGAAAAAAATAATTTATCTATCTAATAGCACCAAGTCATTGGTGCTGGGCGGCTAGGGCTAGGGTTTCTGGACTTAGGGTTTCAAAGAGAACCCTAATACTACTATATATACACAAATGCAACAAAATGCATTTTGCTCCCTCTACTCACAATATTTAGAGCCAAGTCCTTCACAGTATTTCAATTTCACAATCAGGTCCCTCTCCAAGAATTTGCACAAAAATCGGAGCATAAAATATAGGGGTCTCTATGTAATTTTTTGTATTTTTTTACTTTTTTTAACATTTTTTGAGGCATTCGAGTCGCCAAATGAAAAAACGGACTTCGTCATGACGTCCGGCTCGACGAAACCTATTAGGTAGCGATTTTTGTTCGTCGACTAAAAATCTAGACAAATCACAGATCCATAAAATACTGCGATATTTACAGTTCAACACGCTTTTCGAGACTCTAGGGTCGTCAAATGTAGATTTCGTCTGCGCCATTGCGATCGGATCGACGAAACCGTTAGAATCGACTATTTGGATCGTCGAAATCGGATTCCGAACGGTCGATTGGGTCAACGTTGGCCGGAAAATAATTAACTTATAGGGTCACTATTCACTTAAGTTGTCCACTGCACAACTGTACAAATTAATACTTATTGTTAAATGTGTGGCAACAAAATTTGCCACAATAATTACTTATTGTTATTGTGGCCAAAATTTATTGTTGGCTACAAATAGTGCATCGAATTAGTGACGATCATTAAAACACGAAAATCTTAATAAATATGTGGCCATACAAATTCGCCACAGTTAATTATTATTATTTTAGTGGCTCAACATTATCGATGGTGACAAATGGTGAATTGAAAAGTAAATATGTGGCGATAATATTTCTCACAATTATTTCTTACTATTATTGTGGCCAAAATCTAGTGATGGCCGCAAATACTACATCGAATTAGTGACGATCATTAAAACACCCCTACCGTAGGTATACGAAAATTCTGATTAAGATTAATAGTGAAGACAAGTTGAAAATAGCCACGAAAATCTTAATAAATGTGTGGCCATACAAATTCGCCACAGTTAATTATTATTATTTTAGTGGCCCAACGTTATTGATGGTGACAAATGGTGAATTGAAAAGTAAATATGTGGCGATAATATTTGTCACAATTATTTCTTACTATTATTGTGGCCAAAATCTAGCGATGGCCGCAAATACTGCATCGAATTAGCGGCGCTCATTACTAAATTCCTACGGTATGTATATGAAAATTTGAGTTAAGATTAATAGTGAGGAAACGTTTAAAATAGCCACAAAAAAGGTTAATATAGTAAAGTTCATTAATTCACCACAAAATATTAGTCACAAAAGATCTATTTTCTTGTAGTGCCTCCTCGCTGTCCAATCTCCCTTTTCTACGCCACTTGCCCAAACAGATAAACCGCCGCGATCCCTGTCCACAATTACCCCCAAACATGCAATTAAACATACAATTACCCTCAAGAACATGCTATCCCAACAAACAGTCCAGAGTTGTGCCTTATCACCTGCGAGTTATGCACAGAAAATTCCCAAAAATATACCGTCGCGATCCTCGCGACGAGCCGGTCGAAACGAGTACCTGCACGCTCAAATCCGAGTTTCCTACACTGAGATATAAATTCTGCAAGGGAACTACCCCAAAGAATTCTGTACAGAAAACAGCAGCACCAAACACTGAAACTAATGCCTTTTCACCTTCAGGAAAAATCCAGAAAAATCCAGGAAAAATCGAGGATACTCCTTGCGATGTGTAGATGCAAAACGCTTCATAGAACGTCTCAATCCGATGCCCGGTTGCGGAGATATTGCCGAAACACCACGGTGCTGTCCAAAAACTCCGCAATAGAAAATGGGTCAAAGAGAAGCTCAAAAAACTCCAAGAAATGCTCGGAATTAGGAGGAGCTCAAAGCACGATAGTTGAAGCCCTGCCTGTCGTGAAGCCAACGGTGCAAAAATCACAGAAAAAGGAGCTCGGGGTAGGCCGGGGAAGCTCGTACACCGAAATGCGACGGAGAAGAACACCGAAGAAGAAACGTCGCGTCGCGCCGGTAAAATAAAAATCTCGTAATCCGTGCTGCCAAAAAATCCGAAACTTCACAGGAGCATTCCTCTCTTCTTGGAGAAGATTTCATCTTCTCATCCCTTAGGGAGAAATGGCCACGAAAGTGGTGAAAACTCCCCTTGAATGCCTCTCGGATGCAACAAATAGGCAAAACCAGAAAATCTTTTCGGAAAATTACCTCTGTGTCCCGCCGAACAGGAAACACCAGAACTGGCCAATGCAGTTGTGCCACGTGGCGCCGACCGCGCCTGCCCCGCGCACGTCGCACCACCTGCCCACCTGCCCCGCACAGTAACCCGACCAATGGGGAGGCGCCACGTGTCTGAGCCTCTGCCTCCTGAACCCGGTGCACGAAATTGTCACACCCCGAAACTGCTACCAATTTGGCATGGTTCGGGCGCGCTGAACAGACGCCGAACGGACAGAACCTCCCCTGTCCGCCCAAGGCTAAGCGACAAGATCATGTACAAGAATCACCCAGGAATTAATTCTAGATATACACAATCACAACGAGAGCACAACTAGTGCTAACAAGAACATAAGAGCAAGGTACGAGTATATAAAAGTAAACATACAAGTAACCAAGAGAGAAACTCTATCTATTACAACCATTCCATTCGAGCATATGAATAATACATAAATCACATCCAAAACATCCTCACCCTATACAACATCTACTCTCAAAATGTAAAGACAAGGTGACAAAAGCTATAGATGTAGGGAGGCTGCTACCAACGTCTCTAGGGCGCCAAGCCCTTACCGCGATCCTCGCCGGGAGTACCTGTACTCGGCCCTGCAATAATAGTGGGGTGAGAACTATGGTCCATAGTTCCCAGTGGGTTCGGCCACCGACTCCACCGGTCTTCCCACTAGGTCCAAGAGGGCAAAAGCAGATAGATAGATAGATAGATATATCTGAAAACTGTAAATGCAGTAAATAACTACTCTACTATGCCCAACACGGAAAACATGTATGCATGCTCAGGGGGGAGATATCCAAATATATCACTATGTCCAAGAAGTACTATTTCATACTTGTTCTCTAACTCATTTTCAAGAAGTGTGGTTTTTAACACTTCATCTCAAATCTCACGGCACACCCGAAGGTTGCCCACGGCTCACTATCACGACGAGGGAGACTATGTCTCAACCTACCAATCGAACGCGTCTGCGGGACCTGACTGTCCCTCGGGGTGGCGTGCCCCGTGACCAACTCCGGAGTAGGCGGCCGTAGAGGAGCGACCTCCACCAGCCTAAAACAGACTATGAGCATGATCCAATCCTCTCCACACGAGGATACCCTATCTATAAGGCTGATAGCAACTGAGATCCCTATAGATAATACACAACCTATGTCTCACATGTGTCATGATAGGTTTACCTACACTACTTCTCATATGCCACTCGTTCATTTATTGTGTGGTGTTCACAATTTCTACATATATGCCACTCGTTCATTTATTGTCGACTCGCAAGTCCAACACCCAATCCGCACTATAGGATTCCTCGGTATCGACCCAATCTTTCCCAATCCAACATAATAGCATAACATTTGCTAAATATCTATATCAACCGGAAAGTATAAAGATGGCAATACATACTATCCTACAATGCAATGGTGCGATATGCAATGGTGCAAGTGGCTAAGACATAGAGAGAAGCCCAACGGCTTCGGTAAGAGCACCACCCACCTCGGGTCCTTGGCTCGGCTCGGCTCTCCAAAAAAATCTACGGGAGCACCGGTCTCGATCACAAGGGTCGCCTCAAGTCGGATGTCCTAAACAAGTCCAAAACGGCCTATTAATAACCTCCAAGCACTATGCTTAGTGTTTTCACGTGTGCGCAAAAGCGCCGACGAAAGACGACGAACTTCCACGATTCGTGGCCTGGATCGTCAAGGGTTTACCCAAAACCCCTCCATGATGGAAGGATTCCATTTAAATCCCCCACCAAAATTACTAATGTAATTGTTTCTCTTTTTGCCTCAAAAGTCCTAGAGCGCGTATTTCGGCTCTAACTTTTCGACCGTTTGACGGAATGTCGACCCGTCTTCGCCAACACGTTTCTTTATATAGTAATTGAGTTTCCATAGGTTCAAATGAGATCAATCCCATGAAAATCTAAAAACTCCTCTTTTAACCCTAGGTTTCATATACACATTCATTATGATTTTTCCACGATTTTCGCCGATTTCTTCGACAAGAATCCTTCTAAGATCATATAGATTTTAGATCTAAAGAAATTACGGCAAAATCAAATTTATTTTTTACAAAACTCACCTCAAAGAGCTATGATTCCAAGCTTTTTCTGGTTCAAAAGCTCGCCCTCGCTCGCCTTAGGCTTCCCACAAATCTTTCTGCGATTTCATGCGCATTAGGATGAGAAATCTTAGAGAGAGGAAGTGAGGTGAGAAGGAACGAGGGAGCTCTCCATGGAGGTGCAGTCTGTATGTGCGCGTGCGTGGGTGGAGAAGAAGAAGAAGAAAGGGAAAGTGGCTTTTGTGCATACATGACCCCCAACAATAGTGTTAATTTACTATTTAGTCCAATTTTATCTGATACTTGCCTGCGGAACCCTTCTGGATGTCCGTTTGTGCTCAAATTTGACGGGCAGGCTCATCTCAACTTAATTTATCACGAGATATTTTAAATTTTCAGTTTGGGCTATTTTTGGGTCACCAAAAGTCTCGCTGTACTTAAAATCGCTGTCAGGTACCTTTCTCACTGCTCGGGTATCCGATTGATGCGAAACTTTTATTGTAACCTTAAAACATAATTACGAAGCTCCCGTAATTTTCTCAGAATTTTTCGACACTGTTGGCGGAGCCCGTTCTCACTATCTGGCATCCGATCAACGCGAAACTTTTTCTGTGGCCTTAAAATAATATTACGGAGTTCCCCGAATTTTTTCGGAATTTTCCGACACTGTGAATTTTCTGCTAATTTATCTGCCCCGTCTTTCACAGAAAATATTAAATCTTCTGTTTTCGCTCCGATTTCGGCGCAGGTCATTTCCAACCTATATTATGCTTCTATGAGTCTAATAAAAATAGTATCTTACACTATTTTTATTTATTTTTATTTATATAATAATTTTTCCGACTTACTATATCCTACCGTAACTTCTATATGGTATTTAAAAGTTGAACTTGCACATTTTACCTATGGTTAATTAGGATTTCTTTGAATTAATTTGGCATATTCTACTTAATGTCTAACTTCTACTTTTAGAAGTTCGGTATCCTACATTCTTCCCCCCTTAAGCAATTTCGTCCGCGAAATTTAAATTTAACGCAATTCAACCGAATCGAAATTCATACCTCTAATTCATCTCCTCGAAGAGATGAGGATGGTGCGCCCTCATCGTTTCCTCAAGTTCCCACGTGGCCTCGCGATCATCGTGATTGCTCCACCGGACCCTGACATAAGGAATCTCGCGGTTTCTCAATTTGCGCACCTCCCGAGCAATAATCGCCACCGGGAACTCCTCATAGCTCAAGTCATCCTGAAGCTCCGGCGGCTCATATAGCATCGCATGCTCCGGATCGGGTACATATTTGCGGAGATTGGAGACGTGGAAGACGTTATGTACATCCGCCAACTTCGGCGGCAATGCAAGCCGATACGCCACCGCTCCCACACGCTCCAATATCTCATAGGGGCCGATATAGCGGGGACTTAGTTTTCCCCGCACTCCAAATCGTTCACGCCCCTCATGGGCGAAACCTTCAAGAAGACGCGGTCGCCCACCGCGAATTCCAAATCCCGCCGACGCTTGTCCGCGTAGCTTTGTTGCCGAGATTGCGCCGTAAGCAATCTTTTGCGAGCAAGGCGGACCTTCTCCTCCGCCTCCCGCAAAATGTCCGGCCCGAACTCCGTGCGCTCGCCCACATCACTCCAATAGATAGGGGATCGACACTTCCGTCCATAAAGAGCCTCGAACGGTGCCATTTCCAAACTAGCGTGATAACTATTGTTGTAGGCGAACTCGGCCATCGGCAAGTACTTGCACCAACCGCCCTTGTAATCGATGACGCACGCCCGCAACATGTCCTCCAAGGTCTGAATGGTTCTCTCTGTCTGACCATCAGTCTGAGGGTGAAAAGCGGTGCTAAAATCGAGCCGTGTGCCAAGGGCCTCCTGCAGATTCCTCCAGAAATGCGAGGTGAACTTGGGGTCTCGGTCCGATACAATCGACTTCGGCACCCCGTGCAGCCTCACCACCTCGTCAAGATATACCTGTGCCAACTTCTCTCCTGCCCAGGTGGTGTGGACCGGCAAGAAATGTGCCGACTTGGTGAGACGATCCACAATCACCCAGATCGAGTCGTGGCCTCCTGTTGAGCGAGGCAACCCGACGATGAAGTCCATAGAGATGTCCTCCCACTTCCACACGGGAATAGGCAAGCTTTGGAGTTTCCCCGCCGGGAGTCGACGCTCTGCTTTTATCTGTTGACATGTAAGGCACTTTGCCACGAAGCGCCCAATGTCCGCCTTCATCCCCGGCCACCAATAGAGCATCTTCAACTCGTGGTACATCTTGGTGCCACCAGGGTGCTCGGCATAAGGTGACCGATGCGCCTCTCGCAATATCAGTTCGCGGAGCTCCTCATTTTCCGGCACACACCAACGGTTCCGAAACCGAAGTGTGCCATCGGGGTGTACATGGAAATCGCCGCCTTTGCCCTCCTCGATGTCACGCCGCACCTTTTGGAGACTTGAGTCGGAAGGCTGCACATTCTTGATCCTCTCCAACAAGGTCGGCTGAATAATAAGCGTCATCATCAGGGCCGGCACCCCGGGAGCGACTACCTCAAGGTTCATCCGCCCCATGTCCAAACATAACGGCATTTGATTCGTGACGTCCATAGCGAGGTTCCTCGCCGTCTTTCTACTTAGTGCATCGGCGACCACGTTTGCTTTGCCGGGGTGGTAAAGGATATCGACATCATAATCCTTCAGCAGCTCTAACCACCGCCGTTGCCGCAAATTGAGCTCCTTCTGGGTGAATAAGTACTTGAGGCTTTTGTGGTCGGTGTAGATCTCGCAATGTGCACCATACAAGTAGTGCCTCCACAACTTCAGCGCGAAGATCACCGCCGCCAACTCCAAATCGTGAATGGGATAGTTCTTTTCGTGGTCCTTCAACTGGCGGGATGCATAAGCGATCACTTTTCCGCCCTGCATCAGGACACACCCCAGACCCAGATAGGATGCGTCGCTATACACCACAAAGTCCTCGCCCTGCACCGGTAAGGCGAGAATAGGAGCCGACGTCAACCTTTTCTTCAATTCAATGAAACCCCGGTCGCATTCGTCGCTCCAAACGAACTTGATGCCCTTTTGCGTCAGCCGAGTAAGTGGAGTCACAATCCTCGAGAAACCCTCCACGAACCGTCGATAATACCCGGCTAAGCCCACAAAACTGCGGACTTCCGTGACATTCGTCGGGCGCGGCCAATCCCTAACCGCCTCAATTTTCTTCGGGTCAACTGAAATTCCCCCCTCAGAAATAATATGCCCGAGGAAAGCCACCTCGCGGAGCCAAAACTCGCACTTCTTTAGTCTTGCAAATAGCTTCTCCTCCCGAAGGATTTGAAGCACTATCCGCAAATGCTCCGCGTGCTCCTCGTCGCTCCGCGAATAGACCAAAATGTCGTCAATGAAGACCACGACAAATCGGTCCAAGGACTCCCTGAACACACGGTTCATCAGATCCATGAACGCCGCCGGGGCGTTAGTAAGCCCGAAAGGCATAACCGTGTATTCGTAGTGACCATAGCGTGTGCGAAACGCCGTTTTCTGAACATCCTCCGGCTTGATTTTCAACTGGTGGTAGCCGGATTGGAGGTCAATTTTGGAGTACACTAGCGACCCTTGCAATTGGTCAAACAAGTCGTCGATTCTGGGTAACGGGTACTTGTTTTTGATGGTAACCTTGTTCAACTCCCGATAATCCACACAGAGTCGAAAAGAACCATCCTTCTTGCGCACAAATAATACCGGGGCTCCCCACGGCGATACACTTGGCCGAATGAACCCTTTGTCGAGAAGATCCTGCAACTGATCCCTCAACTCCTTCAATTCTGCCGGCGCCATACGATACGGGGCCTTCGAGATCGGCGCCGTCCCGGGAATCAAGTCTATGATGAACTCGATCGCCCGATCCGGCGGCATCCCCGGTAACTCCGCGGGAAACACATCAGGAAACTCCCGCACCACCAATAACTCCTCCATGATCGGAGTCGCACGGTCCACCTCCACAACGGTCGCCAAAAATGCCGGGCAACCGCTATGGACCAACTTCCTCGCTCTCGTCGCCGACACCGTTGCAACAAAGCACGAGCTTTGATGAGCTCGATAGATAACCTCCTCCTGTCCCGGCTCCCGAAAAGTGACCAACTTCCTCCTGCAGTCGATCACAGCGTGATACTTTGAGAGCCAGTCCATGCCCAAGATGACGTCGAACGCCTCCAACTTCTTGAGCGCGAGCAACCGGACGGGCATAATCCAGTCGCCCATTTGCACCGGGCAGGATAAGCACCCCGTGTAAGTAATAGATGATGACTCCGGGCCTTCGACTCGCCACTTGCCCGTTGCCTCCAAGATAATACCATGAGTGCGTGCAAATGATCCGCTAATGAATGAATGCGTAGCACCTGTATCAAAAATGGCCCTGGAGCGAACTCCATGTATTAGAACCATACCTGCCACGACACTGGGCTCCTCGATGTCGACAGGATCCTGGGCCTGGGCCTGAACGGCGAATACCCGCCCGCTCGGCGCCGATCGCGTCATCTCCTGCTGCCTAGGAGCCATCGCGCGCCCCGCAGAGACGGGAACATAAGGAGCGCCTCCATAATGAACAGGGGTTGCCGGAGTCGACGCAGTTGAGGGGGCACGCGAACCCCTCGCTGGGCACTCTCGGCTCATGTGCCCCTCCTGCCCGCAGCTATAGCATCTGCCCTCACGCTGCCTGCACTGCTGCACCCGGTGGTCCCTGCTACCGCATATAATGCAAGGCCGTGGTCCCTGCCTCCACGGCTGCGATCTCGATTGCTTCGGGGGCCTCCTGGAGCTAGACTGTGCCCCCGAACCACCGCCCTGGTGCTTCTTGCCCTTATCCTTGGACTCCGCCGCCATCTCGCGCTCCTCGCGCACATGGGCATCCCCGTGCTCTGCCCACAGCGCTCGATCAAGGACCTCGGCGTAGGTCGTGAGCTTGAACAGCTGCACGGCCAGGTAGATCCAGGGCTTAAGCCCCCGCAGAAACCAATCGGCCCGGTCCGCATCGTCGCGAACAACATCGGGAACACAGTCGATGATGTGGGTGAACTCCTCCTCGTACTCCATCACCGAGCGATTTCCCTGCTGCAGCTTGCGGAACTTTTCCTTCATCACCCGCTTATCGGCGTCGGGAAAGTAGTGCCCGTACACCGTCCTCTTGAACTCCCCCCACAACATTGGAGGAAGATGCGCGGGTCGGTCACGCTGCACCCGCTTCCACCATACTAACGCCGGTTCTCCAAAACTATGCGTGGCCAGGGGCACCTTGTCCCTTTCCAGGACAGGGAGATCTCCAAAGATAGTCTCCATAGCGCCTAACCACAACTCCACTACCGCCGGCTCCATCTTCCCTCCCTCGAAGGTCCGAGGTTTGAACTTTAGGAACTGCATCAGAACTGCCAATGCGCGCTCCCGCTCCGCCTTTTCCGCCGTCATATCGGGTGTAGTAGAACCCGATGCCGCCAGAGGCGCACTCCTCGGAAGGGGGCACGCCGACAGTGGAACGGCCCCCACGCCCTCACCCTCGACCGCTCCCGGCGCGTGAGTCGAGGGTGCAGGCGGATCACGGCTCCCAGCCGCCGTCGCGGCCGCCAACGCTGCCTGCTGCTCCAACAGTGACTGGAGCTGCTCCCATCGAGCCTCCTGGCGCTCCATCGCGCCTACCAAAGCAGCGACCTGCTCTCGCAGCCCCTGCACCTCGCCAGATCCCGACTGCTCGGGCGCCGCTGGAGGCGGCACCGGAGAGGACCTACGAGTGTGGCGTCTCCCTGACATTCTTTCCTGGAAACAAGAACTTAGTCAGTTAGTTTAACCCGATAGCTCCTTAGCATTTACGAAACTAGACAACTCAATAATAAATCGGGCGGAAGCATACAAGCATACTAGTCCTAGACCCTTAGCATCATGCCGTCGGCCGCCGACATAACACTTCGTGTCACCGAACAAGCACACTTGAATCCGTCTCTATTCTCAATTAGAGACATATAATCTTCTTTGACCCAATCGATTTCACTTCCGCCAACGTCAAGGGTTCACGTTTCACTCACGTCCCTACAACCTTAGGGTTTACCAGCCTAGGGTTTCCTAAGTCATCCTAGACTCTCTCTCTTTACTTGCTCTTATCTTGCTCTGATACCACTTTACCGAGCACCACCCCCGGAATTTGGATTAGTCCTCTATATAAATGATATAATAGGACTAAATCTCTAACCCGGCTATAGCATTTTGGATGGTAGCAAGATCCAAGAGGAACATGAGAGTTAAGCGTGCTAGAGCTAGAGTAGTTCTAGGATGGGTGACCCCCTGGGAAGTGGGGCGTCACAGTTGGTATCAGAGCCATTCACCAGCCGGAAATGTGAGATGAGTCTCGGCTGAGCCAGGGTTATATAGCGGGTAGAGCGAGGCTCCCCGGCTAATGACCGTTGTGAGTGGAGTGCAGCTCCTCACAAGGTTGGCTAAGGCTAGCGAGACGAGTCTCACATCGCCTGGTGCTTGTGAGTGTGCTTGAGCCTGACGTGGACGTCAGGGCTTAAAGGGGGGAAGAATGTAACACCCCCGGAATTTGGATTAGTCCTCTATATAAATGATATAATAGGACTAAATCTCTAACCCGGCTATAGCATTTTGGATGGTAGCAAGATCCAAGAGGAACATGAGAGTTAAGCGTGCTAGAGCTAGAGTAGTTCTAGGATGGGTGACCCCCTGGGAAGTGGGCGTCACAGAAATCCTATGCACCGAACCAATAGAAATATGCCACGTGTCCAAGCCAGGTGCACCATGCACCCGCACCGCTCCGTAGACCTCGACCAGTGAGCCGTCCATTGGGAAGCCGCCACGTGTCCTACTGTCGGTCCACCGTGCACCCGCAAATTCCGTGGACCGCGCCGCCTGAACCATCCAACCACAACCCGCCACGTGGCACCGCCCAGGTGCACGCCCGCCGCGTGGACCGCGCACCTGCCCGCGCCTGCCCGCGCCGCTCTGCGCCTGCCCGCGGCCGCGCGCCGCCGCCTTCCGTCGCCGCCGGCCGCCGCCGGCGATCGCCAGGAACACTGTTCCGGCGGTGAACAGTAAAAATTACTGTAGCAAGCTCCGAAAAATACAAGTAAATAGCCCATCTTGACCGTTTTCGCGCGCTGATTCCAAATCCGGCGTCCATTTTGCCAAATTCCAATCCTATAAATTGCCGGAGGCTCCCGAAAAGGTATTTTAAATCCGAATTTCGCGCTGAGCCTAAATTTGACATCCATTCTGCGCGTAAACTCCTCTAAACATCCGACGGGGTCCCCCGATTACCCACGTGATCCATTTTAAGCCCCGAGTCCATCACTTGTGTCCAAATTGGCGCACGAACACCGCCGACATGCCACGTAGGCTTCCAGAAGCTGCTGGTCACACTGTAGAAGCCCTACAAAGATCCGGGTCACCACATAGACCCTCTAGGTCTCTATGCCGCTAGGCCCTTGTCCCTGTCGCTTGTCTCAACGGCTGTACCTGGACCTGAAAAAATGGTCACCCAAGGGTGTGAGAACTACTTAAAGTTTTAAGTGAGTTCAACCACCGAGAAGGAATATTCTACACCGCTTGATCCAATGGAAGCAAGATAACAAGATAACATATGCTAAAATAACTGCAGATGCTAACCAACATGATCATATACATATATGAATATCTCTACACTAACTATGTATACTCAAAATCTTATTGCTATCATATCCCACCATACTAGGCTACTAACCATAAACTCGGCCACTATGCTGCTACAAACGGGTTATGCTAACCCGGCCACCTCGCCCACTCTACATTCTCTTTTACTCATTCACACCCTTATGCTTTAATTCAAGTTGCTTAACCCTTTGGAAGTCTTGTCTTATGGTAGCATGACTGCCGGGCCCATGCCCAACAGTCATGCTACCATAAGATAAGACAATCCAAAGTTGCTGATAGCCCACGCATGTGTTATCTCGCCCAACAGAAGTAACTCGGCCATACGGGATCTGTCCGGGAGATGGTCCTTTGATACCGCTTGGTCCAATGGAAACTAAAAATCAACCATCTGTACAACTGGAAATAATAATACAATATCCATCTCCCAAATATGATAATATACAAAATCCTCTGATACAATAGCCCAGAACTCAAAAGGGAGGTAAACTGAAATAATACATCAGTGTACAAGCTCTCAGTACAAGTCAGATCCTCACAATACAATGATCTTTCAAAAGTGGAAATAAAATAATCTACTGACTGTACTCAGGATCTCCAATGAAGGGGTACCGCTACTCTCCACAGATGGGTAGGGATCTAGCTCGCGATGTTACGGCTTTTTGGTATTGGCATATTTCGTGAGTCAAGTCAGTGAGTTGAGTCGGAGTCTTAAAGGGATCGAATTGTCAAATCAGCTTTCGAAGACTCTTTGAAGATTCAACATGAGCTCAAGATAACACTCAGGTATGGTTAATTAAACCATGGTGATTTAAGTTCATTTATAATCATTGGAATCTGAAAATGATTGAAACCCGGTTTAGACTTGGTTTTAGGAACTTGGTTTTAACTTACAACCTTTCTTAAGTTTGGATTCCGGTACTAGGTTTGATTTGGATAAAGCTTATCTTGGAAAAATCAGTTTTTACATTGCGTACCGGAACCACACTTGAAGTTCCTCTAACCCGACACAGAATTTTCTGTAAATTGCATTGCGTACCGGAACACGGACTCGCGTACCGGAACACAATAGAAAAATCTGTGTTTTGCACCATTGCGTACCGGAACACGATATTTGGTACCGGTACACAATGCCCCATCGGGATAAAATTACTAAACCGACTTTTATCTTTTTTCCAAGGGTTATAAATAGATACTTAGGGTTTCTCAACGAGGGTGACTAATACCGATCAATTCAGAAACACTCGAGAGCAACCCTAGAGGCTGGTTTTTACCGTTCTTCTCTTTCGCCTCTTTTAGGTCAATTCGACGGTTCTTCCAAGATCTATCTTTTGTCGAATTGATCTAGTCTTTGCTTAGAGATTTCTTCTACGGTTCCTCAATGAGAATCTAAGCAAAGGATCACCATCGAAGCCTATATTCTTTATCGGCTATTTGCGTCGTGGATTCGACGTGGCATCGTGGATTCGATGTGTTGAAGGCGTTTCGTGGATTCGAAACGTGTGCTCGTAGATTCGAGTGGCGTTCGTGGATTCGAACGTGTGCAGTGGACGTGCAATCGGTGGAGCGCAAGGTCCGAAGAAGTTGAAGGAGGGGTTGAATCCGTGGAGACGGTAATCACCTTGTTATTCTTCTTTTCTTAGGGGATTGTTATTGCGTGGACATCCAATCGGTGAGCGCAAGGTCCGAAGAAGTTGAAGGAGGGGTTTGAGTCCGTGGAGTCGGTAATCACCTTGTTATTCTTCTATTCTTATTGGATTGTTATTGCGTGTTGGTCCCGTGGTTTTTCTCCTGAATTGGAGTTTCCACGTAAATCTCGGTGTGCTGTTTTTATTTTCCGCATTGGTTTTTATTTTGCACTGAGATTTGGTTTTATAAGTATTACACCTATTCACCCCCCCTCTAGTTGTTTGATAGTACCTATTTAGATCCTTGTGGATCCTATAAAAACCTACAATTGGTATCAGAGCGGGTTTTAGGTTTATCTATCATGTCGGGTGAAAGTGGTAATATTTATAGACCTCCTCTTTTTGATGGGACTAATTATGCTTATTGGAAAGTACGGATGATAGCTTTTCTCATCTCAATTGATGAGCGAGTTTGGCAAACCGTGGAAGACGGTTGGGTGCATCCTGTTGAGGAAGTAGGAAATTCTACTACCCCAAAACCTCGCTCTAGATGGTCCAAAGAGGAATTTGAAAGATCTTCTTACAATGGGAAAGGTATGAACGCTCTATTTAATTCTCTTTCCTCGACTGAATTTACACGAATTTTCGCGTGTGAAACCGCGAAGGAAATTTGGGATATTCTCAAAATTACACATGAGGGTACTAATCTTGTAAAAATTCAAAAGCTCCAAATGCTTACAAGTCAATTTGACTCTATTCATATGGAAGAGCATGAATTGTTTACAGATTATTACACTAGACTTCAAGATGTAATCAATACTTGTTCTAATTTAGGAGAAAAGATCCTGGAGTCAAAAATTGTAAGAAAGATACTTCGGACTCTTCCGGAACGGTTTAGGGCAAAGGTTACCGCCATTGAAACCGTTAGTCATCCGGATGAGATGAGTGTAGAGGAATTAGTAGGTGCTTTGCAAACTTATGAAATGACTTTTCCTACTAATCAAGTTTCTTCCAAGTCTTCTTCTAAGCTTACAGGTATTGCATTCAAATCAACAAAGGAAGAAGATAGCGAACCAAGTTCTGATGATGAAATCTCTTTTGCCGATTTTGAAGAACAATTGGCGCGGATCACAAAGAAATTTCGTTGGAAATTTTGGAAGAATCGAACCGATGGATCTTCATCCACGAAACCATCTAAAGGATCATCGGGTTCTAAATCCTCTAACCTCAAAAGCCTTGCAAAACCCTCTAAGGAAAAGGATGAATTCGAAGGGGAAATCCGATGTTATAGATGCAAAGGCTACAACCATATTTCAACGGATTGTCCTTCTCCGAAATTATATAAAAAGAAGGTTTTGCAAGCAAAAACTTGGGACGATTCTACTTCTAATGAATCGACCTCAAGTAAAGAGGAAAATGCCGTTGCTTTTCATGCCTCTAAAATTCCCTCTTCTAATCTGTGTTTATCATCTTTAGTCACTGACTCTACTCCTTTGATTTTGCATGAAACATCAACATCCGATGGAGAGTCATCAAGTGAGGGGGAGTCAGACGAGGAAGAACTCGTTGAGGCATATCAACAACTTCTTGCGGAATCTAAGAAGATGGCCAAGCATATCAAGAAGTTGAGGAAGCAACGACTTGAAGTTCAAGACGAGAATCATGCTTTAAAGATCAAACTTCATGATCTCGAGGAGGAACGAGAGCTTTTATTGGATAATAATAAAATCCTCCAAGAAAAGATAAATCAATCGGAAACGGTCGTTAATTCCCACATTAACAAGATTAGTTTTCTAGAAAAACAGTTTGAGGAGATTCATGTCACCAACCAAGCATTGACCAAGCAAGTTCATGAACTCAAATCCGACATACAAAGGCTTTCAACCGTTTCCAAGAAACTTGATTGTATGTCCGGATTAGGTCAAACAAGCAAGGTTGGTTTGGGATTTAAAAAGAATCAAACTGTGCATGCTTCAAGTTCCACATCTAAATTGAAAGGAAGAACGTGTCACCTTTGTGGACTTGAAGGACATTTGGTGAAGGATTGCCCGAAAAAGAGAAAGAAGAATTCTTCGGCAACTTCTGTGACACCCCCGGAATTTGGATTAGTCCTATATATAAATGATATAATAGGACTAAATCTCTAACCCGGCTATAGCATTTTGGATGGTAGCAAAATCCAAGAGGAACATGAGAGTTAAGCGTGCTAGAGCTAGAGTAGTTCTAGGATGGGTGACCCCCTGGGAAGTGGGGTGTCACAGTTGGTATCAGAGCCATTCACCAGCCGGAAATGTGAGATGAGTCTCGGCTGAGCTAGGGTTATATAGCGGGTAGAGCGAGTCTCCCTGGCTAATGACCGTTGTGGGTGGAGTGCAGCTCCCCACAAGGTCGGCTAAGGCTAGCGAGACGAGTCTCACATCGCCTGGTGCTTGTGAGTGTGCTTGAGCCTGACGTGGACGTCAGGGCTTAAAGGGGGGAAGAATGTGACACCCCCGGAATTTGGATTAGTCCTATATATAAATGATATAATAGGACTAAATCTCTAACCCGGCTATAGCATTTTGGATGGTAGCAAAATCCAAGAGGAACATGAGAGTTAAGCTTGCTAGAGCTAGAGTAGTTCTAGGATGGGTGACCCCCTGGGAAGTGGGGTGTCACAACTTCATCTACGGAGCGAACTCAACGGAATCAAAAGACACATCAAGTTAAAGGAGTTCACTCAACCCACCAAAGGTCCGAGCCACAACATCAATCATACAAGTGGATCATTGCGAGGCAAAGACCTAAGGTGGATCGACAGTCAAAGCTATCAACTCCCGGCCACAATGAATCAAGACAACCCAAAATCCGACGATTTTGGATTCGGAAAGGTGATATCTTTCCTTGTCTTAAGTTCTAAATAGCTTATGACTGTATGTAATGCTTTGATTGGTTTTCCTTTCATATTTTTCTGAATCTCTGCATTACATGTTTTCAATGCTCTTTGTTTTTATGTTTTGTTTTTTTTTAAAAACAAAAAGGTTTTTAATGAACAAGTGCATTGAATAAAAAGGGGCTTCACGTTTATTCACTCCAAATTAATTTTATATGGATTATCAACTTTACTCCATAATCATATTCTTGAAGATACTTCATTATAGGAGTTTTTGATATTATAAGCATCAAATTTTAGAAATCATGTGTGATCTTTAGATGCTTAATCTATCTCGGTTGTGTGAGTTCTTTGTGACAAACGTGAGACAACCGATAGACTAAAATTTCGGATTTAATTCTTTCACGTAAGAGATTGCATTCTTACAAGGGTAAATAAATGAATTGTAAAAGATGTGGAAAGAGTTACATCCGAAAGGAGTGTGAAAACTACCACCACATGTTGGAAAGAGCTACCACATGTTATGGATGCGTGGAAAATATTTTATGAGAAAATTTTTAGTTGAAGCATTCAGAGATTTATATTCAAAGTTCTTATTTTGAACAATCTCCTGGTTGGTATAAGGTGGGATAGTTAAAAAGATGCTTAAAGAGCCACCCTTAGGTATTTTAGTGTTTATCTCAATTTGAAAGGGTAGAATTCAAGATTGATGTCGTTTGGAAATCTCCGTAAGTCATCTTCGTAAATCCGTTACATCTTGATAGAGTTTGGATCTCAAGATTATTTTTGATGACTTGTGTTTGATGAATATAACATGAAAAACGGTTTATAATGTTTTACCTTTATTTTTCATGATTTTGGAGTAAATCTTTTTAATTTTTATAATTAATTGGATTGAATGACATCTATGTGAATTCATTGTTTTTCAAAGCACTTAAATGGATTTCTTGATGGTATACAAATCGGTATTTGAAAAGATTTCAAAATTTGGATTTGTTTCAAGAAATTTTTGCTTTTTGGCTCTGTTGTTCCGGTACCTGCTTTTTTGTGCCTGAAAATCCAATCCGGATTAGAAAATCCAATCCGGATCCCGAATGTGAAGTTTTCTGGTTTTTCACTTGCGTACCGGTACTACATTTTTAGTACCGGAACTACATTGCGGATCCGGATCCCCCTGCCTGTCAATCCGGATCCCGAACGATGGTTTTTCGGTTTTTACACTTCGTACCGGTACGCGACTTCTGGTACCGGTACGCGATCTGGGATTCTTTATATTCCGAAACTACAATGTTTTTATTTCATCTCTCCCACTTCAAAACCCTCCCTCTCTCTCTCTAAAACATCTCTAAGGGGTTTTTCATCAAGATCAAGTGATTTGTTGCTTTGATTTGTAAGTTTCTTCATTAATCTTGCTTACTTTTGCTTCAAAACCCTAGTTTTAAGGTTTTGATGTTTTATTTTGGGATTTTTGAGTTGATCCTTACTCCAAATGAAATCTCTTGCTTAAATGACTCTTAATTCATGTTTAGAACATATTTGGTTGCTTTCTATCTAATTAGATTCATGTTTCCATGCTTATTTGATTGAATCTAACATTTTCATGTGTTCTTGACATAGAAAAAATTGAGAATTAGGGCTTTTAATGCAAATGAATTTTTAAATGATGAATCATCAATTGTGACATGTTTAGAATGTTTCTTAGACATGTTTAAGCCTTCCTATAAGATCAAATCATAGTGCATTGTGTTCTTTGTAGGAAATGGCGTTTTCATGGCTTCTTGCACTAGTGATCTTGATGGCCACTGGAAGTGGACGTGGTCACGGCTCTGGAAAGAAAAAGGCTACCAAACGATCACGCAACGAGGATTCAACTAGCTCAGAATCTGAACATTCCTCAGAATATGAAGAGGAATCAGTTCAAGGAAAGGGGAAAGCACCTTTGGCTTCAAGGAAAAAGAAGGGTGCGGATTCTCCTCCGCTTAGAAGTACCGGTGGACCGGTAATACGCGAGCGCTCTCAACGGAGATCAAATGTTGATGAAAGTGAACCGCATGTGAGTGCAAAACGCCGTGCCAGATTTGCAAACCACACATGCATTGGAGAGCGACACGTGAACTTTAACGAGCTATGTCGTGAGGTGCCAGACTTTGCAAGGCTTTTGGAACGAAGCCATATTCGGCCACTTGGCAGAGTTCAACCTAAGATGGGTTTTTGTGTGGAGATCATCAGGGAATTCTACATGCGAGGTAACATACTTCAAAAAGACCATGACACCGGATCCTTCGTCTTTGAAACAACAGTTAGAGGCGTCAAGTTTGACATTACTCCAGCAGTAATTGGTGCAAACCTTGGATTAGCTGTTGACACTACTGGTCTTTATTACACTGATGGTAATTTCCAACATGATACCCATTGGGATATGGTTGTGGACTCTATTTGCAAGACAGGGACGCACACGAACAGATCATATGTTGAATCAAAGGACCTAAAACCAGAGTATCATATTTTGTCCTTAATCGTATGCTACAACCTATTGCCCACACTGGGGACCAAAAGGATTCGATGGGATCGATTGTTACTTCTCTTTTTCCTCGGTCACCCGGAAAGTGCAAATGGAATTAACACCAACATTCCATTTCTCATTTGGCAGCAAATGGTACATGTCAATGAAGGATCAAGGCAACGTGTGTAGTGTCCCAGGTTTTCCGGTGGTTTTGCCCTGTTTCGGGGTGTAGAACACCTATTATTGGTGTGTGGGGCCCCAACCTGTCAAAGTGATATGTTGTTTGGAACCAGAGAGGATTTGGGAGCAAGCCTGACCTTCGGCTGCCTTTGCCGAATTTTAGGAGTGGAATCAGGCTAATCGGAGGCCGTATTTGAATTCAGCACGGAAAAACGCTTGAAAACGGCTATTTACTTATTTAATTTGGAGTCCGGATGCCCAAAAACGGACCCCCGGAAGTTTTCTGCGCAAATTGGTGCACGGGGGGAGCTGTGGACCGGCCGGGGACACGTGGCAGGCTCTTATTGGGCCGGCGCACGGCTCTCGGTCCACGGGGTGGACCGCCGGTGCACGGTGGACCGGCGGGCCACGTGGCAGGCGCTGGTTGGGCCGGTGTAGCGCGCGCGGCGCACGGGAGCGTGCGCGGGCAGCGCGGGCAGGCCGGGCAGTGGCGGGGCTGTGCGTGGTGCACGGTGGACCGGGGCGCGCCACGTGGCGGCCCCGGGTTGGACGGCGCAGGTGCGCGCGGTGCACCCGCGGGCGCGCGCTTGCGGCCGTACGCGCACGTGGGCGGCGCGTTGACTGACCGGCGGTCGCGTCTGGCGGCGCCGCCCCACGTGGCACCACGCCATTGGTCGGTGCCGCACGCCGCGCTGACCCGGGGAGGGGGCACGTGGCACCTCCCCGTTGGGCCCGCACGGCTGCCGCCTGTTTGGCGGACACGTGTCGGGCCCTTGGCCGGGTCGGACGGCCGGTTGGACGCGGCAGGATCCCGTGCGCGGGTTGGGCTGGGCTGGGCTGCACTGTGCGCGCCCGGAAATCCTTGGGCCGGGCCGCACTGTAGCCGCCCGAAAGTGCCGGGCCGCACTGTAGCAGCCCGAATCTCGGGACACGTTGGGTATTATCCCAATTGTTTTTGTGGGCCTATTTAAAGGCCTCCCCTCCCTTCTTTTTCTCTGTTTTCCGAGAGATAGATAGAGAATCTGTGGGAGGGGCCTTAAGAGAAGTTTTTCATCTTCTTATTTTCTACCTCGTGGAGCGTTCCCAAATTTTCTGGAAGTTCGACAGCGGCGATCCGGATTTTACAGTGTGCCTCATTTTTCCCCAATCTTGGTCCGTTATCGTCGCATTTCAGTCCGAGGAGTCCCCTGCGCAGTACAGGAGTCCTCTTTCGACGATTTCTTCGCCGGTGTGTTCCTAAGAGGTAGGGCTTCGTTTTCCGTGTTGGTGGTTTCTCTGGATTCCGATTCCTTGGCATGATTCCCGAGGTGTTTTGACCCCCTCTTTTGCTGTTTGGGTTTTTGGACAGCGGCGACTTCGATGAATTGTTTCTCAGCGTAGGAATATCAGATCGAGGCGATTCAAGAGTCGATTTTGGGCTACTTTTCGCGAGGAACGCAACCGTGATTTTTTTTGAGATTTTAGGATCTCGAGACAGAGGTGAAATTCCTCGTTTTGCGTGCTGATTGTAAAAACAGCAATTATGTGTTTGGAACTTGTAGTTTTTACACCGTGTACACTTGTGTGATGTTGTAGGATACTGTTTCAGCTGACGGTGTGCTTAGAGGACAGCGGGTATTTTCTGGGTGTGTTGTGCACGCTTTTCGAGGTGGGTGGTTGCGTTTCCCTCTTTGTTGACTTGCACACTAGGAACAGTAGAGTTTCCCAATTATACATGTGATAGATAACTTGTGGTATATGAACCTATTGCATTGGGCCCCCTAAATTAACTGATAGCTTCTATATGATAAATCTGGGACAATAAAGTTGGACATTTGCTATATCCTAAACCGCATGCAAATAAGTAACCCAATATTATTTTAAAATGATCCTTCATATGAAACCTTAGTCACTTTTTGAAATGCTTTAAAAGAAAACACTTGCATGCTTATTTGGACAACTAGTTAAGCCACTATTTTACTGCAGCACTATATTATGGGATTTGACTTAGGAGAAAACATGTTTTATTGTTATTCTTCTCTATCGATGCATGACGATCGAGTCAGATCGGGATCTTGAGATAGTGTAGTTGGATCTTGAGTATGGGACAGTTTAGACTCTTCTTGGGGATTGGGGGATATAATGACAACCGTGAATTTTGGGCGGTTGACCGGATGTTATTATCACATCAGATTGGGGATCAGGGTTGCATTAGTGGATGGAGTATTCCCACTTTGATCATGGTCATGATCTAGTCCTGCTATTGTGAGACATCGGTTACAGAGATGATTGATACAGAGACACTTTACTCGTGTGGGTCGCTCCCCTCGAGTGCCACTCCGGAGTAGGCTTTTTTTGACCGTGATGGGTGCCGGTCAGTTGGTGAGTTGTGAGTGATGACAGAGCAGGCAGTGCCAGTATTTCCTGGCCCTCTGATTGGGTTTCTTTTGGCAGTCAGCTTTATAGTTGCATATATACAGTTATCTTTTGGCACTGCATTTAGAGGCATAGTAGTGGTAGTTCCTTTTTCAGCAGTCTTTGTTGCATACCACTGTTCTTCCTTTTGCCTCTTTATTCCTAGTGGGTGCGTCAGCATTAGAGGTTTTACCCGCTAGGGGAGGCTACTGGTTTATCTAGTAGTTCTCACCCCCATTGTTGTTTTCTGTCCTTTTCCCCTTTGTTTTGCAGAGTCATCTGTGGGAGCTGCTGGGCCTTCAGCGGCAGATCGAGGTAAGAGGATCGCCGACTAGCTAGATCGTCTACCCCAAGTGAGAGACTAGCGAGGTTTTTATTGTACCCCTTTTTGTATCTCAGACTTCAGTAGTTTCCTTTTGGGTCTGGCTTTGGCCAGCTGGTTGTATATTTTTGGTGAGCTGGGAGTATATTGTACTTTTATTTCAGCTTGTAGCTTATTTCAGTCTGAGATTACTTTTAGTTTGATTAGTTCAGCTCTGTTTATGCTCTTTTATTGTATATTATCTATCTGAGCAGGTTACCAGCGCTTCGTGCACATAGAAAATTCTGTGTGCACGGCGGATCTGTTGGCGGGCCCGGGTTCCGGTTTACACTCGGGGCGTGACAGATTAAGTTGGTATCAGAGCTTAGGGATAGGTCAGTTGGGACTTAGGAAACCCTAGGCTTTTGGCAGACCCTAGGATGATAGGGCGCGAGAGGCGTGACACTTCGCGAAAGTCGTTGATTTATTTATTGGACTCGTCCAGTGAGTGAAGAGGGATCGACATACCCAATTTCTGGTGGACCGTTATGTTGGCTGCAGACAACATAAAGTCGCAGAAATTGGGGGATGTCTTTGACTTTCGCTAGATTGGGTCGTGTGGGGTTATGTTACTTATTCGTGATTTCTTGTGGCAGGATGCCTCCCCGACGTCGGATCCCTACTCGGGGTGTCCCGTTACCCCCTGATGAGCCAGGGCAGCCTACACCCCCCGAGCTTACTGAGTTGAGGGCCTTGGTGGCCCAATTGGCGGAGGGTCAGCGCCGCCAGGAGCAGAGGTTTGAGCAGCTCCTTGCCCAGAGAGAGGCACCATCCCCAGCTGTTCCTGAGGCCCTTGTGCCTCCTGTTGCACCTTTTGTGCCGTCAGCGCCATCTTCGAGTAGCGGGGCTCCTAGAGCTATTCAGCCTCTGACTGCGGAGGAGGAGCAGGATATCGCTAACAAACTCTCCAAGTTTGTTCAGCGGGGACCCCCTAGATTCTCAGGGCGGGATGCGCAGCCCTGGGCTGTTGGGAGATGGCTTTCTGCGATGGAGAAGCTTTTTCGGGACTTCTTCATCGACCCGAGGTATCGAGTGCACATGGCGGTGCACTGTTTGGACGGAGATGCTGATTTTTTGTGGCAGCGGGTAGAGCCCCTGGAGTTCCGGATTACTCGGCAGCTGCCTTGGGAGGAGTTCCGACGGATGGTGCTGGACACCTATTTTTCGACCAGTGTGAAGAAGAAGTTGGAGGACGACTTGAAGAACCTGCAGCAGGGCAATCGATCGGCTCATGCCTATTTCCAGGAGTTCACGGAGTTGCTGAACTGTGTGCCCTTCGTCGCTCGTGACGGTCCGCACCAGGTTGAGTTGTTCGAGGGAGGCCTCCGTCCAGAGATTTACACACTGGTGCATGCTCAGAGATTTTAGACTCTGGAGGCAGCCGCAGAGCATGCACAGTGGGTGGAGAGAGGTGATCTGGTGGTGGCCAGACAGAGGGCCGCGGTCGCTCAGAGCTCCGACAGAAAGCGACCAGCCCAGGACGAGGGGGGACAGGCCAGTACTTGGAGGCCGCCCCGACCGCCACCGCCTCAGTTCCCAGGCCGTGGGCGTTCGGAGCGGCGAGGGCCTAGTGGGTCCCAGAGGCCCCCGCAGCAGCAGCAGCAGCAGCAGAGATCTCATTCGTCGCAGCGCGGGTCTCAGCGGCAGCCACAGCGACAGCGACAGTCTCAGCAGCAGCAGTCCCGACAGTCACGGGCTCCCAGCAGTTGTATCTTCTGTGGAGGTCCGCACTTCCCCGGCACTTGCGACCAGCGGTGGGGTCGCTGCTACGGATGTGGACAGCCAGGGCACATTCGAGCTGCGTGCCCCTTTTCGACTTCAGCCGCTCCTTCTTCAGCATCTGCCCCAGCATCATCGCAGCAGCGGTCGACGGCTCAGCGGCCTTATGCTCTAGCGAGCAAGCCATCTTCTTCCCATCCCACCGATTATCGCCCTCCAGCTCAGAGTGGGCGAGTGTATGCTGCACAGGTAGAGGATTCTTCAGCAGCGGACCATGTGGTGGCAGGTATCACCTTACTCTCTGGCATTAGGACTCGTACCTTATTTGATACTGGAGCATCACATTCTTTCATTAGTAGATCTTTTGCATCATTACATGGGTTAGAGGTAGGATTTTTGCCACGTGCACGAGAGGTTCAGATTCCCGAACACACTTTGCACGTGGAGGAGTGTTGTTGGTCCTGCCCGATACAGATCGAGTCCGGGATTATGCCAGCAGACCTGTTGGTCTTGAGACAGCTGAGGGACTTTGATGTGATTCTTGGATGGACTGGCTGGCTCAGTATTTCGCGACTATTGATTGTGCCGCGAGGACTGTCACTTTTAGAGAGCCAGGCCAGGAGATGTTTGTATATCGGGGATGTCAGAGTGCTTTCTTTGCCTCTGTGGTTTCGACTTCCCGAGCGAGGCGGATGATTCATCGAGGATGTGTAGCCTTTTTGGCTAGTGTTGTTGAGGGGCCTACGGCGACACCGGGACTCGGGGATATTCCTATTGCCCGCGAGTTTCCGGATGTTTTTCCACCTGAGCTGACTTGTATGCCGCCAGACAGAGAGATTGAGTTTGTGATTGACGTAGTTCCAGGAACTGCGCCAATCTCTAAGGCTCCTTATCGGATGGCACCGGCTGAGCTGCGAGAGCTTAAAGCACAGCTGCAAGACCTGATGGATAAGGGCTTTATTAGACCAAGTGCGTCGCCTTGGGGAGCACCGGTGCTATTCGTGAAAAAGAAGGATGGGTCACTTCGGTTGTGTGTGGACTATAGGGAATTGAACAAAGTGACCATTAAGAACAAGTACCCTCTGCCGCGCATCGATGATCTCTTTGATCAGCTGCAAGGGTCTTGTGTATTTTCCAAAATTGATTTACAGTCTGGTTACCACCAACTGAAGGTGAAGGCCGAGGATATTCCTAAGACTGCTTTCAGATCACGGTACGGGCATTATGAGTTTTCAGTTATGCCGTTTGGATTGACTAATGCCCCTGCCGCCTTTATGGACTTGATGAACAGGATATTTCGGCCCTTTCTGGATCGTTTTGTGGTGGTGTTCATTGATGATATCCTTATTTACTCCCGAAGCAAGGCCGAGCACGAGGAGCACTTGAGGACTGTGCTACAACGTCTACGAGATAAGAAGTTGTATGCCAAGTTGTCAAAGTGTGAGTTTTGGCTTCGGGAGGTAGCTTTCTTGGGCCATGTGATTTCCGCCGCCGGTGTAGCAGTAGACCCGGCGAAGATTGAGGCAGTTCGAGATTGGCCCCGACCGACGACTGTATCTGAGGTGCGCAGCTTTATGGGGTTAGCTGGTTATTATCGTCGGTTTGTGGAAGGCTTTGCGAAGCTTTCCACACCCCTCACTCGGTTGACGCGTAAAGGAGTTAAGTTTATCTGGAGTGAGGACTGCTAGAGGAGCTTTGAGGAGCTAAAGGATAGATTGATGACCGCTCCTATCCTTTCCCTCCCTGTTATGGGGAAAGGATATGTGATCTACAGTGATGCATTGCACAGTGGGCTTGGATGCGTGCTGATGCAGGAAGGGAGGGTAATTGCTTATGCATCGAGACAGCTTAAGGATTACGAGAAGAATTATCCTACCCATGACTTGGAACTTGCTGCCGTGGTGTTTGCACTGAAGCTTTGGCGCCATTACCTATATGGGGAGCACTGTGAGATCTACACCGACCACAAGAGCCTAAAGTACCTATTCACGCAGAAGGAACTGAATTTGAGGCAGCGCAGATGGTTAGAGCTACTAAAGGATTATGATGTGGACATCCTTTACCACCCAGGCAAGGCTAACGTGGTCGCTGACGCATTAAGCCGGAGAGCAGTACAGAGTTTGTCCATGTTGATTACAAATCAGGCGCCACTGTTAGAGGAGTTGAGACGGCACGAGATAGAGGTTGTATCCCCTGGGGTCTCTGCTAGACTGATGTCTTTGGTCGTGCAGCCCACTCTGCTGGAGAGGATCCGGGGGAAACAGAGCGAGGACCCCCATTTGACCAGGATTAGAGATCAGATTCCGAGTGATCGATCAGGGGATTTTTCAGTGGATGCTTCGGGAGTACTGAGGTACAGGGACCGAGCATGTGTGCCAGTGGATGCTGAGATCAGAGAACAGATATTGAAGGAGGCCCATTATACACCTTATACCCTTCATCCTGGGGGGACTAAGATGTATAAGGACCTCAAGGCACACTTCTGGTGGAATGGCATGAAAAGGGATATTGGGAGGTTTGTGTCGCAGTGTTTAACTTGTCAGCAGGTAAAAGCTGAGCATCGAGTGCCAGCTGGCAAGCTACAGAGTCTCCCGATTCCCGAGTGGAAATGGGACCACATTACTATGGATTTTGTGGTCGGGTTGCCGAGGGCACAGGGAGGTGCAGATGCTATCTGGGTAGTTGTGGATCGACTTACCAAGTCAGCGCACTTTTTACCTATGCAGACTACTTGGCCACTCGAGCGACTAGCCCAGTTGTATTTGGATGAGATAGTGAGATTACATGGAGTGCCAGCTTCTATAGTATCAGATAGAGACCCGAGGTTTGCTTCGCGATTCTGGAGGAGTTTACAGACTACCTTGGAGACTCAGCTCAGATTCAGTACAGCCTTCCACCCACAGACTGATGGACAGTCAGAGCGGACGATTCAGATCCTTGAGGATATGCTGAGGGCTTGTGTCCTAGATTTCGGCGGTGGATGGATTCGACACTTATCACTGGCTGAGTTTGCGTACAACAACAGCTTTCAAGCAAGCATTCGAATGGCTCCATTTGAAGCGTTGTATGGACGCAAATGTCGATCACCGCTATATTGGAGTGATGTGGGGGAGAGACGGACTCTGGGACCAGATAAATTGCTAGAGGCGGAGGAGAAGGTCCGGGTAATTCGATAGCATCTTCAGACCGCTCAGAGTCGACAGAGGAGCTATGCTGATGTTCGGCGGCGAGACTTAGAGTTTCAGGTTGGAGATCATGTATTTTTGAAAGTCTCGCCGTCCAAAGGGATAAGGAGGTTTGGCATTCGCGGGAAACTCAGCCCCCGTTATATTGGGCCCTTTGAGGTATTGGAGCGCATTGGGCCAGTTGCTTATCGACTTGCTCTTCCCCCGAGGCTAGCCGGTGTCCACGATGTCTTTCATGTTTCCACTCTGAGGAGGTACGTCTTCGACCCGTCGCACGCCATCGACTTTGCACCACTCGAGGTCAGCGAGGATTTGAGATATGAGGAGCGCCCACTGCGGATTCTAGATCGGGAGATGAAAGAATTGCGCAATCGGACCATCCCCTATGTGAAGATCCTCTGGAGCAATCATGATGAGCGCGAGGCGACGTGGGAGCTCGAGTCAGCGATGATGGACGCCTACCCCTACCTGTTCGAGGCTCAGGATTGAGGTATGATTTTCGTTTCGAGGACGAAACTTTTGTTAGTGGGGGAGGATGTAGTGTCCCAGGTTTTCCGGTGGTTTTGCCCTGTTTCGGGGTGTAGAACACCTATTATTGGTGTGTGGGGCCCCAACCTGTCAAAGTGATATGTTGTTTGGAACCAGAGAGGATTTGGGTGCAAGCCTGACCTTCGGCTGCCTTTGCCGAATTTTAGGAGTGGAATCAGGCTAATTGGAGGCCATATTTGAATTCAGCACGGAAAAACGCTTGAAAACGGCTATTTACTTATTTAATTTGGAGTCCGGATGCCCAAAAACGGACCCCCGGAAGTTTTCTGCGCAAATTGGTGCACGGGGGGAGCTGTGGACCGGCCGGGGACACATGGCAGGCTCTTATTGGGCCGGCGCACGGCTCTCGGTCCACGGGGTGGACCGCCGGTGCACGGTGGACCGGCGGGCCACGTGGCAGGCGCTGGTTGGGCCGGTGTAGCGCGCGCGGCGCACGGGAGCGTGCGCGGGCAGCGCGGGCAGGCCGGGCAGTGGCGGGGCTGTGCGCGGTGCACGGTGGACCGGGGCGCGCCACGTGGCGGCCCCGGGTTGGACGGCGCAGGTGCGCGCGGTGCACCCGCGGGCGCGCGCTTGCGGCCGTACGCGCACGTGGGCGGCGCGTTGACTGACCGACGGTCGCGTCTGGCGGCGCCGCCCCACGTGGCACCACGCCATTGGTCGGTGCCGCACGCCGCGCTGACCCGGGGAGGGGGCACGTGGCACCTCCCCGTTGGGCCCGCACGGCTGCCGCCTGTTTGGCGGACACGTGTCGGGCCCTTGGCCGGGTCGGACGGCCGGTTGGACGCGGCAGGATCCCGTGCGCGGGTTGGGCTGGGCTGGGCTGCACTGTGCGCGCCCGGAAATCCTTGGGCCGGGCCGCACTGTAGCCGCCCGAAAGTGCCGGGCCGCACTGTAGCAGCCCGAATCTGGGGACACGTTGGGTATTATCCCAATTGTTTTTGTGGGCCTATTTAAAGGCCTCCCCTCCCTTCTTTTTCTCTGTTTTCCGAGAGATAGATAGAGAATCTGTGGGAGGGGTCTTAAGAGAAGTTTTTCATCTTCTTATTTTCTACCTCGTGGTGCGTTCCCAGATTTTCTGGAAGTTCGACAGCGGCGATCCGGATTTTACAGTGTGCCTCGTTTTTCCCCAATCTTGGTCCGTTATCGTCGCATTTCAGTCCGAGGAGTCCCCTGCGCAGTACAGGAGTCCTCTTTCGACGATTTCTTCGCCGGTGTGTTCCTAAGAGGTAGGGCTTCGTTTTCCGTGTTGGTGGTTTCTCTGGATTCCGATTTCTTGGCACGATTCCCGAGGTGTTTTGACCCCCTCTTTTGCTGTTTGGGTTTTTGGACAGCGGCGACTTCGACGAATTGTTTCTCAGCGTAGGAATATCAGATCGAGGCGATTAAAGAGTCGATTTTGGGCTACTTTTCGCGAGGAACGCAACCGTGATTTTTTTGAGATTTTAGGAGCTCGAGACAGAGGTGAAATTCCTCGTTTTGCGTGCTGATTGTAAAAACAACAATTATGTGTTTGGAACTTGTAGTTTTTACACCGTGTACACTTGTGTGATGTTGTAGGATACTGTTTCAGCTGACGGTGTGCTTAGAGGACAGCGGGTATTTTCTGGGTGTGTTGTGCACGCTTTTCGAGGTGGGTGGTTGCGTTTCCCTCTTTGTTGACTTGCACACTAGGAACAGTAGAGTTTCCCAATTATACATGTGATAGATAACTTGTGGTATATGAACCTATTGCATTGGGCCCCCTAAATTAACTGATAGCTTCTATATGATAAATCTGGGACAATAAAGTTGGACATTTGCTATATCCTAAACCGCATGCAAATAAGTAACCCAATATTATTTTAAAATGATCCTTCATATGAAACCTTAGTCACTTTTTGAAATGCTTTAAAAGAAAACACTTGCATGCTTATTTGGACAACTAGTTAAGCCACTATTTTACTGCAGCACTATATTATGGGATTTGACTTAGGAGAAAACATGTTTTATTGTTATTCTTCTCTATCGATGCATGACGATCGAGTCAGATCGGGATCTTGAGATAGTGTAGTTGGATCTTGAGTATGGGACAGTTTAGACTCTTCTTGGGGATTGGGGGATATAATGACAACCGTGAATTTTGGGCGGTTGACCGGATGTTATTATCACATCAGATTGGGGATCAGGGTTGCATTAGTGGATGGAGTATTCCCACTTTGATCATGGTCATGATCTAGTCCTGCTATTGTGAGACATCGGTTACAGAGATGATTGATACAGAGACACTTTACTCGTGTGGGTCGCTCCCCTCGAGTGCCACTCCGGAGTAGGCTTTTTTTGACCGTGATGGGTGCCGGTCAGTTGGTGAGTTGTGAGTGATGACAGAGCAGGCAGTGCCAGTATTTCCTGGCCCTCTGATTGGGTTTCTTTTGGCAGTCAGCTTTATAGTTGCATATATACAGTTATCTTTTGGCACTGCATTTAGAGGCATAGTAGTGGTAGTTCCTTTTTCAGCAGTCTTTGTTGCATACCACTGTTCTTCCTTTTGCCTCTTTATTCCTAGTGGGTGCGTCAGCATTAGAGGTTTTACCCGCTAGGGGAGGCTACTGGTTTATCTAGTAGTTCTCACCCCCATTGTTGTTTTCTGTCCTTTTCCCCTTTGTTTTGCAGAGTCATCTGTGGGAGCTGCTGGGCCTTCAGCGGCAGATCGAGGTAAGAGGATCGCCGACTAGCTAGATCGTCTACCCCAAGTGAGAGACTAGCGAGGTTTTTATTGTACCCCTTTTTGTATCTCAGACTTCAGTAGTTTCCTTTTGGGTCTGGCTTTGGCCAGCTGGTTGTATATTTTTGGTGAGCTGGGAGTATATTGTACTTTTATTTCAGCTTGTAGCTTATTTCAGTCTGAGATTACTTTTAGTTTTATTAGTTCAGCTCTGTTTATGCTCTTTTATTGTATATTATCTATCTGAGCAGGTTACCAGCGCTTCGTGCATATAGAAAATTCTGTGTGCACGGCGGATCTGTTGGCGGGCCCGGGTTCCGGTTTACACCCGGGGCGTGACAACGTGACCTTCTACCGTATCCAATCTTGATTACTCGTATTCTGGAAGATCACGGAGTGGACATTTCTTGTGCCAAATATGATTATGGCTTGGGGGCAATTGATGGAATCACTTTAGCCAAGTCAATTAGCACTTTGAAGACTTTTGGGCATACAAAAGCCTATGCAAGTGAAGCGACAGTGAGTGCACCACCTCGTCATGAATCTCCTGAACCAGATGAGGTCGTAACTCTTCAAACCTTGCATCGGGATGTTCGTTCATTAAAGCAAAAGATGGAGCAAAGGATGGAGCAAGGCTTCAAGAAACTTGAGGATGGTTTAAAGAAAATCTTCGATATCCATGGGTGCAAACATGATGATGTGGTCACTGGCGCAACAGCACCGAGTACATCGCATGGACCAACATCACATGATGATGATGATGATTCAAATGAGGATGAGTGATTTCTTTTCCTTCTTATTTTTGGTTTTCAGTTTCTTTTCACGTTGTGATGAACAAGAACTCTAATCGTCTTGTATCTAAGAACTTATCCTCCTAGTATTTTTACTTTTTGTTAACTGTTTGACAATTTGTGACAAAAAGGGGGAGAACGGAAATGATGGACATATCATAAAAAGGGGGAGACAGAAAATAATGATTGCATCACAAAGGGGGAGAACATAGATGCTCAAGATAGGGGGAGAACATGGAGAACATGGATGCTCAAGATAGGGGGAGATAAAGAAAAGATTGAAAGAGCCACAAAACAAAAAGCTGGAAAAACAAAAGAACCAAATGGAAGACGAATCAAATGTAGGATTTTAACTTCTAACGACTAACGTTTGATTTTGTTTGGAGTTTTGTTTTGCAGGAATTACATCACTTTAAGACTCCAAGTCCTAAGTCATAGAGTATGTTCTAGGACTGTTTGGTTCAAATGTAATTTGTATTTATTGGATCTTTCACGCAAAGAAATTCAATGTTTTGGTGATAACATTGAGTTTCGATTTTTTGGTTTAAGATGAGTGACTTGAGCGGCTTTATGTATTTTTGGGTTTTGTCACGAAATTGCCAAAGGGGGAGATTGTTATGGTTTTTTGGTATTGGCATATTTCGTGAGTCAAGTCAGTGAGTTGAGTCGGAGTCTTAAAGGGATCAAATTGTCAAATCAGCTTTCGAAGACTCTTTGAAGATTCAACATGAGCTCAAGATAACACTCAGGTATGGTTAATTAAACCATGGTGATTTAAGTTCATTTATAATCATTGGAATCTGGAAATGATTGAAACCCGGTTTAGACTTGGTTTTAGGAACTTGGTTTTAACTTACAACCTTTCTTAAGTTTGGATTCCGGTACTAGGTTTGATTTGGATAAAGCTTATCTTGGAAAAATCAGTTTTTACATTGCGTACCGGAACCACACTTGAAGTTCCTCTAACCCGACACAGAATTTTCTGTAAATTGCATTGCGTACCGGAACACGGACTCGCGTACCGGAACACAATAGAAAAATCTGTATTTTGCACCATTGCGTACCGGAACACGATATTTGGTACCGGTACACAATGCCCCATCGGGATAAAATTACTAAACCGACTTTTATCTTTTTCCAAGGGTTATAAATAGATACTTAGGGTTTCTCAACGAGGGTGACTAATACCGATCAATTCAGAAACACTCGAGAGCAACCCTAGAGGCTGGTTTTTACCGTTCTTCTCTTTCGCCTCTTTTAGGTCAATTCGACGGTTCTTCCAAGATCTATCTTTTGTCGAATTGATCTAGTCTTTGCTTAGAGATTTCTTCTACGGTTCCTCAATGAGAATCTAAGCAAAGGATCACCATCGAAGCCTATATTCTTTATCGGCTATTTGCGTCGTGGATTAGACGTGGCATCGTGGATTCGATGTGTTGAAGGCGTTTCGTGGATTCGAAACGTGTGCTCGTGGATTCGAGTGGCGTTCGTGGATTCGAACGTGTGCAGTGGACGTGCAATCGGTGGAGCGCAAGGTCCGAAGAAGTTGAAGGAGGGGTTGAATCCGTGGAGACGGTAATCACCTTGTTATTCTTCTTTTCTTAGGGGATTGTTATTGCGTGGACATCCAATCGGTGAGCGCAAGGTCCGAAGAAGTTGAAGGAGGGGTTTGAGTCCGTGGAGTCGGTAATCACCTTGTTATTCTTTTATTCTTATTGGATTGTTATTGTGTGTTGGTCCCGTGGTTTTTCTCCTGGATTGGAGTTTCCACGTAAATCTCGGTGTGCTGTTTTTATTTTTCGCATTGGTTTTTATTTTGCACTGAGATTTGGTTTTATAAGTATTACACCTATTCACCCCCCTCTAGTTATTTGATAGTACCTATTTAGATCCTTGTGGATCCTATAAAAACCTACACGCGACTCCCTCGCCGCGAACAGCAACCACAGAATCAGCAACACCCGCTAAGACTCTGCAAAACAAAGGAGAGGAAAGAAAAAGGAGGGGGAAGACCCCCAACGGGTGTGAGAACTACACCAAAAGGGAGTTCTCAGTGGGTACCGCCACCAGGCCCGACGATCTGCCCACTAAGTTTACTAGAGGCATAAGATAACCAAGCAGTAAAAACTGAACAAGAAAGCTGGAGATACTCTACAGCTACCATGCCTCTATCTAAATGCTCAAATGGGGAAAACCAATGAAAGGTATGCAACCACTCGCACACGAGGTGCACAATCGACCCAATCGTGCTGACTGCCACATCTGGTCCAGTCAAGCCTGCGCATCCCTAGTGTATCAATGTAGGGTGTCCAATCGGACTAACTCGCTATCGAATAGTGGCCTATGCAGGCTATAGTCGAAATCCATGCTCTCTCTCCGAACGGATAGACTCAAGATCCTCAACATCTCGCACAACGGTCGAACTACTCACAACGACTCCGGGACCACCGTCAACCCAAACGGTTCCCAACAACACTAGCACTGGTATAATCACAGCTACTAGACTCCACTCAGCCCCCAGGCACGAGTGCAACAATGAAAGTACCTGCCTGAATAAACCCAATCTAACCACCAGTAAACACCGGTACTGCTTGCTGTGCCTGCCATATCGGGTATGCTGGCCAACGCATAACACCGATGGGAAGAATGAGTCTCAAGGACTCAAAGCCTGCCTGTCGCACACTCCGGAGTGGCACTCGAGAGGAGCGACCCACACGAGTAAAGTATCTCAGTAATAAGTATCATAAGTATCATAATATGTTAAGGAATTTGTTTTGGCGTATTTCGTGAAAGTGGTTAAGTCTTGAAGATTGAAGATGAAGAAGTTTGAATCATATACCTCAATCTCAAGTAAGAAGAATTCAAAAGGATCAGGTACGTTTAACTAAATAATTTTGGTGATCCGAATACTTCTTATAGTGTGGAAACACTTGGATGGATTTTTAATCGCATAAAAATAAAAAACTGGACATGTTATATGTTCAGGATCCGGAACAGGCAACTACAGTCCGGACCCCGAACATAGGGTAGTTCATGCGCAAATCCAGTCCGGAACACATCTGTTCAGTCCGGACCCCGAACATGGATTTTGCAAAAACTGCATGAACGGTCCGGACCGTGGATCTTCAGTCTGGACCCCGAACGTATGTTTTTCTGGAAATAGTCTGTCTTGCTACGACAGTCTGGACCGCAGTATTCCAGTCCGGACCGTCGTCCTGAAAAATTCCAAATAAGGTTAGTTTTTGATTCTTATCCTCTTCCAATGGTTTCTAACCTATAAATAAACCCTACGATTCATTTTTTAGGGTAATCCAACAGAATCCAAAAATAAGTTTTATCTCTGGGAAATGAACGAGAAAAATTAACGGAGATAAACTTATTAATCCACATATAGAGAAGAAAGGAAATAACTAGATTTAATTCTATGTTTCTTCATCTATATTAATTAATTTGATTCTAGGTTTTCATACTCAGAATTCGAGTAGAATCAAATTAATGAATACTTAGATGGTATTTCCGATCTATCTTTGATCTAAGTATTCGGCGGATCATCACCACCCAAAAACAACGATTTTTCCAAAATCGGCGCGTGGACTCGCGTGGCCTTGTGGATTCAAGGTGCTACCGCTCTCGTGGATTCGGAGCGAGGTACGTTCGTGGATTCGAGACGTGCTACTGGGTGAAGACCGTGGATTCGGTCAGACGTCGTGGACTCGACGTTGGACGCCATGGATTCGGTGTTGGACACAAATCGTGGATTCGAGGCGCGTTGCGGAGCGAGCGGAGAAGATCAACTAGGAGCGTATGGAAAAAGGTTGAGTCGTCTGTGAGTGCGTTATATCACCTTTGTACGTATTATAATTCTAGTTGATTTCACCGTGTTATCGGTCCCGTGGTTTTTTACTCCTGGTTTTGGAGTTTTCCACGTAAAAATCTTGCGTGTTATTTTTCATTTCAGCATTGGGTTTTATTACGCAAAATTTTTTGAGTGTTTATTGTTTACACCTATTCACCCCCCTCTAGGTGTTTTTTTCCCTATTTAGATCCATATTATACATAACCCATCAATTGGTATCGGAACGGGAATAGGGTTGTAAACAATGGTTGAAGGTGGAAACATCAACAGACCCCCGTTCTTCGATGGAACAAACTATGCCTACTGGAAAGTACGGATGAAAGTATTTTTAATTTCCATCAACGAACGGGTGTGGCAATCAATCGAGTTAGGATGGTCAAATCCAACTGAAATTATTGCTGATGTTCGCACCATCAAACCTAGGTCGAAATGGACCAAGGAAGAGATTGACTCATCTTCTTACAATGGCAAAGGAATTAACGCCTTATTTAATGCTTTGTCTCAAACTGAGTTCTCTCGCGTCTCGGCATGTGAGACTGCGAAAGAAATCTGGGATGTTCTACAAGTTACACATGAGGGAACTAACCTTGTGAAGATTCAAAAACTGCAAATGCTTACGAGCAAGTTTGACTCTATTTTCATGGCAGAAAATGAATCGTTCACAGAATACTATACACGATTGCAAGACATCGTGAATTCATGTGCTAACTTGCGAGAGAAAATTCCAGAATTTATAATTGTAAGAAAAATTTTAAGGACTCTTCCCGAAAGATTTCGTTCCAAGGTTACGGCCATTGAAACAATTAAACACCCGGACGAAATCCGTGTAGAAGAATTAGTTGGTTCATTACAAACTTATGAAATGATATTTCCTGCTAACTATTCTTCTGGAAAGGCATCCTCTTCTAAGTCTTCAGGTTTTGCGTTGAAAACAACAAAAGAAGAAGACACGGATTCATCCTCCTCAGACGACGACGAGAACCTATCTATGGAGGATTTCGAGAAGCAACTTGCTCTCTTGACCAGAAAATTTTACCGAAACTTTCGAAGGGGTAATTCAAGTAAAACTTCATCCTTCATAAAGTCAAAGAAAGGCAAAGGTTCTTCTAACTTTAAATCAAGAAAGCAAGAGAGTTTTTCAAAGAATAAGAAAAGCTCGGAGGGACAAGTTCAATGCTTCAAGTGCCGAGGATACGGCCATATCTCAACGGAGTGTCCCAATAAGAATCCGTCGAAGAAGAAAGCGATGCAAGCCGTCACTTGGGATGACACCTCAACGTCAAATGAGTCGTCTTCAAGTGATGAAGAAAATAACGCAACGGCGTTCCACGCGTCCACATCTTCACCTTTTGTATGCTTTATGGCGAGTACATCCGATTCATTGTCCAACTCCTCCCATGTTGAAAAGAATGCCACGGACGACGAATTGAGTAATTCTGAAGGTGAAGACTTTGCTCTTGCCTATCACAAACTTTTGAGGGATTCAAAGAAACTGGCAAAGCAAAACAAGGGGTTGAGAGGGAGATTGCAGGAGCTCGAAGAAGAAGTAAAAAGGGCAACTTCTCTCTCAACCGGTCTTGAAGTGGAAAGGGATAACCTGATCAAAGCAAATGCTTCACTTCAAGAGAAAAATGAACATTTCGAGAAGGAACATGTAAAAATGGTTGATAAAGCAAATTACTTCTTGAAGCTCTACTCCGAGGCTCGACAAGAAAAAATGGAGATGACGAAGACCATTTTCCAACTCAAGGATGATTTAAAGAGATTTTCTTCTGGAAGGAGCAAGTTGGATAAGATGCTTGGTCTTGGTCAAACAAATAGATTCGGCCTTGGATACAGTCGAACTGGAGACAGTCCTAGTTCGAGTCAGACAGTTTTTGTGCCCCAGTCGGTAACTCCTCCTCCGACGACGAAAATCACTGCATACAACGACAACAACCTTACCTCACCTTCTTCGGGATCGTCAAGTACAAAGGTATGTTTTCGTTGTGATTTTGCAGGGCACATTAGAAGAAATTGCAAGATTGGAGCGAAACGATCAATTCAAGCACCTCTTGCAACAACTACCAAAAAGGTGATTCCCCGGAAATCAAAAAAAAACTTTTCAAAGGAAAAGAGCTTTGGTAGTTCACCGCACAAGACGATGTCAAGCAATCAATCAAACAAGACGCTTTCACCAAGGAGAATAACGTCACAATCATTGCCAACGCAGTCCAAAAAGGTTTGGGTGCGCAAAGGTGAAATCTTCCCTTGTCTTGTTGTTCATACTTCCTTGCATGCTTATGACAACTCGTCTTGGTATCTGGATAGTGGATGTTCCCGTCACATGACCGGTGACAAAAATAGTTTTCAAACTTTAGAGAAAATCTCCGGAGGACATGTTGTTTTCGGAGACGGTCGTTCTTCCAAAATTGTTGGAAAAGGAACAATCGCTATTCCAGAAGGCCCGGTTTTGAATAATGTCCAATTTGTTGAAGGCCTTAAGACTAACCTCATTAGTATAAGTCAACTTTGTGACAATGGTTTTTCAGTTAATTTTTCTTCTGTAGAATGTATTGTAACTGATAAGGACCATGTATTCTTTTTGAAAGGGGTTAGATCTGAAAATAATTGCTATGTTGTTTCAAATAAAATTTCTGAAAAGTGTAACCTAGTTTCTTTAGATAATGAAACTCTTTGGCATAAAAGACTAGGTCACATAAATTTTAAAGAACTAGCAAGGATTTCAAATAAAGACGTGGTTAAGGGGGTTCCTAAACTTTCGTTTAAAGATAACATTGTGTGTGGAGGTTGTCAAAAGGGAAAACAATCAAGGGTTGCACACAAGAACTTGAACCACGTTGGTACCAATCGGCCCTTGGAATTACTGCACATGGACTTAATGGGGCCGACTCGTCAACCATCTTCGGGAGGTAAATGGTATATTTTTCTTTTGGTTGATGATTTCTCTAGATATTCATGGGTAACATTTTTAAAAGAGAAAGCGGATACTTTCGACTCTTTTCATGAGGTTTGTCATCGTATTATGATTGAAAGAAATGAAAAGATCGTTCGTGTTCGAAGTGATAGAGGTGGAGAATTTATTAATTCTAAATTCATTGATTTTTGCACTTCCAACGGCATAAAACATGAATTCTCAGCACCCTATACACCTCAGCAGAATGGTGTAGTCGAGCGCAAAAACAGAGTTGTTCAAGAGATGGCGCGTGTTATGCTTCATAGCCGGAATTTACCGTTATATTTTTGGGCTGAAGCTGTGAACACCGCTGTCTACGTTATTAATCGAGTGTATTTGCGCCCGGGAACTTTAAATACACCATATGAGCTGTGGTTTTGTAGAAAACCGAATATCAAATATTTTCGTATCTTTGGGAGTCGCTGTTACATTTTACGTGACCGCGAAAATCTTGGAAAATTCGACTCTCGAAGTGACGAAGGGATTTTCATGGGTTATTCTACAAATAGCAGAGCATATCGGGTATTTAACTTGGAATCTAAAACGATGGTAGAATCTATAAATGTTAAAGTAGATGAAGGTTTTCACTTTGCATCTGATAAATCTACCCCTGATATGTATCTAGATGATGATACTCCTGTAAATGCATCTTCTCGTAATAACTCTTTCGATAAAGTTGATGCATCTAATGGTTCTTCTAGTTTATCTGATATGCAGGAATCATCACACGTACCTCCGAGTACTCCGTTACCTCAAACTCTACGCATCTCCAAGGATCATCCGGAATCAAACATTATTGGAGACCCACAAGAAGGAGTCAGGACTCGGAGACAGTTGGTTTGTGGAGTCGCATCTTACGTCTCCATTGTAGAACCAAAGAACATCGATGAAGCTCTTCAGGATGACTACTGGATTGAAGCAATGCAGGAAGAGCTCCATCAGTTCGAAAGAAACAAAGTCTGGGAACTAACGAAGCCACCGAAGCAACACAACGTGATTGGTACTAAATGGATTTTCAAGAACAAGAAAAACGAGGATGGTACCATCATCAGGAACAAAGCACGTCTAGTTGCTCAGGGCTATTCACAAATTGAAGGAATAGACTTTGATGAGACGTTCGCCCCGGTAGGTCGACTCGAGTCGATTAGAATTTTGTTCGCAATTGCTTGTCATTTTAAAATCAAACTCTTTCAAATGGATGTTAAGAGCGCGTTTTTAAATGGGTTTTTAAACGAGGAAGTTTATGTGGCTCAACCGAAAGGTTTTGTAGACTATAAACAACCTAACCATGTTTTTCGTTTGAAAAGGGCTCTTTACGGTCTAAAACAAGCACCGCGAGCGTGGTACGAAAGGCTAATAAAGCACCTGTTGGAAAAGGGCTACACTCGAGGGGGAGCAGACCGGACTCTCTTTGTGAAGCATTATCAGGATAACTTTATTGTGGCACAAATCTATGTCGATGACATTATATTTGGGGCAACAAGAGACAATGATGCTTCTAAATTCGCGGAAACCATGGAAAGCGAATTTGAGATGTCTATGATGGGCGAACTGACATACTTTCTTGGATTGCAAGTGAAACAAAATGATGAAGGCATCCATTTGTGTCAATCCAAGTATGCAAGGGAGTTGGTGAAGAAATTCGATTTAGAAAACTCTAAAGATTTTCCGACTCCTATGGGAACTAGCAATAAGGGATTAGGAAGTGAATCTCTTAGTGAAAGTGTAGATGAGAAGCTTTATCGCAGCATGATTGGAAGTCTACTCTACCTCACGGCTAGTCGCCCGGATATATTCTTTAGTGTTGGGATCTGCGCGAGATATCAATCAGAACCAAAGGAGGTTCACCTGAAAGCGGTGAAAAGGATCATCCGGTACGTCAAAGGAACACTGAATTTCGAAATTTGGTATCCTATGGGAACAACGCTTGACATAATAGGATATTCAGATGCCGATTGGGCAGGATCAGTGGATGATCGGAAGAGTACGAGTGGTGCATGTTTTTATCTTGGCCACTGCCTTGTTGCATGGCATAGCAAAAAGCAAAACTGCATTGCACTCTCGACTGCCGAAGCAGAATATATCTCAGCGGGTAGTTGTTCAACTCAACTCATTTGGATGAAAAGCGTGTTGAGCGACTTCCAAATTTCAGCAACTTCGGTAACAATTCTTTGTGACAACACTAGTGCTATAAATATTTCAAAAAATTCTGTGTTGCACTCAAGAACAAAACACATTGAACTTATTGATGGGTTATATGTAATAAGGATCTAAATAGGGAAAAAAACACCTAGAGGGGGGTGAATAGGTGTAAACGTATAAACACTCAAAAATCGTTGCGATAAAAACCCAATGCGGAAATAAAAAAATAACTCGCAAGATTTTTACGTGGAAAACTCCATCACCGGAGTAAAAAACCACGGGACCGATAACACGGCGAAATCCACTAGAATTAAAACACGTACAAGGTGATTTACCGTACACACTTACGACTCAACCTTTTCCATACGCTCCTAGAGGATCTTCTCCGCTCGCTCCACGACGCTTCTCGAATCCACGATCTGCGCCCAACGCCGAATCCACGGCGTCCAACGTCGAATCCACGACGTCCGACCGAGTCCACGGTCTTCACCCAATAGCACCCTTCGAATCCACGAACGTGCCTCGCTCCGAATCCACGAGAGCGGTTGAACCTTGAATCCACAAGGACACGCGAATCCACGCGCCGATTTTTGGGGTAAATCGTTGTTTTTGGTGGTGATGATCCGCCGAATACTTAGATCAAAGATAGATCGGAAATACCATCTAAGTATTCATTAGTTTGATTCAACTCAAGATGTGAGTATGAAAATCTAGAATCAAACTAATCAATATAGATGAAGAAACATAGAGTATTCTCTAATGATTTCCTTTCTTCTCTATATGTGGATCTTAGGCCGTACCAAAGATGATATTTGATTATGACGGCTATTTGAATTTTTGGATTACCCTAGAAAAAGAGTCATAGGGTCTATTTATAGGTTAGAAACCCTAGGAAGGAGATAAGAATAAAAAACCTACCATTTCTGGAAATTTTACGGACGGCGATCCGGATCGGATTAGCTGTGATCCGGATCGTCGTAACGAGTCAGGCAGTTCCAGAAAAACGAAGGTTCGGGATCCGGATCGAAGTGCTTGATCCGGATCGTTCATACAGTTCACCAAACATCAACGTTCGGGATCCGGATTGCGAAGCCTGATCCGGATCGTTCAAGGAAAATGGTAAACTCAATGTTCGGGATCCGGATCAAGAGAGGCTACGATCCGGATTGAACTGGTGTATGAACGAACCACCTTCGGGATCCGGATTGAACAACCTGATCCGGATCCTGAACATGTCCCAAGTCCAGTTTTTGATTTTTATGCAATGAAAGATTCTTCCAAGTGTTTCTACACTACAAGAAGTATTCGGATCACACAAAATCTTTAGTTAAACATACCTGATCCTTTTGAATTCTTCTTTCTTGAGATTGAGTTAAATGATCCAACTTTCTTCACCTTCAATCTTCAAGACTTGAAACTTTCACGAAACTACGCCAACTCAAATTCCGTAACAATCTCCCCCTTTGGCGGTTTCGTGACAAAACACAGATCCACTAAAGAAAATTCAAAAAGATATTTTTGTTGCTATCACCATACAACAAAAATTTACAATGGAGATCCAAAATAAAATACATGAGTTAAACTCCTAAAACAGACTCTAGACTTAGACATCTGTACTCTCTGCAAAAGAAATCATTTTTGACAAAAGAAATCGTTAGATACCTCAAGAATTTTATATCATTCAAAAACCACATACAGAGATGAAGTTTATACTCATTTATACTTACCATGACATTTATACATTCAGATATGTAAACTGATCATAGCTAAAACACCAACATATCTTCTATGCAATCAAAAACCAAATGTCATGTTAGTGAACATCAACTTGTTAGTTATATTACATGCCCAAATAGTTAGTTGAATAGTTAGTCGAGGCATGCATTCAAACAAATGGAAACCAAAAGTTGAAGTTCTACTTACCTTTCAAGTTGAGGTTATACTTACCTCGATGTTCACACATTCACATCATCATTGTTCAAGATATTCACATCATCATTGTTCAAGTTCTCTCTAAACTCTCTCCCCCTTTTTGTCACAAACAAAGCCAAAATTACAAAAATTTAGGAGAGTTAAGAAGTTCAAAATTTTGTTCCTAAAAGTAAGAACTAGAACTAAGAGTGAGTCCTAAAAACTGAACAAGGTTAAAGCCTGCACAAAAACTGCACAAAAATTGTTAGAGCAAAAATTAATTATCGGAGTCTGAATCCTCAGACGCACTATATCCCATCTTAGCGAACATGTTCTTGATCAATTTCTTCATCGAATTTACTTTCTTGGTCAATGTAATTTGGGATGCGGTTATGATCTCGAGTTCTTCAGACATTCGGCTTTGTTCTTTGGTTATTCGCTCTTGCTCAAGAGATAGGCGCTGTTGTTGCTTGAAGATCGAAGTTACTGATGCGTCTTCATCCGCGCCAGGTGCTTGTTGAGACGGTGAGGCCGAGGTGCCGACACAAGGTTTCTTACCAGTGGACGGTGTCGGAGTAACATGTGGTAATTTGTTAAGTGACTTCACAACGGTGGACTCATCGATCATACCCAAACATTGATGATAAGTCGGTGAAGTAATATCAACCTGAAATTTCTTCAAGATCCTCATTATAATCAGTGGAAATGGAATTCTTTCTGTGGGATGAGGGTGCTCAACATATCTTGTCATTCTATTTCAAATAATGTATGGAATGTTGATATTCAATCCCATTGCCTCAGACGGATGTCCTAAGAGATACAAAAATAGCATTCGATCCCATCTCAAGACTTTCGTCTGCATATTTGGAAGGATATTGTATGTCACGCCCCGGGGTGGAAACTGCCACCCGGGCTCGCCAACAGATCCGCCATCTGTACGGAAACTGCCGTACAGACGAAGCGTCTAACCTGCAGAAAGAAGCAACTACAGTATACAGATATCAGAGCTGAAAGTAGACTACTAAAACTGAAGTCCAAACACTGTACAACTGAAAATAATACAATATCCATCTCCCCAAATACTATCATATACAAAATCCTCTGATACAGAACTCAAAAGGGAGATATCTCCAATAATGTACATCAGTGTACAAGCTCTCACTACAAAAATATCCTCACTACATCAGTCTCTCAAACTGTAAAATAAAGTAACTAATCTACTGAAGCTCTCCTCTGAAGGGGTACCGCTACACTCCAACGACGGGTAGGGAACTAGCTCGCGACTCCCTCGCCTCGGTCAGAAGGATCAGCAACTGGAGCAACAGGAACAGGAGAAGAAATTCCTGGGGAAAAAGACACCATGACGGGTGTGAGAACTACTTCCCACAGTAGTTCTCAGTGGGTGCCGTCAACAAGCCCAACGGTCTGCCCACCAAGTCTACTAGAGGCCAAAGATAACAATGCAACGAAATCTGAACAAGAAAAGCTGGAGCTACTCTACAGCTACCATGCCTCTATCTAGATACTCCAAAAGTGGAACAGATGAAAGCAAATGAGACTACTCGCACCCAAGGTGCTCAATCGACCCAAACGAACTGACTACCTCAAAGGTCCAGTCAAGCCTGCGCCCGTCGACTAGGAACGCTCCTGCCCACTACCACACATCCACATGAGGACGGGATTTACGTAGGGCGTCCTGTCCTACAAACTCATCCCTCGCGCAAAACTGCCTCAACAGGCCCATCGTTGCCTCAACTGCGGAAAACTGCCTCAACAGGCCAACCATCGTATCCGCAGCGGCATCTCAGGACGCGACTCCCACTGAGTAGAACGGCGCGGCATAGAGTATCAAACATTGGCATATGCAGGCTAGTCAAAAACCACGCTCACTCTCAGAACGGTAGGACTCAAGATCCCCAAATACCTCGCACAACAGTCGGAGCACTCTCGACGACTCAGCTGCTCGGCTAACTCGAAACACGTGACACTAGCCTCTCCAACGGCTCGCAGCACAAGGCTCACTGGCTGGAGATACTCCACAGCCAGGAACGACCCATAACTCAGGGTAACAAAACAGGTCGGACAACACTCAACGACCTGGGACCACCGCCAACCCCACGGTTCCCAACAAGACGGACCGGAAGATACTCGACGGCCCGGGACTGCCGTCTGCGCGTCGGCTCCCTCCACGACGCCACAACAGGGAAACAAGACCTCCCGGGACTACCGTTTACCCAAACGGCTCCCGGCACAGATAAGCAACCCAGTACAACTACCAGACTCCACTCTGCTCCCAGGCAAGAGTGTAAAAGCTTCCCACACTAAAAGCAAGTCCCGACCTCTCGGCCCACTACCCGGGCGAGAAAACACTATGTCAGGGATGAAGGAACAGTGTGGATGTCTAAGCATAAATAACCCTAGCCCAAGTGAGGGTTTTCTACTAGTCTGGTTACACATACAACATATGACGGGGGTGCTAGGTCAAGTTCCAAGATAGCTACATTAACAGATAATAAAGGGATAGCCATTCCAACAATCTAGCATGCTACACAAGGAAATAAACTATCATGCATAGTCCTACATCAATAGAATTAATGTACATTCCATAAAACATGGAGATAAGGCCACCCACCTCGATTTGCCACCAATCGCTCGTAGACACTTGCAATTGGCCTCCACGCGATCCGCACGCAAAACGATGTCCGCTGCCGGAGTCCGCACGCAAAACGGAGCACGGTGCCGGAATCCGCACGCCAAAGGGAGTCCGCACGCAAAATGATGTCCGCTGCCGGAGTCCGCACGCAAAATGGAGCACGGTGCCGGAATCCGCACGCCAAAGGGAGTCCGCACGCAAAACGGTGCACGGTGCCAGGATCCGCACGCAAAACGGAGTCCGCACGCAAAACGGTGCACGGTGCCAGGATCCGCACGCAAAACGGTGCACGATGCCGGAGTCCGCACGCAAAATGGTGCACGGTGCCAGGATCCGCACGCAAAACGGAGTCCGCACGCAAAACGGTGCACGGTGCCGGAGTCCGCACGCAAAACGATGCACGGTGCCCAACACAGAAAGAGCAAGAGGGTCAGTTACAGTCTAAAAGAACGCTCCAAAAACTGTACAAAAATACAGAAAAACCAACGCCCGGGACCTACCCGTTTGCGCCGCCGTCGCCGAAACGCTCCGCCGGACGACCTCGCACGCAAAACGAGGTCCACGATGCGCCGTCGCACCTCACGCAACCTCCCCCCTCACTCCCTCTCGCTCTCGGGTGAAGAAGAAAGAAAGGAAAGGGAGCAAATGGCGCTCGGGAGGGAAAAAGGAAGAAGAAGAAAAGGGGGAGGAGGAGGTGGTCCACGGGGCCGGTCCACGGCCCCGGTCCACGGCACGGGCCAACCAGGGAGGCCCAAACCGCCGGTCCACAGCCGGGCGCGTGCGCCGGGTTCACGCACGCGCCCGGGCGCCACGTGGCGCGCGGCAACGCGCCCGCCACACGGGCGCGTTGCACCGCACCACGCGCAGGCGCGGGACACGCGCCCGTTACACGGGCGCGCGTGCCCCCGCGCCCGCGCGGGCGCCAACGGGGGGCCGCCACGTGGCGGCCCCTGCGCATTCCGCGCCGCGCGCCTGCGTGCCCCCTGACGCGACCGTACGCCTGCCGCGCCCTCGGAATCTGTGCCGCCAAAAGCAGCTTCGGGATCCACACGCCACCTCGAAAAACGTGCCGCGATGCCTCGAAAAACGCGCACGTCAACAGGGCTCCAAAATCAACAAGTAAATAGTCCATTCTTAGCGATTTCGCGCGCTGAATCCAAAAACGATGTCCATTTCTCCAAATTCTCACCCGAAAATTTGCCGAATGCCCACTCGATCCGATTTTCGCGCCGGGACCATTTTTAAAGTCCGATTTGCCAAATTCCAACTCTAAAAATTCCCGAAGGCGACCGGAGAGGTAAACTTTTATCCGGACTTTACCCGGAGTCTAATTTTGACATCTGAATCGCGCGAAATCACTTCAAAACACCCGTCGGGTCCCCCAACTTCCCACGGGGTCTCAAATTAAGCCCGAAGTCCACCACTTGTGTCCAAATTGCGCGCAACCCACGCAGGCCACCAGTGATGCAAGCAAATCCCAAATTGCATCACAAATCTATTTCTGGGCCCCCAACACGCGCACCAACACCCCCAACGGCGACCGAAAGCTGCCCAACATCCAGCAACCCTACGCGGGGGATTCCGGGACCTCACATTGTAACAGGTGATGAAGTTTAGGAATCGGTACTCAAGACGAAGTTCTTTGGATCTGATCGATTTCTCCGTTGATTGAGTTCCTTCCAAACAAATTCCCTTTATAACCATTTGCCACAAAGTGTTCGTCAAAATCTTTCCCTTCAAGTAATTAACTCCTGTCTTGCTGGCAGGCATTCCCAAAACCTCGCCAATCAATTGTGGAGTAATTTTGAATCTTGTGCCTTGGATATTCGTGTAAAATTCCATTGGACCGTTTTCAATTTCTCGAAGGTGCCGTGCATTTGTATAGAAGGTCCTTACATGATGCAGACAGTATCCAAGCACTTCTGGAAATCGACAAACTTGAATAAGATTTGCTTGTTCAATCAGAACGCCAAACTCAGGGGAGTGATCTCGTAGAGCCTCAATATTAACATGCCTCTCACCAATGCATTCACGATTCTCAAATGCCCTTAGGCGATCCGCATTAACGAACACTTGTTCCTCACGAGGTGGAGAATCCGGAATAATCGGTTCGTTAGACATGAAACCTCGTGCTCGTCCAAACCGTCGAGCAAGTCGTTTCCTTTCACCGAGATGGTTGGTGCAGTCATAGGTGCTTTACCTTTGTCCATGGGTGCTTTTTCTTTTGATGCATCGGGCATTGATTCATCATCATCTGTTAATTCAGTCCAATCTATCTCTTGACAATCTGCTTCTACTTCTGTGTCGCTGATCATATGAAACTCACCTTTTTGTTGTGTTTTCTTAGCTCTCTTTAATTTGTTTGTGGCCCGAGTGTGCACCATAGTGACCAATAAAAGAATGATCCATGAGAATCCCATTGATCCAAGTGCCTTAAGAAGATTGAAATCCTGTGAGCAACAACTCAAGAACACGAAAAAATTGTTAACTTTCAAAGATTTGAAAAATTGTACCCAAACAATCATTATCGTGTAGAGAGACTAAGAATCAAATTAGTTTTGCAAAAGAGATTTTAAAAACAGATCAATTGCATGATTTTCGAAAATCCTTATTATATGCCCTAAAACCGAAATTTTAGAAAACGAAGCCTAAAAATCCGTTAATCAGGAGAATACCTAGCATATAATCAAAACTAATCTACCCAGAGTTCTTATTTCAAAAGAAATTTGATCAAAAACCATCCACAAACGAAGTAGATACAAGAAATTCATCACGTTTGAGAAAGAATACGAAAAACTGTGAAAAACCGAGATTTTGATCAATAAAACTTACTTGGAACCGAAGAACTTGAGTTTGAAAGCTTCCAAGAAGGATGAAATCTAGAGAGAGAAGCTCTGGAAACTTTGGAACAAAAGATTGGAGTAAAAGAAATCAAAACCCTTTTGTTCTTTATAAAACCCTAGCCGTGATCCGGATCAGATCATGCTTGCGATCCGGATCGGCTACCCGCAGTGAGAAACTGCGTTCGGGATCCGGATCGGCAGGTCCAATCCGGATCGTCAGCCCGCAGAAGAATATCTGCGTTCGGGATCCGGATCATCTTGCCCGATCCGGATCGGCTCCAACTTTTTCTTCAGAAAAATTTCAGAGAAATTCAAGAAAAACCAGAAAAAGATTGTAAGCACAAATGTGTATCAACTTTAAACAAAAATCATCGTTTCATACAACAAGAATTAGATTATGCCAAATCTATCAATAATATCCAAAAATGAAATGAGAATTTACAAAAATTAAATCCCTTAAAGTTGAACACCTTCAATTACATCTAACTTGATCTTATGAGTAATGCCTTTATCAAATCATCAATTCGGTAAAGAAAATGAAATACAAAGATCAATAGATGTTTGAAATCCCAAATATGGTAGATAATTTATCTAGATAATCTGTTGAAGAGAGTGGCTCTTTGAGCATCTTTCTTTAAAAAACCCACCTTATACCAACCTTGAAATTTGACGGAGTCAAGAATTTCAACATGCATTTTACTTAATCAAAAATTGAACAACCATGCTTGGTATACATGTGGTAGCTGCACACAATACTCGGACGACCGAGGTGGTAGCTCTTTCCTCCATGTGGTGGTAGTTTTCACACTCCTCATTGGGATGTAACTCTTTCCACATCTTTTGAGCATTTTACTTTTTCTTTGACTCCCCCTCAATTGGCTATCAATTATTTAAGATATAAAGTATTCAACCAAAAATTGATCTCGATTTCATACTCGACTAAACAGTCAAATAAGATAATGACTATACCAAGAGATCATTGAGAGAGAAATTGACTTTGATCACTTAGAAGATGATTTAATTAACATAAATGATCATTGCAACAATGAAATATTATGATGGCAAAAGCATAATAAATTTCTAAATGTGCGAAAAGATGCAATTAAAGTCAATTAAGATCTATGCTCAATTACTGTCCTATGTACAGACATAGATAATGAACAAAACATAACAAAGACAAAACCTATCCTAAGCAAGGATTTCAAAAAGAAGTTTATTTCAGGGAAAGCATTCCAATTGCTTTTCGCAAATGAATAAAACGTTTTTGATCCAAAGGTTTTGTTAAAATGTCAGCTAATTGATCCTCAGTTGAAATATATGAAAGTTGAGGAGTATTTGATTCAACTAGCTCTCTAAGAAAATGATATCTAAGTTCAATATGTTTTGTTCTAGAGTGCAACACAGGGTTTTTAGAAATGTTAATTGCACTTGTGTTGTCACAAAGAATTGTTACCGAAGATGCTGAAATCCGGAAGTCGCTCAACACACTTTTCATCCAAATGAGTTGGGTTGAACAACTACCCGCTGAAATGTATTCCGCTTCGGCAGTTGAGAGTGCTATGCAATTCTGCTTTTTACTGTGCCATGCAACAAGGCAGTGGCCAAGATAGAAGCATGCACCACTCGTGCTTTTCCGATCATCCACTGATCCTGCCCAATCGGCATCTGAGTATCCAACAATATCCAAACTTGTTCCCATAGGATACCAAATTCCGAAATTAATTGATCCTTTGATGTACCGGATGATCCTTTTCACCGCTTTCAGGTGAACCTCCTTTGGTGCAGATTGATATCTCGCGCAGATCCCAACACCAAAAGATATATCCGGGCGACTAGCCGTGAGATAAAGTAGACTTCCAATCATACTCCGATAAAGTTTCTCGTCTACGTTCTCACTATGTGATTCACTTCCAAGTCCCTTGTGGCTAGTTCCCATTGGAGTCGGAAAATCCTTCGAATTTTCTAAGTCAAACTTTTTAACCAACTCCATTGCATACTTGGATTGACTCAAGTGAATACCTTCATCATTTTGTTTAATTTGCAATCCAAGGAAATAAGTCAATTCGCCCATCATGGACATCTCAAATTCGCTTTCCATGATCTCCGCGAATTTAGAAGCATCATTATCTCCTGTTGCGCCAAATACAATGTCATCGACATAGATTTGTGCTACAATGAAATTGCTTTGATAATGCTTCACAAAGAGAGTCCTGTCAGCTCCCCCTCGAGTATAGCCCTTCTCCAAAAGGTGCTTTGTCAACCTTTCGTACCATGCTCGCGGTGCTTGTTTCAGACCGTAAAGAGCCTTTTTCAAACGAAAAACATGGTTAGGTTGTTTATGGTCTACAAAACCCTTCGGTTGAGCTACATGCACTTCCTCATTTAAAAACCCATTTAGAAATGCGCTCTTAACGTCCATTTGAAATAATTTGATTTTAAAATGACAAGCAATAGCAAAAAGTATACGAATGGACTCGAGTCTAGCTACAGGGGCGAATGTTTCATCAAAGTCTATACCTTCTACTTGAGAGTAGCCTTGAGCAACTAATCGTGCCTTGTTCCTGATGATAGTACCATCCTCATTTTTCTTGTTCTTGAAAATCCATTTGGTACCTATCACATTATGTTGCTTTGGAGGCTTCGTTAATTCCCAGACTTTGTTTCGCTCAAATTGATGGAGCTCTTCCTGCATTGCTTTAATCCAGTAGTCATCCTGAAGAGCTTCATCTATGTTCTTTGGTTCGATTAAAGATACGTAGCAAGCGAATCCACAAACCAACTGCCTCCGAGTTCTAACTCCTTCTTGTGGATCTCCAATAATATTCGATTCCGGATGATCTTTGGAGATTCGTAGCGTTTGTTGAAACGGAGTACTCGGAGATATATGAGATGATTCCTGCACATCAGATAAACTTGAAGAACCATTAGATGCATCATTAATATTGGAAGTATTATTATGAGAAGATGCAACGGCAGGTGAATCATCATCTAGAGAGATATCGAGGGTAGATTTTTCAGATGCAAAGTGAAAAGCTTCATCTACTTTAACATTTATAGATTCTACGATCGTCTTAGATTCCAAGTTAAATACTCGATATGCTCTACTATTAGTAGAATACCCCAAGAAAATCCCTTCGTCACTTCGTGAGTCAAACTTTCCAAGATTTTCACGGTCACGTAAAATGTAACACCGACTCGCGAAGATGCGAAAATATTTGATGTTGGGTTTTCTACCACACCATAGTTCATATGGTGTATTTAACGTTCCCGGGCGCAAATAAACTCGATTAATTACATAGATTGCAGTGTTCACAGCTTCAGCCCAAAAATGTAGCGGTAAATTCCGGCTGTGAAGCATAACACGTGCCATCTCTTGAACAACCCTGTTCTTGCGCTCGACAACACCATTCTGTTGAGGTGTATAGGGTGCAGAGAATTCATGCTTAATACCGTTTGAAGTACAAAAGTCAATGAATTTAGAATTAATGAATTCTCCACCTCTATCACTTCTAACACGAATGATCTTTTCATTCTTTTCAATCATAATACGAAGGCAAATCTCGTGAAAAGAATCAAAAGTATCAGCTTTCTCTTTTAAAAATGCTACCCAAGAATACCGAGAGAAATCATCAATCATCAAGAAAATATACCATTTACCTCCCAAGGATGGTTGACGAGTTGGCCCCATTAAATCCATGTGTAAAAGTTCCAAAGGCCGTTTTGTACCAACGTGGTTCAAGTTCTTGTGTGCAGTTCTGGACTGTTTTCCCTTTTGGCAACCACCACACACAATGTTTTGTTTAAATAAAAGTTTTGGAACCCCCTTGACCACGTCCTTGTTTGAAATTTTAACAAGTTCCTTAAAATTTATGTGACCTAGCCTTTCATGCCAAAGTGTTTCATTATTCAAAGAAACTAGGTTATATTTTTCTGAAATTTTATTAGGAACAACATAGCAATTGTTTTCAGATCTAACCCCTTTTAAAAAGAAGACATGGTCCTTATCAGTTACAACGCATTCAACAGATGAAAAGTTAACTGAAAAACCATTGTCGCAAAGTTGACTTATGCTTATGAGGTTAGTCTTAAGGCCATCAACAAATAAGACGTTTTTCAAAATCGGGCCATCTGGAATAGCTACTGTCCCTTTTCCAACAATTTTGGAAGATCGACCGTCTCCGAAAACAACAAGTCCACCGGAGATTTTCTCAAGATTTTGAAAACTATTTTTGTCACCGGTCATGTGACGGGAACAACCGCTATCCAGATACCAAGACGAACTATCATATGCATGCAAGGAAACATTGGTAACAAGACAAGGAAAAATTTCACCTTTGCGCACCCAAACTTTTTTGGAATGCGTCAGTAATGGTCGTGAAGTTATATGCCTAGGTAAAAGCATCTTGTTAAAACGATTGCTGCTCCTTGATGTGGTCGTCTTGCGCGGTAAACTACCAGGGTTCTTTTCTTTCAATTGATTTGGAATTGATTTCCGAGGAATCACCTTTGTGGTAGTCATTGCAAGAGGTGTTTGAGGTGAGCATTTGACTCCCGTCTTGCAATATCTTCTTATGTGCCCTGAAAGACCACAACGAAAACATACCTTAGATCTTGACGATCCCAAAGAGGATGAAGTAGGTTTGTTGTCGTTGTTTGTCTTGAATTCCGGTGTCGGAGGAGGAGATACCGACTGAGGCACAAAAACTGTCCCACTCGAACTTGGACTGTTTCCAGTTTGAGTGTATCCGAGGCCGAACCGATTTGATTGACCAAGACCAAGAAGTCTATCCAACATACTCCTTCCTGAAGAGAATCGCTGTAAGTCATCCTTGAGTTGGAAAAAGGTCTTTGTCATTTCCAGGTTATCCTGTCGAGCCTCGTTGTAGAGCTTTGAGAAGTGATTCGCTTTATCCACCAGATTTGTATGTTCCTTCTCAAGTTGCTCATTGGACTCTTGAAGGGAAACATTTGCTTTTATCAGGTTTTCCCCTTCCACTTCAAGAGCGTTTGAGAGAGAAGTTGCCCTTTTTGCTTCTTCTTCGAGATCATGCAATCTCCCTCTCAAACTCTTGTTTTGCTTAGCCACTTTCTTTGAATCCCTCAAAAGTCTGTGGTAGGCTAGAGCAAAATCTTCACCTTCCGAATCATCCGATTCATTGTCCGTTGCATTCTTTTCAACAGTGGAGTTGGACAATGACTCGGACGTACTTGCCATAAAGCACATGAAGGGTGAAGATGTGGACGCGTGGAATGCCGTGGTGCTCTTTTCTTCATCACTTGAAGATGACTCATTTGACGTTGAGTTGTCATCCCAAGTGACGACTTGCATCGCCTTCTTCTTCGCCGGATACTTGTTGGGACACTCCGTTGCAATGTGGCCGTAGCCTCGACATTTGAAGCATTGTAGTTGTCCCTCTGAACTTTTCTTATCCTTTGAGAAGTTCTCTTGCTTTCTTGACTTGTAACTTGAAGTACCCTTGCCTTTGTTCGACTTTCCGAAGGATGGAGATTTACTTGAATTACCCCTTCGAAAGTTGCGGCGAAACTTCCTTGTCAAGAGAGCGAGCTGCTTCTCAAATTCCTCCATAGAAAGGTTCTCGTCATCGTCTGAGGAGGATGTATCCGCGTCTTCTTCCTTAGTTGTTTTCAACGCATAACCTGAAGACTTAGAAGTGGATGCCTTTCTAGAAGAATTATTAGTAGTAAACGTCATTTCATATGTTTGTAATGAACCAACTAATTCTTCTACACGTATTTCGTCCGGGTGTTTAATAGTTTCAATGGCAGTAACTTTTGGGTGAAATCGTTCAGGAAGAGTTCTTAAGATCTTTCTTACAATCTTAAATTCTGGAATCTTCTCTCCCAGGTTAGCACATGAGTTTACGATGTCTTGCAATCGTGTATAATAGTCCATGAAAGATTCATTTTCTGCCATCAAGATAGAGTCAAACTTGCTCGTAAGCATTTGCAGTTTCTGAATCTTCACGAGGTTAGTTCCCTCATGTGTAACCTGAAGAACATCCCAGATATCTTTCGCAGTCTCACATGCTGAGACGCGAGAGAACTCAGTTTGAGATAAGGCATTAAAAATAGCATTAATTCCCTTGCCATTGTAAGAAGATGAATCTAACTCTTCCTTGGTCCATTTCGACCTAGGTTTTAAGGTGCGAACATCACCAATAAATTCAGTTGGATTAGACCATCCTAATTCAATTGATTGCCACACCCGTTCGTCGATGGAAATTAAAAAGGCTTTCATCCGCACTTTCCAGTACGCATAATTTGTTCCATCGAAGAACGGGGGTCGGTTGATGTTTCCACCTTCAACCATTGTTTACAACCCTATTCCCTCTCTGATACCACTTGATGGGTTATATGTAATAAGGATCTAAATAGGGGAAAAAACACCTAGAGGGGGGTGAATAGGTGTAAATGTATAAACACTCAAAAATCGTTGCGATAAAAACCCAATGCGGAAATAAAAAAATAACTCGCAAGATTTTTACGTGGAAAACTCCATCACCGGAGTAAAAAACCACGGGACCGATAACACGGCGAAATCCACTAGAATTAAAACACGTACAAGGTGATTTACCGTACACACTTACGACTCAACCTTTTCCATACGCTCCTAGAGGATCTTCTCCGCTCGCTCCACGACGCTTCTCGAATCCACGATCTGCGCCCAACGCCGAATCCACGGCGTCCAACGTCGAATCCACGACGTCCGACCGAGTCCACGGTCTTCACCCAATAGCACCCTTCGAATCCACGAACGTGCCTCGCTCCGAATCCACGAGAGCGGTTGAACCTTGAATCCACAAGGACACGCGAATCCACGCGCCGATTTTTAGGGTAAATCGTTGTTTTTGGTGGTGATGATCCGCCGAATACTTAGATCAAAGATAGATCGGAAATACCATCTAAGTATTCATTAGTTTGATTCAACTCAAGATGTGAGTATGAAAACCTAGAATCAAACTAATCAATATAGATGAAGAAACATAGAGTATTCTCTAATGATTTCCTTTCTTCTCTATATGTGGATCTTAGGCCGTACCAAAGATGATATTTGATTATGACGGCTATTTGAATTTTTGGATTACCCTAGAAAAAGAGTCATAGGGTCTATTTATAGGTTAGAAACCCTAGGAAGGAGATAAGAATCAAAAACCTACCATTTCTGGAAATTTTACGGACGGCGATCCGGATCGGATTAGCTGTGATCCGGATCGTCGTAACGAGTCAGGCAGTTCCAGAAAAACGAAGGTTCGGGATCCGGATCGAAGTGCTTGATCCGGATCGTTCATACAGTTCACCAAACATCAACGTTCGGGATCCGGATTGCGAAGCCTGATCCGGATCGTTCAAGGAAAATGGTAAACTCAATGTTCGGGATCCGGATCAAGAGAGGCTACGATCCGGATTGAACTGGTGTATGAACGAACCACCTTCGGGATCCGGATTGAACAACCTGATCCGGATCCTGAACATGTCCCAAGTCCAGTTTTTGATTTTTATGCAATGAAAGATTCTTCCAAGTGTTTCTACACTACAAGAAGTATTCGGATCACACAAAATCTTTAGTTAAACATACCTGATCCTTTTGAATTCTTCTTTCTTGAGATTGAGTTAAATGATCCAACTTTCTTCACCTTCAATCTTCAAGACTTGAAACTTTCACGAAACTACGCCAACTCAAATTCCGTAACACTTATATATCATTTTCTAAGAGAGCTAGTTGAATCGAATATTCTTCAAATTTCTTATATTTCAACTGAGAATCAATTAGCTGACATTTTAACAAAACCTTTGGATCAAAAACGGTTTATTCATTTGCGTAAAGCAATTGGAATGCTTTCCTTGAAATAACGCCTTTTGAAACATTGCTTAGGTTAGGTTTTGTTTTGTGTTTTTGTTCCTTGTCTATGTTTGTACATAGAACATTAATTGAGCATTAGTATAATTGACTTTACTTGCATCATTTCATATATTTAGAAATTTATTATGCTTTGGATATCATAATAATTCATTTGATGCAATGATCATTTATTTCAATTAAACCATTTTTAATTGATCAAAGTAAATTTCTCTCTCAATGATCTCTTGGTATAGTCTTTATCATATTTGAAAATTGAGTTAAGTATGAAACTTGGGATCAATTTTTGGTTGAATACCTTATATCTTATATAATTGATAGCCAATTGAGGGGGAGTTTATTAAATATTTATGCTCAAAAGATGTGGAAAGAGTTACATCCCAATGAGGAGTGTGAAAACTACCACCACATGGAGGAAAGAGCTACCACCTCGGTCGTCCGAGTACTGTGTGCAGCTACCACATGTATACCAAGCGTGGTTTTTCAAGTTGATTAGATAAAATGCTTTTTGGAATACTTGACTCTGTCAAATTCCAAGGTTGGTATAAGGTGGAGATTTTATTGAAAGATGCTTAAAGAGCCACTCCTTACTATATTTTGACTAGATATATTATCTAATTTATCTGGGATTTCAAACATCTATTGATCTTGGTTGTCACGCCCCGGGGTCGAAACTGCGACCCGGGCTCGCTAACAGATCCGCCATCTGTACGGAAACTGCCGTACAGACGAAGCGTCTAGCCTGCAAAGAACAAAACTACAGCTACACAGATATCAGAGCGGATAAAAAGCTGTACTATAAAATTTTTCTCTGCAAGGTTGCAACAACACATAGCCTATCTCCCCAAATCAGATGATACAAAAAGAAGTCCACCTATACAACATCTACGAATCCAAAAGGGAGATAGCTAAACAGGAAATATAACCAACTCCCACAATCCGGGATGGTACATCTACCTCTCTCTAAAGTAACAATGCTGGTAGGGAACTATCACGCGACTCCCTGTCCTCGGTCCGTCCAGTCAAGCTCGGCAGGAACGGAAGAAAGCCTCAGCAACCTGTCACCGACAGAGGGTGTGAGAACTACATCCTACAGTAGTTCTCAGTGGGTACCGTCTCCAAGAACCACGGTCTGCCCACTAAGTCTACCAGAGGCATAAGATAGAGAAAAGACTGATGATAATATAAATAAGCTGGAAAAGAATCTACAGCTATCATGCCTCTATCTACTATGCTCAATAAGAAGAGACTATGGATGATGGTATGCAGTCACTCACTGCTGACAATATGTCACAAGTACTAAGCCCAAGACGCTCTACTATGACACATGCTACGCCATCACTCTCTCAGTGTATCTCAAATCTCAGCGACTGCCCCACAGGGTCCAGTCGAGTCAAGCCTGCGCCCCCTGGTGTATCAACCAGGGTGTCCAAACGGACAAACTCGATATCTCACACAGTGACCCCATGGTAGCACGGCCAGGGGTATCAAGCGACCTCTAGTATATGAACTAGGCGCATCATCGCAGCCTCGTCAGGCTCGGTATCATCATCGCAGCCTCATCAGGCTCGGAATCATCAACGCACCCGGGGCGTGGTTCGAGGGGTGCGACCCCACCGAACTCAAGTATCTCAACAGTATCACTGTCTCACAAGTGGCTCCTGCAGGCTATAGTCCTCGATCAAACAGATCGGTATCTCGATGCTCAAAGCACAACTCAGTCGGAGAACCCTCCACGACTCAATCTCACAACACTGACCCACTCAACGAAAGTACTACACAGCTGGGACCACCGTCTCTCCCAACGGCTCCCACAACACAACTCCACTGAACTCAACACACAACTCACGGCTGGAGACGCTCCACAGCCAGATCTACGAAGGGTCCGAAACCCCGGGAGACTAACATCTACGTCCCCAAGAGAGAAAGCAGCCCTTAGAACCCAGATCACTCGAATCCGCTCGGGTGGATAAGTTTATAAGAAACCATGTCATTTATTTCAGAAAACCATTCGATCTGAGAGAAATCCATCTTTTTAATGATTTTTAGTCTTTTTTAGGAAAACCCTTTGAAATCAAGTTTTATGCCCAAGCCTCGAAGAGCTGATGCCTTCGTCCCAACAGACGAGCACAGACTCAGACAACCTTGCGAGGCTTGGAAGAAACATTGGCTGACTAAAATCATGTATTCATCCAAAAAGGTTCTGGGTTCAAGGTCCTGCTAACACACGTGCACCACGATCCCAACCTGGTGGTGACGAGAAGAACAGCGGAAAGGAAAACCCCCGGGACCACCGTTTATCTGAAACGGTTCCCCAAAACACTAACACTGGCCTAACCCAGCCACCAGACCCCACTCGGCCCCCCGGGCCCGAGTGCAACACCCGTCCCACAACACTCTGACCACTCGGCCCACTACCCGGGCGAGGAACCCTAAATCCAGAGGGACATGCGAAGTGCGGGATGTCTAAAGCATAAAAGAACCTAGCTCAATTAAGGTTCACAATAGGTCTGGTCAACACATGCACATATGACGGGGGTGCTAGTTAAGTTCCAAGAAAACACTTAAACTAGCAAGCAATCCTATCACAATAGAATTAGAAGGAAGTCCGTAGACTTGGAGAGAAAACCAACCCACCTCAGCAAGCCACCAATTGCTTGTCGACACTTGCAATTGGCTCCGCGGCTTACCTGGCCTCCAAGGGGTCCGCACGCAACACGAAGCCAGATGCCAGAATCCGCACGCGAATCGGAGCACGCAGCGACCAACCGCACGACCGCGCGCCCCGCGGAAACAAAAACCGCACCGCAAGCTGCCAGAAGCGAAGAAATCGCAAAATCAATCAACACAGTCAAAACCGAGCATCCGACGGTGAAAAACAGCGCCCGACGGCGAAAAACAGCCCCGTCGGCGAAAACCAGCGCCCGACGGCGAAAACAGCTCCGTCGGCGGAAAAACTGCTCAAAACAGCTTGCGAAAACAGCTCGCGAAAACCCTGCGAAAACTGCGCAAAACTGCTCGCGAAAACCCTGCGAAAACTGCACAAAACTACTCGCGAAAACCCTGCGAAAACGCCTCGAAAGCCGCGCGAAAACCTGCGCGAAACTGTGCGAAATCAGCGAGCGAAAACAGCGAAACCGCTTGCGAAACTGCTCGCAACCTGCTCGCGAAAAACGGCGAAAACCTGCGCGAAATCAGCGAGCGAAAACAGCAGCCGACGGCGAACACCGGGCTCCGACGGCGAAAAACGGCGCCGGCACGCAAACCGAGGAGTCGCCCGCCATCCGGGAGCACGCCGAGCGGCGAAAACCCAGCCGCGCGACGAGGGAGGCCCGCCGCACGGCGCCAAACCAAGCAGCACCGCGCAGCAGCCTGCTGCGCGGTGCCGGAGCGCGCCGCGCAGCGCCCTGCGGCGCTGCGCGCGGCGCCCAGCGGCGCTGCGCGCAGCGCCCTGTGGCGCTGCGCGCGGTCGCGCGCCCGCGCGGCCCGCAGGCCCGCGCGCGGTCCTGCCGCGCGCGCCTGCGCGCGGCCAGGAGGTGCCGCGCGCACGCGCGCGGCCCTGCCCCGCGCCCCTGCGCGCGGCCCTGCCGCGCGCGCCTGCGCGCGGCCAGGAGGTGCCGCGCGCCCCTGCGCGCGGCCCTGCCGCGCGCGCCTGCGCGCGGCCAGGAGGTGCCGCGCGCACCTGCGCGCGGCCCTGCCGCGCGCCCCTGCGCGCGGCCCTGCCGCGCGCGCCTGCGCGCGGCCAGGAGGTGCCGCGCGCACCTGCGCGCGGCCAGGCAGCGCCGCGTGCCGCTCTTTGCTGCACGCGGCGCCGCGCCCAGCGGCAAGTCGCCGCAGGGTGCTGCCAACAGCAGCACCCTGGCGCCGCGCGTGCGCCGTTGCGCGCGCGCGCGGCCGCCGGCGACGGCAAATCCAACAAAAGCCCCGAAAAATCCAACAAATCCGAAAATCCAATTTTAGCTACTTAAAAACCAATTAAAAGCCCAAAGCACAAGAAAAACTGCACCAAACCTCTAAAAACCCAAAAATCGGAATTTTGCTTACCTCGTCGCCGCTCGCCGCACGCCCACGAGCAACACGCGGCCTCCAACGGCGAGTCCAAAAAATCCAAGAAGCTCCAATCCCTTTTCTTTCTTCTTCTTCTTCTTCCTTCTCCTCTCTTTTCTTTTCCTTTCTTTCTTGCTGCAGAGGGTGGAGGCTGGGGAAGCTTTTATAAAGCAAAAGCTAATTTAATTAATTAACTAATTAATTAATTCCAATAATCCAACTCCAACTCACTTTTTGCCTTCGGGCTCTCCGCCGCTGCCCGGAACTTCCCGAACTCCGCTGTAAATCGAAAATACACGCGCTCACAGCTTTTTCTCTTCAAAAAGCTCATCCGTTGAGGCGGGGTGCTCAAATCAATTACCGGCTCCAAAATTGCCAGTTCCAACTCACTTTTTGCCTCCGGGTCCTCCGCGTCAGTCCGGAACCTCCCGAACCTCGCTGTAAATCAAAAGTACACGTGTCCATAGCTTTTTCTCCTCAAAAAGCTTATCCGTTGAGTCGGGGTGCTCGAATCAATTACCGGCTCCAAAATTGCCAGTTCCAACTCACTTTTTGCCTCCGGGTCCTCCGCATCAGTCCGGAACCTCCCGAACCTCGCTGTAATCTGAAAGTACACCCGTTCCAAGTTTTCCCGAATTTCCGGCACTCCACGGTGAAGTCGGAAATTCCCAATCTCATCCTCAATCGGCCTACAAAGCCCGGAAAAACCCCGAATCGAGCTAGAGCTTCCGCGTTGATCCGAATCAACCCGGCATCCCCTGTAAACTCAGATGCAACAAGCCCAAGGCAACTCTCTGCTCCAAGCCATCCGTGTGGTCGGCGCGCTATCCAAAGCCCCGGTACTCTACATTGGTGCTTCATTTTCTTTGCAAGATTAATGATTTGATAAACGCATTACTCATAAGATCATAATGGATGTTTTTGAACTTGATCAACTTTAAAGGTTTTAATTTTTATAAATTTTCATTTCATTTCTTGGATATTATTGATAGATTTAGCATAATCTATTTCTTTGGATGTGAAATGATGACTTATGTTTCAAGTTGACATGCAAAAGTGCTTACAATCTTTTTCTGGATTTTCTGGAATTTTTTGAAATTTTTCTGAAAGAAAAAGTTAGAGCCGATCCGGACTGGAAAATCCGTTCCGGATCCCGAACGCAGGAAATTCCTGCGGGTAGCCGATCCGGACTGGATTCATGAGGCAGTCCGGACCGCGGCTAGGGTTTTATATGAAACAAAAGGGTTTTGATTTCTTTTTACAATAATCTTTTGTTTCCAAGTCTCCAGAACTTCTCTCTCTAGAAATCATTCAATTTGGAGCCGTTCCAACTAGAGTTCTTCGATTCAAAGTGAGTTTTCATGATCAAAACTTCGGTATTTCACAGTTTTTCTCTATTTTGCTCAAAACGTGGATGAAATCATGTAACTTTTTCGTTTGAGATTGATTTTTGATCAAATTTCTTTTGAAATAAGAACTCTGAGTTGATTAGTTTTGTTTATATGCTTGTTATTCTCTTGATTAACGGATTTTTAGGTTTCGATTTCTGAAAATTCGGTTTTAGGGCATATAATAGGAATTTTTGAAAATCATGGGATTGATCTATATTTAAAATTTCTTTTGCAAAACTAATTTGATTTCTAGTCTCTCTACATGATAATGATTGTTTAGGTACAATTTTTTAAATTTTTGAAAATAAACAATTTTTTCGTGTTCTTGAGTTGTTGCTCGCAGGACCTTCTCATTCACAAGAAATAGTAGAGATGGTATTCACTTGGATAATCGTTCTTCTAACTGCTATGGTTCACACTAGAGCAACGAACAAATTGAAAAGAGCAAAGAAAACTCAACGAAAGGGTGAGTCTGTCCTCGTTAAGGACTCAGAGACGGAATCAGATAAGGAAGACGTGAACTGGGACGAATTGATGGACGACGAAACAATGCCTATCAAGTCAAAAGTAAAGTCCCCTGGTTCACCAAAGGGAAAGACAGCACCTTCTGCTGTGGACAAAGGCAAAGCACCAATGCCATCAGCATCTATCTCGATGAAAAGAAAGAGACTAGCTCGACGGTTAGGACGAGCACGTGGAGTTGAAATTGACGAACCAATAGCTCTTGATTCTCCACCCCATGAGGAACAAGTGTCCATTAATTCAGACCATCTCAGGGCTTTTGAAAATCGAGAATGCATTGGCGAAAGACATGTTAACATTGGTGCTCTTTGAGACCACTCCCCAGAGTTTGGTAATCTTATTGAACAAGCCAATCTCCTTCAAGTGTGCAGCTTCCCAGAAATGCTTGGATATTGTTTACATCGGGTAAGGACCTTCTACACAAATGCGCGGCATCTTCAAGAAAATGAAGATGGTCCAATGGAGTTTTATACAAATGTCCAAGGGACAAGACTTAAAATAACTCCACAATTGATTGGCGAAGTATTAGGGATGCAATCTAGCAGGTCTGGGATAAACTACTTAAAAGGAAGGAGTTTAACGAATATGATGTGGGAAACTGTTGTAAGGGGAATATGTTTGGAGGGAACTCAGTCAACAGGCAAATCTGTCAAGTCCAAAGAACTTCGACTTGAGTATCGGTTTCTGAACTTCATTACATGTTACAATATTCTTCCAAACATGCAGACGAAAGTTTTAAGATGGGATCGAATACTGTTCTTATATCTCTTAGGACATCCGTCAGAGACAGTGGGATTAAATATCAATATTCCATACATCATTTGGAATAGAATGACAAGATACGTTGAGCATCCTCATCCCACAGAAAGAATCCCATTTCCATTGATCATAATGAGGATTTTGAAGAAATTTTAGGTTGATATCAGTTCGACAACTTATCAACACTGTTTAGGTATGATCAATGAGTCCACAGTTGTCAAGTCGTTCCATAAACTACCTCATGTCACCCCAACTCCTCTGCGTGGAACGAAACCCTCCGTCAGCACTTCTGCATCACCTTCAAGGCAAGCACCCATACCAGATGATGAAGCATCCGTTACATCGATCTTTAAGGAGCAGCAACGCTTATCATTTGAGCAAGAGCAAATTACTAAAGAGCAGAAGCGAATTTCTGATGAACTTGAACTCATCACAGCAGCCCAGATTACCTTAACCAAGAAGTTCACTTCAATGAACAAGTTGGTGAAAAAGATGTTCTCAAAGATGGGTTGTACTAGCTCTGAGGAATCGGAGTCTGAAGATTGATTTTCTTTCTAACTTTCTTTTGCAGGTTTTTAAGTTTTTAGTTCTTACATTTTCATTTACTCTTTGAACTTTTAACTCTCCTTCAGTTTTTGTAATTTTGGCTTGATTTAGTGACAAAAAGGGGGAGAGAACAATGAACAATGGTTACAACAATGGTTACAACAATGGTTACAATGGTTTGTAAGAACTGTGAACTTTGAACTTTGAAGGTAAGTACAACTCAACTTTGGTTTTGTATTGTGATTGAATGCATGCCTCGACTAACTATTCGACTAACTATTTGGGCATGTATTATTACTAACAAGTTGTTGTTGACTAACAAATTTATGACATTTGGATTTTAATGCTTAGAAGATATGTCTATTTCTGACTGTGATCTTATTACATATCTGAGGTTATGAATGTCATGGTGAGTATAAACTCTATCTCTCTGTTTGATTTTTGAATGTTGAACATTCTTGAGGTATCTAACGATTTTGTTTTGTCAAGAATTAATTCTTTTGCAGAGAGTACATATGTCTAAGTTTAGAGTCTATTTTAGGAGTTTATCTCATGTATTTATTGGTTCTCAAATGTAAATTTTTGTCGTATGGTGATAGCAACAAAAATATCTTTTTGAATTTTCTTAAGTGGATTTTTGTTTTGTCACGAAACCGCCAAAGGGGGAGATTGTTAAGGAATTTGTTTTGGCGTATTTCGTGAAAGTGGTTAAGTCTTGAAGATTGAAGATGAAGAAGTTTGAATCATATACCTCAATCTCAAGTAAGAAGAATTCAAAAGGATCAGGTACGTTTAACTAAATAATTTTGGTGATCCGAATACTTCTTATAGTGTAGAAACACTTGGATGGATTTTTAATCGCATAAAAATAAAAAACTGGACATATTATATGTTCAGGATCCGGAACAGGCAACTACAGTCCGGACCCCGAACATAGGGTAGTTCATGCGCAAATCCAGTCCGGAACACATCTGTTCAGTCCGGACCCCGAACGTGGATTTTGCAGAAACTGCATGAACAGTCCGGACCGTGGAGCTTCAGTTCGGACCCCGAACGTATGTTTTTCTGGAAATAGTCTGTCTTGCTACGACAGTCCGGACCGCAGTATTCCAGTCCGGACCGTCGTCCTGAAAAATTCCAGATAAGGTTAGTTTTTGATTCTTATCCTCTTCCAATGGTTTCTAACCTATAAATAAACCCTACGATTCATTTTTTAGGGTAATCCAACAGAATCCAAAAATAAGTTTTATCTCTGGGAAATGAACGAGAAAAATTAACGGAGATAAACTTATTAATCCACATATAGAGAAGAAAGGAAGTAACTAGATTTAATTCTATGTTTCTTCATCTATATTAATTAATTTGATTCTAGGTTTTCATACTCAGAATTTGAGTAGAATCAAATTAATGAATACTTAGATGGTATTTCCGATCTATCTTTGATCTAAGTATTCGGCGGATCATCACCATCCAAAAACAACGATTTTTCCAAAATCGGCGCGTGGACTCGCGTGGCCTTGTGGATTCAAGGTGCTACCGCTCTCGTGGATTCGGAGCGAGGTACGTTCGTGAATTCGAGACGTGCTAATGGGTGAAGACCGTGGATTCGGTCAGACGTCGTGGACTCGACGTTGGACGCCGTGGATTCGGCGTTGGACGCAAATCGTGGATTCGAGGCGCGTTGCGGAGCGAGCGGAGAAGATCAACTAGGAGCGTATGGAAAAAGGTTGAGTCCTCTGTGAGTGCGTTATATCACCTTTGTATGTGTTATAATTCTAGTGGATTTCACCGTGTTATCGGTCCCGTGGTTTTTTACTCCTGGTTTTGGAGTTTTCCACGTAAAAATCTTGCGTGTTATTTTTCATTTCCGCATTGGGTTTTATTACGCAAAGATTTTTGAGTGTTTATTGTTTACACCTATTCACCCCCCTCTAGGTGTTTTTTTCTGTTGGGTCGTATATAATACGGATCTAAATAGGGGAAGAAACACCTAGAGGGGGGTGAATAGGTGTAAACGTATAAACACTCCAAAAAATCGTTGCGATAAAACCCAATGCGGAAAATAAAATAACACGCAAGATTTTTACGTGGAAAACTCCATCACCGGAGTAAAAAACCACGGGACCGATAACACGGCAGAAATCCACTAGAATTAAAACACGTACAAGGTGATTTACCGTACACACTTACGACTCAACCTTTTCCATACGCTCCTAGAGGATCTTCTCCGCTCGCTCCGACGCTTCTCGAATCCACGATCTGCGCCCAACGCCGAATCCACGGCGTCCAACGTCGAATCCACGACGTCCGACCGAATCCACGGTCTTCACCCAATAGCACCCTTCGAATCCACGAACGTGCCTCGCTCCGAATCCACGAGAGCGATTGAACCTTGAATCCACAAGGACACGCGAATCCACGCGCCGATTTTTGGGGAAAATCGTTGTTTTTGGGTGGTGATGATCCGCCGAATACTTAGATCAAAGATAGATCGGAAATACCATCTAAGTATTCATTAGTTTGATTCAACTCAAGATGTGAGTATGAAAACCTTGAATCAAACTAATCAATATAGATGAAGAAACATAGAGTATTCTCTAATGATTTCCTTTCTTCTCTATATGTGGATCTATAGCCGTATAAGATGATATATGAAAATGACGGCTATGTGGATTGACCCTAGAAAGAAAGACATAGGGTCTATTTATAGGTTAGAAACCCTAGGAAGGAGATAAGAATCAAAAACCTGCCATTTCTGGATTTTTACGAACGGCGATCCGGATCGTGATAACTGGGATCCGGATCGTCATAACGAATCAGCCAATTCCAGAAAAACGAGGGTTCGGGATCCGGATCATGTGACTACGATCCGGATCGTTCATACAGTTCACCAAACATCAACGTTCGGGATCCGGATTGCGAAGCAAGATCCGGATCGTTCAAGGTAGATGGTAAACTCAACGTTCGGGATCCGGATCAAGAGACTACGATCCGGATTGCGACGATGTATGAACGAACCACCTTCGGGATCCGGATCGAACAGCCTGATCCGGATCCTGAACATGTCCCAAGTCCAGTTTTTGATTTTTATGCAATGAAAGACTCTTCCAAGTGTTTCTACACTACAAGAAGTATTCGGATCACACAAATTCTTTAGTTAAACATACCTGATCCTTTTGAATTCTTCTTTCTTGAGATTGAGTTAAATGATCCAACTTTCTTCACCTTCAATCTTCAAGACTTGAGACTTTCACGAAACTACGCCAACTCAAATTCCGTAACAATCTCCCCCTTTGGCGGTTTCGTGACAAAACATAGATCCACTAAAGAAAATTTCAAAAGATATTTTTGTTGCTATCACCATACAACAAAAATTTACAATGGAGATCCAAAATACAATACATGAGTTAAACTCCTAAAACAGACTCTAGACTTAGACATCTGTACTCTCTGCAAAAAGAATCATTCTTGACAAAAGAATCGTTAGATACCTCAAGAATTTTGTATCATTCAAAAAACCACAAACAGAGATGAAGTTTATACTCATTCATACTTACCATGACATTTATACATTCAGATATGTAAACAGATCATAGTTAAAACACCAACATATCCTCTTTGCAAGTAAAACCAAATGTCATGAACATGTTTGTGACAAACTAATATATATAAAGATATGTAATTGATCAGAGTTAAGAACCAACATATCTTCTATGCAATCAAAAACCAAGTGTCACAAACTTGTTAGTCCAACATCAACTCGTTAGTTATATTACATGCCCAAATAGTTAGCAAAAAGTTAGTCGAGGCATGCATTCAAACAAATGGAAAAACCAAAAGTTGAAGTTTCTACTTACCTTTGTGTTTCAACTTACCTTTGATGTTCCAACACATCCTCATGTTCAATCAAACATTGTTCAAGTTCTCTATAAACTCTCTCCCCCTTTTTGTCACAAAATTAGCCAAAAACACAAAAATTTAAGGAGAGTTAAAGATTTCAAAAATTGTTCCGAAAAATAAGAACTAGAACTAAAAGTAAGTCCTAAAGCTGAACTAACGTCTAAAAAGGTAAAATCCTGCACAAATCTGCACAAAAATTGTTAAATCACAAATTAGTCATCCGAGTCTGAGTCCTCAGACGCACTATATCCCATCTTAGTGAACATGTTCTTGATCAATTTCCTCATTGAATTACTTTCTTGGTCAATGTAATTTGGGATGCCGTTATGATCTCGAGTTCTTCAGACATTCGCCTTTGTTCTGATGCTTGTTGAGACGGTGAGGCCGAGGTGCCGACACAAGGTTTCGTTTCCAGTGGAATGTGTCGGAGTAACATGTGGTAATTTGTGAAGTGACTTCACAATCGTTGACTCATCTATCATCCCCCAACAGTGTTGATAAGATGTCGAGCTTATATCAATGTCAAACTTTTGTAAGATCCTCATGATGATTAACGGAAACGGAAGTCGCTCAGAAGGATGAGGATGCACAATATATCTTGACATTCTATTCCAAATTATGTAGGGGATATTCATGTTCAATCCTACAGCCTCAGAGGGATGACCTAAGAGATATAGGAACAGCAGTCTCTCCCATCTCATGACCTTAGTCTGCATGTTAGGTAGAATGTTGTAACACGAGATGAAATTTAGAAATCGGTACTCCAGTCGAAGATGTTTGGATTTTACACTTTTACCATTAGCTGATTTCGTTCCTTCCAAACAAATTTTATCTATCACTGTTTGCCACAAGGCATTCGTCAAACTTCTTCCTTTCAAAAAGTTGACCCCCGATGTGTTTAGATTCCATTCCAAGAACTTCGCCAATTAGTTGCGGAGTGATTTTAAGTTTCATCCCTTGGATAATTGTATAGAAATGCATTGATCCATGTTCTCCTTCTTGAAGATGTGTTGCATTCGTGTAAAAGGTCCTTACACGATACAAACAATACCCAGTAATTCGGGGAATCGGCAGACTTGGATGAGATTAGCTTGCTCAATCAAGGTTCCAAACTCAGGTGAGTGATTTCGGAGAGCTTCAATGTTGACATGACCGTTCACCGATGCATTCACGACGTTCAAACGCTCGAACGCGATCCATGCTGACGAACACTTCCTTCCACGCGAGGCGGGGAGTCAGGGACTATCGGTGTGTTAAAAATCAGCGTCTCGTCGTAGTCCAAAACGTCTAGTTACATCGTTTCCTTTTCACAGAGATGGTTGGTTTAGTCATAGGCGCTTTTCCTTTGTCCATGGGTGCTTTTCCCTTTGTCCATGGGTGCTTTTCCTTTCGAACCATCAGACGCCTTTTGTTCAGTCCATGATCATCATCATCCGTCAATGCCGCCCAGTCATCTCATGACAATCACCTCTGTGTCACTGACCTCGACAAATTCACCTTTTGTTGTGTTTTCTTAGCTCTCTTTAATTTGTTTGTGGCCCGAGTGTGCACTATTGTGACCAACAAAAGAATGATCCATGAGAATTCCATTGATCCAAATGCCTTAAGAAGATTGAAGTCCTGTGAAGACCAACTCAAGAACACATAGAAATTGTTAGTTTTCAAAGAATTTGAAAAATTGTACCCAAACAATCATAATCATGTAGAGACTAAGAATCAAATTAGTTTTGCAAAAGGACTTTTAAAATAGATCAATTGCATGAATTTCGAAAATCCTTATTATATGCCCTAAAACCGAAATTTTAGAAATCGAAGCCTAAAAATCCGTTAATCAGGAGAAAACCTAGCATATAATCAAAACTAATCTACCCAGAGTTCTTATTCAAGAAAGTTGATCAAAACCATCCACAAACAAGTGATCCAAGAATTCGTGCGTTTGAGGAGGAAAAAGAAAAACGGTGAAAAACCCGAGATTTTTTGACATAAACATTACTTGTAATTGCAGAACTTGAGTTAAGCTTCCCAATGAGAATGGAACTTAGAGAAGCGCTCTGGAAACTTCGGAACAAAAGATTC
>CM055076.1:13510222-13580204 GCA_029204045.2 Tillandsia leiboldiana
TTTTCCGCAGTTGAGGCAACGTGGGCTGTTGAAGGGCAGTTTTGCAGGGGGGGGCGGGGATGAGTTAGTAGGACAGGACGGCCCCACGTAAAATCCCGTCTCATGTGAGATGGTGGTAGTGGGCAGGAGCGTTCTAGTCAACAGGCACAGGCTTGATGGACCCTATGAGGCAGTCAGTTCGATTTGGGTCTATTGAGCACTTGGGTGCGAGTGGTCTCTTTTACTTTCATCTGTTCCGCTTTTTGAGTATATCGATAGAGGCATGGTAGTGTAGAGTAGCTCCACTTTTCTTGTTCAGATTTCATTGCACTGTTATCTTTTGCCTTAGTAGACTTAGTGGGCAGACCGTTGGGTTGTTGACGGCAACCACTGAGAGCTACTGTGGGAAGTAGTTCTCTCACACCCGTCGTGGTGTCTTTTTCCCCAGGAACTTTTCTTCCTGTTCCTGTTGCTCCAGTTGCTGATCCTTCTGACCGAGGCGAGGGAGTCGCGAGCTAGTTCCCTACCCGTCGTTGGAGTAATTACGGGGCGTGACATCTTACTACCAACAAGTTCTGTCCCTTATATCACATGATTCCTAGGGTTGTACCCTAACATGATCCAGTCATCAGTAATTACTCATTTCTACGCATGCAATATTTTCATATCCATCATAAAAATAATATTTATCCTCTAAGTCCTTTTTGCACATGAAAATGAATTATCTCCTTTTGGCAACCGACAGTTGCATTTATCATCTGTGTCCATCTACACATACAAATTATCCCCTATGTGGATAAATCATAAATATCACTTTTCTCTAAATTTCTCTACACATGCACATATATCATCGGTTATTGGCAACCAACAGTTGCTATTTTCATCTGTGTTCCTCTAAACATGCAATCTTATTCATAATTACCTAACGCCTCTAACAGGCTACTATCATGCTTCGAATCGAAAAGCAAAGGAGCAAGGGGAGAGGTCACCCAATTTCGGCAGAATTCCCACCTTGTAGTGTACCCATTGCTTGTAGACACTTGCAATTGGTCTCCGCGCGATTCCACTTGTCCCTCGAGCTTGCACGCAAAACGGTACACCTCCCTAGAGTCTGCACGCAAAACGGTGCACGTCCACCAAACCTGCACGCAAAACGGTGCGCGTTAGAAAAACTCACACGCAAAATGATGCGCGCCACTTCAGTCGGCACGCAAAACGATGCGCGTCAACTCAACGTGCACGCAAAACGGTGCACGTACCTCAAATCTGCACGCAAAACGGTGCACGTTCGACTGTAGGGTGCACGCAAAACGATGCACGCTTTCTAGTCCTGCACACAAATCGATGCAAAATATTATGGTCGCCACGCAAAACGGTGCACGATAACACGATCGGCACGCAAAACGGAGCACGTACCTCAAATCTGCACGCAAAACGGTGCACGTTCGACTGTAGGGTTGCACGCAAAACGATGCACGCTTTTCTAGTCCTGCACGCAAATCGATGCAAAATATTAGGGTCGGCACGCAAAACGGTGCGCGATAACACGATCGGCACGCAAAACGGAGCACGTACCTCGGGTTGGCACGCAAAACGGTGCACATTGCTTTTTTCCACGTTGCACGCAAATCGGTGCACTTTTTCTATCCCTGCATGAAAAATGATGTATATTATTAGAGACTGCACGCAAAACGGTGCGCGATAACACAACCGGCACGCTAAACGGAGCACGTACCTCGGGTTGGCACGCAAAACGGTGCACTTTTCTCTTTCAATGTTGCACGCAAAACGGTGCACGTTCTCCAAATTTGCGCCCAAAACTGTGCATTTTTGCCGAATCCGCACGCAAAACGGTGCATTTTCTACAACTTGCACGCAAAACGAGACGCGCCAAAACTGCCTGCGACAGTCCGGGCAGCAACGGTACAGTAGAACTCGGTCCCTAACACGCAAACGGCACAGGGGGTCAAATCTAATGTCCAAAAGGAGGCTAAAAAAAATTGTGCCAAAAAACCACAAAATTAACACGCGGGACCTACCTCGACGGAATCGCGTCGCCCATCTGATTTTTGGAGCACTTCGCGCGCTTCACGAGATCGCCGACGTGCCGCTCCAACCCACGAGATTCCCTCCCCCCCTCTCTCTCTCTCTCCTCTCTCTCTCTAGCGCTCGGGTGGGAGAAGAAAATGAGAAAAGAGAAGCTGCGGGGAGAAGGAAGAAAGAAGAAAAAAAAGAAGAAGGAGAGTTTCATTGGACCCGGTGCACAAAGCCCCCAATGGGGATCGCCATGTGGCGAGGAATTCGAAGTTCGAATTTCCCCCCACGCCGCGCCTCCTGCGCCACGCGGCCACGCGGGCCTGCTGCGCGCCTTGCGCAGCACGCATGCGTGCCTCGATCCGCACGCCGACGCCTTGGAAAATCCGTTTTTGTCTCGTTTTCTATCGTTTTTCGTCCGTTTCTGTCCAAATTTGACAGGCGGCTTCGTTTCGGCTTAATTTACCACAGAAAATTTTAAATTTCAGTTTGGGCCATTTCTGGGCCACCAAAAGCCTCGCTGTGTCCAGAATCATTGGCGGACCCCGTTCTAGCAATCGGATATCCGATCAACGCGAATTTTTACTGTGACCTTAAAACATAATTACACAGCTTCCGTAATTTTTTCAGAATTGTTTCGAACTGTTGGCGGGAGCCGTTCCCACTATCCGGCTCCGATTAACGCGGAACCTTTTCTGTGGTCTTAAAACATATTTACGGGCTCCCGTAATTTTCTCGGAATTTTCCGACACTGTGAATTTTCCGCTAAAAATCTGGGCCCCCTTTATCAAATAAAATTCCAGATCTCTCCATTTTAACCCAATTTGGGCCCAACTCGCGTCCAAATGTTCTTTACTTCCCTAACTTTCATAACAATAGTATTTCATACCATCTTCATTTACATTTATTTATGTGCCGAAAATCCGGTTACTTTACATTCTACCCCCCTTAAAATAAGGTTTCGTCCTCGAAACTTGAATCACATCTCGACTCATACTTGATCGAGAGGGAGGAAATCTTGCCCTCACTACTGGGCTCACTGTATATCGTGACTGGCATCAATTGCCTGCTCGCCGAGACTACACGAGCAACTCATTCTTGAATCCTTATCTCTATACAGGGAAATCTCAGACTTGGTGCCTGACCACTTTCACCAATTAGGTGAAGACACAGTTGAGCACTTGCTCACTCAATTGCCACGAATGACCCAGTTTTTTTTTGCTTGCGAAATTTTCACTTTAATTCCGCCATCATTCTTTTCACAACGAGGTTGCATCTGCAACCAATTACACTTAAATCATTTTTCCGATCGCTTCACTGCCTATGGTGGAGGGCAAAGGCCAATCCACAAGTCCTCAGCTATCATGCACGCTGCTAGTGCTCTAAGTCCACGGGTTATCAGCTAACCCGACATCTCAGACTACTAATAGGTTCACAGACCACGGTCAAATAAGAGCCTATAGCCCAAATACTAGTCCAACACTGTACAACGGCTCTCGCTAGCCCACAGACCCAATCGTCATACTGGTAGATCCACACTTAGGATTAATACACCAACACTCCCACTAGGAGCTACAATACCTCAATCACCACTAGCACTACGGCCTGATCATATCACACTCTCCATGTACTATCCGCCTCAAGGCTCACACGTGGCATTCCACGTTCTCGAGTCATTGCTCGGACTACCGCCCCGACCAAATCTCTATCATGCCACCGCCCTCAGGTCTCGGGCCGCTGTCTCTCACAGCCGACTGCGCCTGCCCACTGGGCTACAGGCCCACAGTCCACAAACATGGTCCAGGCACGGATCGTCCCCAAGCGAGCCCGCTAATCGTCGCCACGCGACCACTACGCTCACTGAGCAAAAATCAACTAACCAGTCGTCAATCCCCGACCCGAACTCTCTATCAACTCTGTGATTAACTCGCAAATCCTGCGGTGGCAATCCTCGCCATTACACCGATCCATCAGAACGGCGCCACAAAACTCTCGCTCTTTCGAGAGGTTCTCGCATCCTGAAGCCTACTCTAGGCTTCACCAACACTACTACGGGGCAACCTAGCCACAATCAACACGCCACACGGTCACTACCGTCATCAGGGCGAACTCACGCCGCCAGGCCCGTAAATCTTCCTTGCCCTAACCCTCAGGGCACTGCAACTTGGCTCTCGCGACATAGCGATCACCATTTACCTCGCGAGTCGGTCTCTTACTGGACCTTACTAACCATACTTTGCCAGCAACCTAGCTGACACAAGCGTAAACACCCTATGCTGAAGGTGTTGGCTGCGCCGACAAAAGTTCGGCGGCCACAGCCATTTCTTTACTGTCGCCCCTACGGGCGGCGACGCCGTATACCTATGCGTCATTTATGCAGCATCAACTTGTTGCGCTATCAGTCACTGGAGCCCATCTATCTGCTCCACTGTCACGCTGACGTTACTCTTAGGCGTCGAAACCTGTCTTCCTGTCGGCGGGGAATTTCCGCCGACGGCAAGAAGGTCTGACCTGCTGCTGGACCACTCCAACAGATGCGGTTCCCTGCTATCGCAGCTCGTATACGTCGTTTGACCCCGAGCCCTCTCGTGACTCGGGTCAAAACAGGTGCGTCTCCCTATGTGGTGTCATCGCTAATATGCACACCACAACGACACAACCAGCCCAAGTTTAGCCATTTGAGCAACGCGCAGTCTATACACCGACAAAAAGGCTCGTCGACCCAATCATGCGAAAGTATAAGAGGGTAATCCTTTTCATCTCCAACATACGTTGTCGGCCGCCAACGTAATATTCGAAGAATGAAAGCTCGTCGCCCTCGATCAGTCCCAACATCCTTTTTGGGAACAACAATAACCAATCAAATACTTTCGCCCAATAATCCACACACTCTCTCGTGCTAATCCCTAGGGTCTCCCTAAGGTTCACTAACCACCTAGGACTAGTCCTAGGCTCTGATACCACTCTAATCTGTCACGCCCCGAGTTCGCCAATTTGTACGGTTCGGGCACGCCAACAGACCCGCCAATCGAGTAAGACCTGTTTCTACCCGAAAGGAACGGTAACATCCCTAATAACACATCCAGTGTATGCGGAAGCTGTATATCAGAGCACTAAAAATCACTATAAATTTAAAACTTTCATTCAATAACGAATAGTTAATGCGGAAATGAAAGCATACAGGAGTGAACCATAAATTAAACTTACTACACTTTACACTTTCTGAACTTGCAAATAAAATTATTACATTTCCTTTACATAAATTCCTCACTATACAAGGTTCACTCAAGAAATACATAAATGGGATACCTCTGCTAGACCCTCTAGGTCACCATGCTGCTGGGCCCTTGCCCCTGTCGTATGCCTCGCTGTCTGCATCTGATCCGTCTCGACCGCTGCATCCATTCCCGAGCCTGTGGGGGTAGTCACCCAAGGGGTGTGAGAACTTCATCTGAGTTCCCAGTGGGTTCAACCACCGAGAAAAAGTGTCCTACACCACTTGGTCCAATGGAAGCAATAATAATAGTGCTAGGAAACTAAATCCTCAATATCAAAATGCAGCTATGCATATAACATATCACTACACTATCTGTGTATAACCATCTATCTAGCACTACTCTGTCTAGCCACGCTAGGCTGCTAAGCACCAACTCGGCCACTATGCCGCTGAATACAGGGTCCAACTAACCCGGCCACCTTGGCCACTCTATTTTTCTTTATTCTTTAGATTCTGGTGCTTTAGTTCAAGTTAACCCTCAGAAATTCTTATCCAACGGGCCCGAGCCCGGTAGTCTTGCTACCATAAGATAAGATTTCTAAGGTTGTCGATAACACCCCGCAAGTGTTACCCCGCCCAACGGGGAACTTGTCATACGGGTCACTGCCCGGGAGAGGGACACTGCCCATGGCTCCGACAAGATCTACGTTTCACCCCCGAAGGTACGCCCATTTTATCTTTTTATATTTTCTTTCTTTTCTTTCTACTTTAGTTCTTAGCCTCTTGCCTTTGAACACTTGCTTTCCTTTCTTATTCAGGCTTATAGCTCCCTTTTTGCCACTGGCAAATCACTTTCTCTTTTCTTTAAGCATTAGCTCCTTCCTTTCACTTTTAGCCATTCGAAAGTACCTCGTCCGACGGTGTCACTGCCCAGGGAGTCCTGTTCCACTTGACAAGTTTCAAATTCAAAGGCGCCAATTACATTTTCTTTATGCTTTTAGCCACTTTTAGCTTGCTTTTAATCTTTGCCTTTTAGCAACAATTTTTTTCCTCTTATCCTAGGTCTTGCCATAAGAATAACTAGAGAGTCTCCTGGACTCTTAAACATTTCTCTTTTATTTCTTTAACTCAAATTGAAGTTAAAGTTATTATCCATTTGCCCAGACACCCTATGACCTTCTAGGGTTATATTTGATCAACTCTTTAAACTGGGGATCTCATCCCACATTTCTGATTCCTCACTGAATCCTAGAGTTAACTAAACTCTGTTTTCCTGCTTCACCATTAACTTAGAGTTACACTGACTCTAATTCCATGTTCCACTGTTATCTTAGAATTACATTGACTCTGCTTTTCTGTTTTCCCCTTTCATATCTCCACACTTGATCCACCTTTTCCATCCTCCTGATTCCTTACTGAATCCTAGAGTCAACTTGACTCTATTTCCTGTCTGTGAGTTTAAACTTTCTAGCTCAACTTAGGTTCCCTTTACCTAAGTCCCATGTCATACTTGTCCTAGAGTTCCATGACTCTATGCTGACCTCTAGTTCACCTTAGGTTTACTTACCTAAGTTCCATGTCATACTCATCCTAGAGTTCCTTGACTCTATATTGAACACTAGTTCTCCTTAGGTTCTCTTACCTAAGTTCCATGTCATATACACCCTAGAGTTTTCTGACTCTATGTTGATCACTCTATCCAGTGTCCTTAGGTTATCACCTAAGACCATGCCACTCATCCTTCCTAGGATAACTCCTAAGTTGATGTCACTCGTCAAACCCCTAAACTAGGTTTTCTCCTAGTCTTACTACCAACAAGTTCTGTTCCCTTATATCACATGATTCCTAGGGTTGTACCCTAACATGATCACAGTCATCAAGTAATTACTCATTTCTACGCATGCAATTATTTTCATATCCATCATAAAAATAATATTTATCCTCTAAGTCCTTTTTGCACATGAAAATGAATTATCTCCTTTTGGCAACCGACAGTTGCATTTATCATCTGTGTCCATCTACACATACAAATTTATCCCCTATTGTGGATAAATCATAAATATCACTTTTTCTCTAAATTTCTCTACACATGCACATATATCATCTGTTATTGGCAACCAACAGTTGCTCTTTTCATCTGTGTTCCTCTAAACATGCAATCTTATTCATAATTACCTAACGCCTCTAACAGGCTACTATCATGCTTTGAATCGAAAAGCAAAGGAGCAAGGGGAGAGGTCACCCAATTTCGGCAGAATTCCCCACCTTGTAGTGTACCCAATTGTTTGTAGACACTTGCAATTGGTCTCCGCGCGATTCCACTTGTTCCCTCGAGCTTGCAAGCAAAACGGTGCACCTCCCTGGAGTCTGCACGCAAAACGGTGCACGTCCACCAAACCTGCACGCAAAATGGTGCGCGTCAGAAAAACTCACACGCAAAACAATGGCGCGCCACTTCAGTCGGCACGCAAAACGATGCGCGTCAACTCAACCTGCACGCAAAACGGTGCACGTACCTCAAATCTGCACGCAAAACGGTGCACGTTCGACTGTAGGGTTGCACGCAAAATGATGCACGCTTTTCTAGTCCTGCACACAAATCGATGCAAAATATTAGGGTCGGCACGCAAAACGGTGCACGATAACAGGATCGGCACGCAAACGGAGCACGTACCTCAAATCTGCACGCAAAACGGTGCACGTTCGACTGTAGGGTTGCACGCAAAACGATGCACGCTTTTCTAGTCCAGCACGCAAATCGATGCAAAATATTAAGGTCGGCACGCAAAACGGTGCGCAATAACACGATCGGCACGCAAAACGGAGCATGTACCTCGGGTTGGCACGCAAAACGGTGCACGTTGCTTTTTCTACATTGCACGCAAATCGGTGCACGTTTTTCTATCCCTGCACGAAAAACGATGTATATTATTAGAGACTGCACGCAAAACGGTGCGCGATAACACAACCGGCACGCTAAACGGAGCACGTACCTCGGGTTGGCACACAAAACGGTGCACTTTTCTCTTTCAATGTTGCACGCAAAACGGTGCACGTTCTCCGAATTTGCACCCAAAACTGTGCATTTTTGCCGAATTCGCACGCAAAACGGTGCATTTTCTACAACTTGCACGCAAAACGAGACGCGCCAAAACTGCCTGCGACAGTCCGGGCAGCAACGGTACAGTAGAACTCGGTCCCTAACACGCAAACGGCACAGGGGGTCAAATCTAATGTCCAAAACGAGGCTAAAAAAATTGTGCCAAAAATACCACAAAATTAACACGCGGGACCTACCTCGACAGAGTCGCGTCGCCCATCTGATTTTTGGAGCACTTCGCGCGCTTCACGAGATCGCCGACGTGCCGCTCCAACCCACGAGATTCCCTCCCCCCCTCTCTCTCTCTCTCTCTCTCTCTCTCTCTCTAGCGCTCGGGTGGAGAAGAAAATGAGAAAAGAGAAGCTGCGGGGAGAAGGAAGAAAGAAGAAAAAAAAGAAGAAGGAGGAGTTTCATGGGACCCGGTGCACAAAGCCCCCCAATGGGGAATCGCCATGTGGCGAGGAAATTCGAAATTCGAATTTCCCCCACGCCGCGCCTCCTGCGCCACGCGGCCACGCAGGCCTGCTGCGCGCCTTGCGCAGCACGCATGCGTGCCTCGATCCGCGCGCCGACGCCTTGGAAAATCCGTTTTTGTCTCGTTTTCTATCCGTTTTCCGTCCGTTTCTGTCCAAATTTGACAGGCGGCTTCGTTTCGGCTTAATTTACCACAGAAAATTTTAAATTTTCAGTTTGGGCCATTTCTGGGCCACCAAAAGCCTCGCTGTGTCCAGAATCATTGGCGGACCCCGTTCTAACAATCCGGATATCCGATCAACGCGAAATTTTTACTGTGACCTTAAAACATAATTACACAGCTCCCGTAATTTTTTCAGAATTTTTCGAAACCGTTGGCGGAGCCCGTTCCCACTATCCGGCCTCCGATTAACGCGGAACTTTTTCTGTGGTCTTAAAACATATTTACGGGGCTCCCGTAATTTTCTCGGAATTTTCCGACACTGTGAATTTTCCACTAAAAATCTGGGCCCCCTTTATCAAATAAAATTCCAGATCTCTCCATTTTAACCCAATTTGGGCCCAACTCGCGTCCAAATGTTCTTTACTTCCCTAACTTTCATAACAATAGTATTTCATACCATCTTCATTTACATTTATTTATGTGCCGAAAATCCGGTACTTTACAGTCTACGAGACTGGAGAAAGAATAAAATATGGTTTCTCCTAAGTCAATTCCAGCATGATAGTGTAGCAGAAAATGGTGGCCTAACTAGGTGACCATACAAGCATGCCAAGTCCTTGGAAACAATAAACGAGAGTAAAACATATAGTAGCAAAGCATACTACAATATTCCCACTATGATATACCAATCTCGCATAAATAGGTTACTGAATAAACATGTATGATCTCTATATCATCTAGTGTGGGATAAATATAATCTGTCTATTGCACGCTTAGTCTCTAGTTCAACAAGCATGTACCATTATCAGGTAAACATCAATCCACATGATCTAGGCCGTTTCCATGCTTACCTCTCGCTCATATTGGTTGCACATTAAATTAGGCATGCTATCAATCATAGAGGGTGACATTCCCACAGGTAAGTTTATCTTAACCATACATGAACATCCCCTATTACACCTCCCATAAGCCATAACATGCATAAAAACCCTGCCATTCCCCTAGACAGTTATCATTACTAAGTTTACCCACCTGAAGCGCTTAAACCAAGGCAAACCTGAAGTCGGTGAAGAGCGCAGACGCTCACAGTCCACATTCTGCCGAAACTGCATCCTCGGTACATGTCGCGAAAGCCTCGGCTCCAAACAGCTGAAAGTACCCCGAAATCAAAGTCTTCAGATCCAACGGGTCCAGCAACACTTGGAAACACCCCTGGGTACAACAATAAGGTCCAACATTACTCTTTTATTCCAAAATTTTACCAAGTATACACAGTCTGAAAATCAGTCCCAAAGAAGTGCTTATTTCACCTGTCCAAAGTGCCCAAAAAAATCCAATAAAAATATCACAGCAATCCTCGCGTCGATACCTTCGAAACGAGTACCTGCACGTCCAATTCCGAGCCCCGTAGGCCGAGTTACAAATTCCACAGTACATGTGCGCAAAACCACACAGCAACATAACTGTAATTCCATTTACAGATAATGGGAAGAACATATACCTTCGGGCAAAACTCAGAAAAATCCAAGAAAAATACTGTGATATTCCTTGCGTCGAGTAGATGAAAAAAGTGTCAAGCACGTCACCAAACGATGTCCGGTTGCGGAGATATCGCCGAAAAACCACGCCGCTGTCCAAATCTCCTTCACAGAAATGGCGTCACAGTAAGCTCGAACAAACACCTCGAAAAGCGCGAAATGAGGGAAAGCTGAAAATACCTAGATCGTAGATCTGTCCGTCGCGGATCCAGCGGCGAAGAAATCGCTCAAAAAGATGGTCGGAGTAGGCCGGGGGAGCTCGCGCACCGAAACGCGACGAAGGGGAACCCAAATGGACGAGCGTCGCGCCGCGCCGTAAAAAATGAAACCTCGATAAGCGTGCCACCAAAAAACTCAAAACTTTGCAGATGGAAGCAGCATAGCTCGGGGATCATCTTTGCCGAAGACACCATGGTGAGAGGAGGCTCGGAAATGGCGGAAAAAGGGGAAGGAATGAAGCTCGGATCGCTTTTATAGGCTCCAGGAAACAAATCGAAAAATACCGAACGTGTCCCCACTTTCGGGCGCAGGGAACTTTCGGGCGCGCACTGTAGCAGCCCGAAAGTTTCCCCGGGCGCGCACTGTAGCAGCCCGAATCTCCCCTGGGCCTCCACGTCGCCCGCCAAACAGGTGACAGCAATCCTGACCAACCACCGCACGACACGTGGCACGCACCCAGTCAACGCGTCGCTGCCACGCCCACGTGCGCGCTGTCAGCGCCGCCTGCGCCCCCCTGCCAGGCACGCTTCCCGAGGCGCTCCCCAGCCAGCTCCGTGGACCGAGCGCGCTGCACCGCACCAACCACACGCCGCCACGTGTCACCCTCCGGTCCACCATACACCGCGCCTTTTCCCGTGGACCGCGCCCCCTGCGCCGGCCAACCGGGATCCGCCACGTGGCCCGCGACCGGTGCACGCCTCCGCGGTGGACCGCGCACCTGCCCGCGCCGCGCTCTGCCACTGCCGCCGCTGCCCGCCGCCGCCGCCGCTGCCCGCCGCCGCCGGAACAGTACCAAGAAGCCTCGAAAAACGTGTGCATCATCCGGGCTCCGAAAAATACAAGTGAATAGTCCATTTTCAACGTTTTCGCACGCTGAATCCAAATCCGAAGTCCGATTTGCCAAATTCCAACTCTAAAAATTGCCGAAGGCATCCGGAAAGGTGTTCCTTGGTCCAAACTTCGCACTGAGTCCAATTTTAATATCCATTGCGCGCAAAACCACTTCTAAGCATTCGACGGGGCCAATTGATCACCCACGTGATCCATTTAACACTCTGAGTCCATCACTAGCGTCCAATTGGTGCACAGGCACCACCGACGCGCCACATAGGCCTCCAGGAGCTGCTGGTCAACCAGTAATCTCGTCGCGGGGATCCGGGTCCTCACAAATATTAATCTTGCAATTTCCTTATACAATCATCCTTACTAGGTTACCTCTCAATAACATACAATGTACCCTAAACATGCATGCATTCTAACATATAGAATTAGAGAACCGTTCACCGGTTCTGGAGATGAAGCAACCCACCTGAAACGTTTTCCGCAGGCAAAGCCGAAGTCGGTGAAGTGCGTAGTCACACGCTATCCAAAATCCGCTGAAACTGCACCCTCGGTACTCAGTCGCACAAGCCTCTGCTCCAACCAACATCGCAATTACAACACAATAATCAATACCCCACAACACCCAAACAGCACATGCTATTTTTACAAACCAGCAGAGAAGAGGGGGATTTTCACCTGCGTAGTCCTCCAAAAATCCCAGAAAAATCACGGTTGCGATCCTCGAGATGAGTAGATCCAAAACGTGTATTTATACACCCCGTTCCGACACTTGTAGGCCAAGATATAAATATAAGAACGCGGTAAGCCGAAGTATCCACAAACAAAAATCTGTAGGAAACCAGTCCGAAAGAAGAATAATTATCACCTTCAAAGAATCCTCCAAAAATTCCAGTAAAAATACGGGTGCGTTCCTCTCGAAGCGTAGATATCAATCGAGTGCTTAAACGCCTCATTTCGATGCTCGTAGACCGAAAAAATCCAACAATACTCCACCGCTGTCCCGTACCTCACAGCAGTATAAAGGGTCATAGAAAAGCCTCGTTAACCGTGCCAAAAACCCAAAATAAGGCAAAGTGATCAACACAAAAATCGAAGACATACCTCTTGTGAACGCGCTGCCACAAAAATCAGCACAAAAGTCCATCGGGGTAGTCCAGGGGGTTTCTCGGACTAAAAAGCGACGGAAAAACCAACCGAAAGAGGAACGTCGCAGTGCGCCGAATCGCAGATATCGCTGATGTCGCGGTCTCCAAAAATCTCAAAATCAGTGGAGCGCAAGTGGAAGAAGCCTCTGTGAAAACCCCAGCTTAGAAATCCCTCAAAAAGAGTGAGAAAACGAAAGAAAAAGCCCTTTTATAGTCTCATCAAAAAAACACTTCGGGGTACATTTTCGGGCGCCCGAAATGTTTCGGGCGCAAACAGGGAACACCAATGGCAGCAACCGGATTCACCCGGGCGCGCCACGTGTCCCGTTCCACGCCGCAGCAAGGCGCGGCCAACCGGGCCGCGCCACGTGGCCCTACCCGCGTGCGCAGGTGGTTGGCGCCAGCCAACCACCACGCACCACGTGGCCACGTGCGTGCCTGCCCCCGCCTGCCGCGCTGCCACGCCACCGCCGCCTGCCAACGCGGAGCTGCCACGTGTCCCCGCCGGTCCACCATACACCCCGCGCGCTCTCCCGTGAACCGAGCGCGCTGCGCCCGCCAATCCGCGCCTGCCACGTGTCCCTCCGGCCGGTCCACGGCCCCCCATGCACCAAAATGCACCAGAAACTTCCAGGTATCCGTTTTTGGGCGTCCGGACTCAGAAAAATACAAGTAAATAGTCATTTTCTATCATTTTTCCGCACTGAATCCAAATACGGCCTCCGTTTTGCCCAATTCCGCTTCTAAAATTTGTCGAAGGCATCCGGATAAGTAATCTTAATCTAATTTCCACGCTGAGTCCAATTCTTGAGTCTGATTCGCGCACAAATACCTCCAACACACAGCATCGGTCTCCAGAAGCCGCTAACCACACCGCAAAAGCTCAGTGGAGATCTGGGTCATCACATTCTCCCCCACTAAAAGAAAGTTTCGTCCTCGAAACTAACACAACTTTAAAAGGAGTCTCAAACACAAGAAGGTAGGTATCCATCAACACCGTCTCCAGCTCTCAAGTCGCCACTCTCACCCCGTGATTACTCCTCGATAACAACAATCACCAGTACGGCATGGCCCGATTGTACAAGCCTCTCATCACACGAGCCAGAATTTGCAACGGGCGTCCCTCGTACTCCAAGCACTCACAGATCACAAGTGGAGCGAGTCAATCACGAGCGAGGGATCCAAAAGTATAACACTCCTGAGCTGAGACATGGAAAAACCTCAGGGACTCCAACCAAAGCTGGGGGGGAAAGGAAAGAATAACCAGTGCAACACGCACCAACATCAAACTCAAGTGTACACCCAACAAGGGCGACCAGAAATGTAGTGAACCGGAATTTTGGTATATAAATAAATGTAAATAAAATGGTATGAAATGCTATTTTATTGAATTTATTGAGGTAAAGGATGACCTGGAAACGAATTGGGCCCAAATCGGGATTGGAATGGGAGATCTTCAATCTTACATGAGAAAGTGGGCCCAGATTGTAAGTGGAAAATTCACAGTCTCGGAAAATTCTGAGAAAATTACGGGAGCTCCGTAAATGTCTTTTATGGCCACAATAAAAGTTTCGCGTTGATCGGACACCCGGATAGAGAGAACGGGCTCCGCCAGTGAATTCAAGTATAGTGGGACTTTTGGCAACCCAGAGAGGGTCCAAACTGAAAAGTTTAAGTACCAGGAGGTAAATTAAGTTAAACTGTGGCTGCCCGTCAAATTTGAGCGAAAACGGGCGAGAAACGGGCAAGGACGGACGAAAACGGGCGAAACTGGGCTTGGGCCCAAGTTTCGGGCGCCCGAAAGTGGGAACGGGGCGCCCGGAAAGCACTGTAGCAAACCCAGTTTTGGGGGCTGCAGTGAACCGGGCTGCACTGTAGCGAACCCGGTTCACTGTAGCAGCCCGGTCCGAAAAATATGCCCCCGAAAGTTACTGTAGCGGCCCGGATCCCGAGGCAGTTGGCACGGATCCCGAGGTAGTTGGCACGGATTCCGAGGCAGCTGGCACGGATCCCGAGGTAGTTGGCACGGATCCCGAGGCATGGGCGCGAATCCCGAGGCAAGCCTTTCCCGCGCAAGGCGCGGGGGCGCGCGGCCCGAGGCGCGCGTGGTAGGTGGGGAGCGCCACGTGTCGCTCCGCCATTGGTTGCGCTGACCGACGGCTGCAGGCGTGCGCGGGGAAGGCGCGGCGGTACTGTAGCGGTGTCAGCGTGCAGGGCCACGTGTCGGCCTCCTATTGGATGGTCAGCGCGATGTGACGCGCTGACGGGACAGGACGCAACCACCACGAGAGGAAGTGCGGTCCACGTGGCGGCCTCCTATTGGCCGCCGCGGTTCGTTGGTCGCGGTGCACGGGTCCAGGGCCACGTGTCGCCTCATCGTTGGCCGAGCGGTGCTGACGTGGCGCCCAGCTGGCGCAGCATGGACGCGTGGACCGCGGCGGGCTAGTTACTGTAGCCGCCCGAAAGTTTTCGGGCGCCCGAAAGGATGCGCCCGATAGTCCGAAAATGGCCTATTTAGGCCCGAATTGCCCCATTTTCCTCCTTTTCTCCGGTTTGGCTTCACCCGAGCGTACCAGGAGGCGAACCGGGCGATTTCGCCTGGGGTTTTCGAGGGCGCACGAGCGCGCCGTGGACTCCGTGGAGCGCGCAAGATGTTTCAAAAAGGGCTGATGGGCACGTTGGACGACGCGACGATGTTGAGGTAGGTCCCGTATGCCATTTTGCGGTATTTTTGTCGCAGTTCTTACATTTCCTTTTGGATTTTGGATTTGACCCCATGCCCACGTGCATGTTAGGGACCCAACTTTTCTGTGCCGTTTTACTGCGCGAGTTTCGCGGGCGTTTTGGACGCGCCTCATTTTGCGTGCAAGCTCGTGGAGGTGAGCACCGTTTTGCATGCGGATTCGGTAAATGCGCGCAGTTTTGGACGCGAACTCGGAAAACGTGCACCATTTTGCGTGCAAAGTTGAAAAAGGAACGTGCACCGTTTTGCGTGCCGACCCGATGTACGTGCTCCGTTTTGCGTGCAGGTTGGACTAATGAGCACCGTTTTACGTGCAGACTCTAACATTGTATCTCGTTTTTCGTGCAGGACGGGAAAAGTGTGCACCATTTTGCGTGCAACCCCACAGTAGAAAGTGCACCGTTTTGCGTGCCAATACGGGGTACGTGCTTCGTTTTGCGTGCGGGTTGGACCAATGCGCACCGTTTTACGTGTAGATTCTAATAATTTACATCATTTTTCGTGCAGGGCTAGGGAAAATATGCACCGTTTTGCGTGCAACCCTACAGTCAGACGTGCACCGTTTTGCGTGCAGATTTGAGGTACGTGCACCGTTTCGCGTGCAGATCGTGTTGCCGCGCATCGCTTTGCGTGCCGGCTGAAGTGGCGCACACCATTTTACGTATGGGTTTTTAATGACATGCACCGTTTCGCGTGCGGACTCGAGGGATGTGCATCGTTATACGTGCAAGCTCGAGGAAATAAGTAGAATCGCGTGGAGACCAATTGCAAGTGTCTACAAGCAATTGGGGACACTACAAGGTGGGGAATTCTGCCGAAAATGGGTGACCTCTCCCCTTGCTCCTTTGCTTTTTGATTCGAAGCATGATAGTAGCCTGTTAGAGGCGTTAGGTAATTATGATTAAGATTGCATGTGTAGATGGATTCAGATGAAAAAAGTGCAACTGTTGGTTGCCAGAGATAGAGGAGTAGATGTGCATGTGCAAAGGGACACAGAGGAAAAGTGCAACTGTTGGTTGCCAAAGATATATGATGATTATGCATGCGTAGAGATAATTATTATTTTATGAATAAGATGAAAATAATTGCATGCATGAAAAAGGATTAGCTATTATGATTGTGATCATGTTAGGGTATAACCCTAGGAATCACGTGACATAAGGGAACAACATTTGTTGGTAGTAAGACTAGGAGAAAACCTAGTATAGGGGTTTGACGAGTGACATCAACTTAGGAGTTATCCTAGGGTGGATGAGTGGCATGGTCTTAGGTAATAACCTAAGGACACTGAATAGAGTGATCAATATAGAGTCAAGGAACTCTAGGACAAGCATGACATGGAACTTAGGTAAAGAGAACCTAAGGTGAACTAGTGATCAGCATAGAGTCAGGGAACTCTAGGACAAGTATGACATGGAACTTAGGTAAAGGGAACCTAAGGTGAACTAGTGGAGTTTGAATTCACAGACAGGATATTAGAGTCAGTGTAACTCTAAGATAAAGTGGAACAGGAAAATAGAGTTAAGTTAACTCTAGGATTCAGTAAGGAATCGGGAAAGCGGGATAAGATCCCAAGGTTAAAGAATTAAACAAATATAACCCTAGAGAGTCATAGGGTGTCTGGGCAAATGGACAATAACTTTAACTTCAATTTGAGTTAAGCAAAGAAAGTGAAATGTGTAAGAGTCCAGGAGACTCTCTGGTTACCCGTGTGGCAAGACCTAGGGTAAGGGATGAAAAAGTGGGTAATAAGCAAGACAAGCAAATTGCTTAAGATAAAGAGAATGAAAAGAGGATATAAATGACGCCTTCGAATTTGAGACTCGTCAAGTGGAGCAGGACTCCCTGGGCAGTGACCCGTCGGACGAGGTACTTTCGAAAGGCTTAAAGTTAAAAGCAAGCTAAAAGTGGCTAAAAAGCATAAAGAGAATGTAAATGGCGCCTTCGAATTTGAGACTCGTCAAGTGGAGCAGGACTCCCTGGGCAGTGACCCGTCGGACGAGGTACTTTTGAAAGGCTTAAAGTGAAAGTAAAGAGCTAAATGCTCAAAGAAAAGAGAAAGAGATTTGCCAGTGGCAAAATGGGAGCTATACGCTCGAATAAGAAAGGAAAGCAAGTGTTCAAAGGCAAAGAGGCTAAGAACTAAAGTAAAAAAGAAAAGAAAGAAAATATAAAGATTCTACGGTGAAACCAGCCCAGGTTGGAGGTACGGGCAGTAATCCCTCTCCCGGGTAGAGACCCGTTCGTGACGTTTCTTCCGTAGGACGGGGTAACACTTACGGGTGTTATCGGCAACCTTAGAAATCTTATCTTATGGTAGCAGGACTACCGGGCTTGGGCCCGTTGGATAAGAATTTCCGAGGGTTAACTTGAACTAAAGCACCAGAATTTAAAGAATAAAGAGAAAATAGTGTGGCCAAGATGGCCGGGTTAGTTGAACCCTGTATGCAGCGGCATAGTGGCCGAGTTGGTGCTTAGTAGCCTAGTATGACTAGACAGAGTAGTGCTGGGTCGATGCGTATATACAGACAGTGATATATTATTTTGCATAGCTGCATTTTGATTTCGAGGATTTTAGTTTCCTAGCACTATTATTATTGCTTCCATTGGACCAAGTGGTGTAGGACACTTTTTCTCGGTGGTTGAACCCACTGGGAACTATGTCGTAGTTCTCACACCCCTTGGGTGACTCCCCCCCACAGGTTCAGGTATGGATGCAGCGATCGCGACGGTTCAGAGGCAGACGGCGAGGTATACGACAGGGGCAAGGGCCCAGCATCATAGAGACCTAGAGGGTCTAGCAGAGGTATCCCATTTATATATTCCTTGAGTGAACCTTGTATGGTGAGGAATTTATGTAAAGGAATTGTAATAATTTTATTTGCAAGTTCAGAAATGTAAAGTGTAATAAAGTAACGCATGGTTCACTCTTGTATGCTTTCATTTCCGCATTAACTGTATGTTATCGAATGAAAGTTTTAAATTTATAGTGATTTTTAATACTCTGATATTGAGCTTCCGCATACACTTGTTGTGTTATATTGGATGTTACCGCTCCTTTCGGGTAGGAAAAGGCCTTACCCAATTGGCGGGTCTGTTGGCGTGCCCGAACCGTACAAATTGGCGGACTCGGGGCGTGACAGATTAGAGTGGTATCAGAGCCTAGGAATAGTCCTAGGTGGTTAGCAACCTTAGGGAGACCCCTAGGGATTAGCACGAGAGAGCGTGTGTATAGTTGGGCGAAAGTATTCGATTGGTTATTGTTGTTCCCAAAAAGGATGTGGGACTGATCGAGGGCGACGAGCTTTCATTCTTCGGATATTACGTTGGCGGCCGACAACGTAATGTTGGAGATGAAAAGAAGTACCCTCCTATACTTTCGCATAATTGGGTTGACGAGCCTTTTTGTCGGTATATAGACTGCGCGTTTCTCAAATGGCTAAGTTTGGGCTAGTTGTTTCGTATTGGCGATGACACCACTTTGGGAAGCGCACCTGTTTCGACTCGAGTCACGACAGGGCTCGGGGTCAAGCGACGTAGACGAGCTGCGATAGCAGGTGGCCGCACTTATTGGTGTGGTCCAGAAGCAGACCAAGCTTCTTGCCGCTAAGCGGAAACTCCCCGCCGACAGGAAGACAGATTCCGACGCCTATGAGTGGCGTCAAGGCGACGGTCGGAGCAGATCAATAGGCTCCAGTGGCTGATAGCGCAGCAAGCTGAGGCTGTATAGTGACGCATGAGTATATGGCGTCGCCGCTTGTAGGGACAATGGTAGAGCGAGTGGCAGTGGCCGCCGAGCTTTTGTCGGCGCACCCCGCACCTTCAGCAAGGGGTGTTATAAGCTTGTGTCAGCTAGTTTACTGGCAAAGTGTGATTAGAAAGGTCCAGTGAGAGACCGACTCATGGAATGCTGGTGATCGCTATGTTGCGAAAACCGAGTAAATATGTCCTAAGGGTTAGGGCAAGAAGGATTTACAGGCCTAGAGTAGGCTTCAGGATGCGTGGATATCTCGATAGAGCGAGAGTTTTAGTGGCGCCGGTCTGATGGATCGGTGTAATGGCAAGGATTGCCACCGCAGGATTTGAGTGTTAATCACTAGGATGGTGAACTGTTATTGTGGTGCCTCGACCCTATTAGAAGAGTTGCACAAGAGCCGTAAGGGGTACGTAAGCGAATTGCTTAACACGGGATTTTCGCGAGTTAGCGTGGGGGCGTGGGACGCCCAACTGTTTGGGTGCTCATGGAGCACAAGTATTGTTTAGCCAGAGAGAGCTGATTAGGTGGCGTGTTAGCCTTTGCCCAGTGTGGCCAGAGTTGATAGAGAGTTTGGGTCGTGGATTGACGACTAGTTAGTTGATCTTGCTCAGTGAGCATAGCGGTCGCGTGGCGACGATTAGCGGGTTCGCTTGGGGATGATCCATGCCTGGACCATGTTTGTGGACTGTGGGCCTGTAGCCCAGTGGGCAGGCGCAGTCAGCTGTGAGAGACAGCGGCCCGGGACCTGATGGCGGGGCATGATAGAGATTTGGTCAGGGCGGTAGTCCGAGCGATGACCCGGGAACGTGGAATGCCACGTGTGAGCATTGAGGCTATTAGTACACTGAGAGTGTGTTATGACCAGGCCATAGAGCTAGTGGTGATTGAGGTACTGTAGCTCCTAGTGGGAGTGTTGGTGTAGTAATCCTGAGTGAGGATCTACCCGTTTGATGATTGGGTCTGTGTGCTAGTGAGAGCCATTATACATCATTGGATTAGTTTTGGGCTATAGGCCCTATTGGACCGTGGTCTGTGAACCTATTAGTAGTCCGAGATGTCGGGTTAGCTGATAACCCGTGGTCTTAGAACGCTAGCAGTGTGTGAGATAGTTGAGGACTTGTGGATTGGCCTTTGCACTCCACATTAGGCAGCGGAGTGACCGAAAAATGCGGTAAAAGTAATTAGTTGCAGATGCAACCTCCTTGTGAAAGATAAAAGGATCGCGGAATTAAAGTGAAGATTTCGCAAGATGAGACTTTGCCAATTGTGGCAATTGAGAGAGCAAGTACTCAACTGTGTCTTTCACCTACTTGGTGAAAGTGGGCAGACACCAGGTCTGAGTCGTCCCTGAGTTGAGATAGGGATCCAGGAATAAGCTGCTCGTGTAATTGTGGGCGAGCAGGCAATGTGATGCCGGTCACGAGGTTCAGTAAGCCCAGTAGTGAGGGCAAGTTTTCCCCCTCTTGATCAAGTAGGAGTCGAGATGTGACTCAAGTTTCGAGGACGAAACTTATTTTAAGTGGGGTAGAATGTAGTGAACCGGAATTTTGGTATATAAATAAATGTAAATAAAATGGTATGAAATGCTATTTTATTGAATTTATTGAGGTAAAGGATGACCTGGAAACGAATTGGGCCCAAATCGGGATTGGAATGTGAGATCTTGAATCTTACATGAGAAAGTGGGCCCAGATTGTAAGTGGAAAATTCACAGTCTCGGAAAATTCCGAGAAAATTACGGGAGCTCCGTAAATGTCTTTTATGGCCACAGTAAAAGTTTCGCGTTGATCGGACACCCGGATAGAGAGAACGGGCTCCGCCAGCGAATTCAAGTATAGTGGGACTTTTGGCAACCCAGAGAGGGTCCAAACTGAAAAGTTTAAGTACCAGGAGGTAAATTAAGTTAAACTGTGGCTGCCCGTCAAATTTGAGCGAAAACGGGCGAGAAACGGGCAAGGACGGACGAAAACGGGCGAAACTGGGCTTGGGCCCAAGTTTCGGGCGCCCGAAAGTGGGAACCGGGCGCCCGGAAAGCACTGTAGCAAACCCGGTTTTGGGGGCTGCAGTGAACCGGGCTGCACTGTAGCGAACCCGGTTCACTGTAGCAGCCCGGTCCGAAAAATATGCGCCCGAAAGTTACAGTAGCTGTCCAGATCCCGAGGCAGTTGGCACGGATCCCGAGGCAGCTGGCACGGATCCCGAGGCAGTTGGCACGGATCCCGAGGCATGGGCGCGAATCCCGAGGCAAGCCTTTCCCGCGCGAGGAGCGGGGGCGCGCGGCCCGAGGCGCGCGTGGTAGGTGGGGAGCGCCACGTGTCACTCCGCCATTGGTTGCGCTGACCGACGGCTGCAGGCGTGCGTGGGGAAGGCGCGGCGGTACTGTAGCGGTGTCAGCGTGCAGGGCCACGTGTCGGCCTCCTATTGGACGGTCAGCGCGATGTGACGCGCTGACGGGACAGGACGCAACCACCACGAGAGGAAGAGCGGTCCACGTGGCGGCCTCCCATTGGCCGCCGCGGTTCGTTGGTCGCGGTGCACGGGTCCAGGGCCACGTGTCGCCTCATCGTTGGCCGAGCGGTGCTGACGTGGCCCCCAGCTGGCGCAGCATGGACGCGTGGACCGCGGCGGGCTAGTTACTGTAGCCGCCCGAAAGTTTTCGGGCGCCCGAAAGTCCGGAAATGGCCTATTTAGGCCCGAATTGCCCCATTTTCCTCCTTTTCTCCGGTTTGGCTTCACCCGAGCGTACCAGGAGGCGAACCGGGCGATTTCGCCCGGGTTTTCAAGGGCGCACGAGCGCGCCATGGACTTCGTGGAGCGCGCAAGATGTTTCAAAAAGGGCTGATGGGCACGTTGGACGACGTGACGATGTTGAGGTAGGTCCCGTATGCCATTTTGCGGTATTTTTGTCGCAGTTCTTACATTTCCTTTTGGATTTTGGATTTGACCCCATGCCCACGTGCATGTTAGGGACCCAACTTTTCTGTGCCGTTTTACTGCGCGAGTTTCGCGGGCGTTTTGGACGCGCCTCGTTTTGCTTGCAAGCTCGTGGAGGTGAGCACCGTTTTGCGTGCGGATTCGGTAAATGCGCGCAGTTTTGGACGCGAACTCGAAAAACGTGCACCGTTTTGCGTGCAAAGTTGAAAAAGGAACGTGCACCATTTTGCGTGCCGACCTGAGGTACGTGCTCCGTTTTGCGTGCAGGTTGGACTAATGAGCACCGTTTTACGTTCAGACTCTAACATTGTATCTCGTTTTTCGTGCAGGACGAGAAAAGTGTGCACTGTTTTGCATGCAACCCCACAGTAGAAAGTGCACCGTTTTGCGTGCCAATACGGGGTACGTGCTCCGTTTTGCGTGCGGGTTGGACCAATGCGCACCGTTTTACGTGTAGATTCTAATAATTTACATCGTTTTTCGTGCAGCGCTAGGGAAAATATGCACCGTTTTGCGTGCAACCCTACAGTCAGACGTGCATCGTTTTGCGTGCAGATTTGAGGTACGTGCACCATTTCGCGTGCAGATCGTGTTGCCGCGCATCGCTTTGCGTGCCGGCTGAAGTGGCGCACACCATTTTACGTATGGGTTTTTAATGACATGCACCGTTTTACGTGCAGGCTCGGTGGACGTGCACCGTTTTGTGTGCGGACTCGAGGGATGTGCATCGCTTTACGTGCAAGCTCGAGGAAATAAGTGGAATCGCGTGGAGTCCAATTGCAAGTGTCTACAAGCAATTGGGGACACTACAAGGTGGGGAATTCTGCCGAAAATGGGTACCTCTCCCCTTGCTCCTTTGCTTTTTGATTCGAAGCATGATAGTAGCCTGTTAGAGGCGTTAGGTAATTATGATTAAGATTGCATGTGTAGATGGATTCAGATGAAAAAAGTGCAACTGTTGGTTGCCAGAGATAGAGGAGTAGATGTGCATGTGCAAAGGGACATAGAGGAAAAGTGCAACTGTTGGTTGCCAAAGATATATGATGATTATGCATGCGTAGAGATAATTATTATTTTATGAATAAGATGAAAATAATTGCATGCATGAAAAAGGATTAGCTATTATGATTGTGATCATGTTAGGGTATAACCCTAGGAATCACGTGACATAAGGGAACAACATTTGTTGGTAGTAAGACTAGGAGAAAACCTAGTATAGGGGTTTGACGAGTGACATCAACTTAGGAGTTATCCTAGGGTGGATGAGTGGCATGGTCTTAGGTAATAACCTAAGGACACTGAATAGAGTGATCAGTATAGAGTCAAGGAACTCTAGGACAAGCATGACATGGAACTTAGGTAAAGAGAACCTAAGGTGAACTAGTGATCAGCATAGAGTCAGGGAACTCTAGGACAAGTATGACATGGAACTTAGGTAAAGGGAACCTAAGGTGAACTAGTGGAGTTTGAATTCACAGACAGGATATTAGAGTCAGTGTAACTCTAAGATAAAGTGGAATAGGAAAATAGAGTTAAGTTAACTCTAGGATTCAGTAAGGAATCGGGAAAGCGGGATAAGATCCCAAGGTTAAAGAATTAAACAAATATAACCCTAGAGAGTCATAGGGTGTCTGGGCAAATGGACAATAACTTTAACTTCAATTTGAGTTAAGCAAAGAAAGTGAAATGTGTAAGAGTCCAGGAGACTCTCTGGTTACCCGTGTGGCAAGACCTAGGGTAAGGGATGAAAAAGTGGGTAATAAGCAAGACAAGCAAATTGCTTAAGATAAAGAGAATGAAAAGAGGATATAAATGACGCCTTCGAATTTGAGACTCGTCAAGTGGAGCAGGACTCCCTGGGCAGTGACCCGTCGGACGAGGTACTTTCGAAAGGCTTAAAGTTAAAAGCAAGCTAAAAGTGGCTAAAAAGCATAAAGAGAATGTAAATGGCGCCTTCGAATTTGAGACTCGTCAAGTGGAGCAGGACTCCCTGGGCAGTGACCCGTCGGACGAGATACTTTCGAAAGGCTTAAAGTGAAAGTAAAGAGCTAAATGCTCAAAGAAAAGAGAAAGAGATTTGCCAGTGGCAAAATGGGAGCTATAAGCTCGAATAAAAAAGGAAAGCAAGTGTTCAAAGGCAAAGAGGCTAAGAACTAAAGTAAAAAGAAAAGAAAGAAAATATAAAGATTCTACGGTGAAACCAGCCCAGGTTGGAGGTACGGGCAGTAATCCCTCTCCCGGGTAGAGACCCGTTCGGGACGTTTCTTCCGTAGGACTGAGTAACGAAAATATAAAAATAAAACGGGCAGACCTACGGTGAAACCTGCCCAGGTTGGAGGTATGGGCAGTAATCCCTCTCCCGGGTAGAGACCCGTTCGGGACGTTTCTTCCGTAGGACGGGGTAACACTTACGGGTGTTATCGGCAACCTTAGAAATCTTATCTTATGTCACGCCCCGGGGTCGAAACTGCGACCCGGGCTCGCCAACAGATCCGCCGTCTGTACGGAAACTGCCGTACAGACGAAGCGTCTAACCTGCAGAAAGAATCAACTACAGTATACAGATATCAGAGCGGAAAGTAAACTACTAAAAACTGAAAACCCAACACTGTACAACTGAAAATAATACAATATCCATCTCCCAAATACGATCGTATACAAAGTCCTCTGATACAAAACTCAAAAGGGAGGTATCTCCAATAAATAAATTCTTTCTTTTCTTTTCTTTTTCTTTCTCTTTTTGCTTTAGTTCTAAGCCTCTTTGCCTTTGAACACTTGCTTTTCTTTCTTATTCGAGCTTGTAGCTCCCTTTTGCCACCGGCAAATCTCTTTCTCTTTCCTTTGAGCATTTAGCTTTTCGCTTTCACTTTAAGCCTTTCGAAAGTACCTCGTCCAAATGTTCCTTACCATACATAGTTCACTCAAGAAATATAAAACGGGATACCTCTGCTAGACCCTCTAGGTCTCTCAACAGAGGAAAAAGAAGTAAACTAATCTACTGAAGCTCTCCTCTGAAGGGGTACCGCTACACTCCAATGACGGGTAGGGAACTAGCTCGCGACTCCCTCGCCTCGGTCAGAAGGATCAGCAACTGGAGCAACAGGAACAGGAGAAGAAGTTCCTGGGGAAAAAGACACCACGACGGGTGTGAGAACTACTTCCCATAGTAGTTCTCAGTGGGTGCCGACAACAAGCCCAACGGTCTGCCCACCAAGTCTACTAGAGGTAAAAGATAACAGTGCAATGAAATCTGAACAAGAAAAGCTGGAGCTACTCTACAGCTGCCATACCTCTATCTAAATACTCGAAAAGTAGAACAGATGAAAGTAAAAGAAACCACTCGCACCCAAGGTGCTCAATAGACCCAATCGAACTGACTGCCTCATAGGGTCCAGTCAAGCCTGCGCCTGTCGACTAGGAACGCTCCTGCCCACTACCACACATCCACATGAGGACGGGATTTACGTGGGGCGTCCTGTCCGACTAACTCATCCCTTGCGCAAAACTGCCTCACAGGCCCATCGTTGCCTCCACTGCGGAAAACTGCCTCAACAGGCCAACCATCGTATCCACAGCGGCATCTCAGGACGCGACTCCAACTGAGTAGAACGGCGCGGCATAGAGTATCAAACATTGGCATATGCAGGCTAGTCAAAATCCACGCTCACTCTCAGAACGGTAGGACTCAAGATCCCCAAATATCTCGCACAACAGTCGGAGCACACTCGACGACTCAGCTGATCGGCTAACTCGAAACACGAGACACTAGCCTCTCCAACAGCTCGCAGCACAAAGCTCACTGGCTGGAGATACTCCACAGCCAGGAACGACCCACAACTCAGGGTAACAAAACAGATCGGACAACACTCAACGACCTGGGACCACCGTCAACCCCAACGGTTCCCAACAATACGGACCGGAAGATACTCGACGGCCCGGGACTACCGTCTACTCAACGGCTCCCTCCTACGACAGCGTAAAAGGGAAACAAGACCTCTCGGGACTACCGTTTACCCAAACGGCTCCCCGCACAGATAAGCAACCCGCTACAACTACCAGACTCCACTCTGCTCCCAAGCAAGAGTGCAAAAGCATCCCACACTAAAAGCAAGTCCCGACCTCTCGGCCCACTACCCGGGCGAGAAAAACACTATGTCCAGGGATGAAGGAACAGTGTGGATGTCTAAGCATAAATAACCCTAGCCCAAGTGAGGGTTTTCTACTAGTCTGGTTACACATACAACATATGACGGGGGTGCTAGGTCAAGTTCCACGATAACTATATTAACAGATAATAAAAGGAATAACAATTCCTACAATCTAGCATACTACACAATGAAATAAACTATCATGCATAGTCCTACATCAGTAGAAATACTGTACAGTCCATAAAACTTGGAGATAAGGCCACCCACCTCGATTTGCCACCAATTGCTTGTAGACACTTGCAATTGGCCTCCACGCGATCCGCACGCAAAACGATGTCCGCTGCCGGAGTCCGCACGCAAAACGGAGCACGGTGCCGGAATCCGCACGCCAAACGGAGTCCGCACGCAAAACGATGTCCGCTGCCGGAGTCCGCACGCAAAACGGAGCACGGTGCCTGAATCCGCACGTCAAACGGAGTCCGCACGCAAAACGGTGCACGGTGCCGGAATCCGCACGTCAAACGGAGTCCGCACGCAAAACGGTGCACGGTGCCAGGATCCGCACGCAAAACGGAGTCCGCACGCAAAACGGTGCACGGTGCCAGGATCCGCACGCAAAAACGAAGTCCGCACGCAAAACGGTGCACGGTGCCGGAATCCGCACGTCAAACGGAGTCCGCACGCAAAACGGTGCACGGTGCCAGGATCCGCACACAAACGGAGTCCGCACGCAAAACGAAGTCCGCACGCAAAACGGTGCACGGTGCCCAACACAGAAAAGAGCAAGAGGGTCAATTACAGTCTAAAAGAACGCTCCAAAAACTGTACAAAAATACAGTAAAAGCAAAGCGCGGGACTTACCCGACCGCGCCGCCGCCCCCGCAACGCCCCCATCGGAAGCCTCGCGCGCTCCACGAGGCCCGCGACGCGAAACTCCATCTCCCACAACCTCCTCCCTCACTCCCTCTCGCTCTCGGGGTGCAGAAGAAGGAAAAGAAAGGGAGAAAAACGCTTGCGGGGGAGGAAGAAGAAGAAGAAAAGAAGGGAGAGAGGGAAGGTGGTCCACGGCCCACGGTGCATGGTGCACCCGCCGGTCCACCGCACCCATGCGGGTGCACCCGATCCAGGCAAGGCCAAGGCGGGCCACGTGGCGCGTGGTAACGCGCCCGCCACACGGGCGCGTTACACCGCGCCCCCCTCCCAGGCGCGGGACACGCGCCCGCCACACCGGGCGCGCGTGCCCCCGCGCCCGCGCGGGAGCGAGTGGGAGCCCGCCACGTGGCGGGCTCCCCGCGTTCCGTGCCGGAGCGCGGTTCCCAGTGCGCGCCAGCACGCCTTTTGCGCGCCTCGGGGAGCGTGCCGCCGCGCCACCTCGGGATCTGCGCCGCGCCTCACCTCGGTTTACGTGCCACGTCGCCTCGAAAAACGCGCACGCCTACCGGACTCCAAAACCAACAAATAAATAGTCCATTCCTAGCGATTTCGCGCGCTGAATCCAAAAACGATGTCCATTTCTCCAAATTCTCATCCGAAAATTACGGAGTGCCCCCGGATAGCCCACTCGATCCGATTTTCGCGCCGGGTCCATTTTTAAAGTCCGATTTGCCAAATTCCAACTCTAAAAATTCCCGAAGGCGACCGGAGAGGTAAACTCTTATCCAAACTTCGCCCGGAGTCCAATTTTGACATCTGAATCCTGCGAAATCACTTCTAAACACCCGACGGGTCCTCCATCTTCCCACGGGGTCTCAATTTAAGCCCGAAGTCCACCACTTGTGTCCAAATTGTGCGCAACCCACGCAGGCCTCCAGTGATGCAAGCAAATCCCAAATTGCATCACAAATCCATTTCTGGGCCCCCAACACGCGCACCAACACCCCCAACGGCGACCGAAAGCCGCCCAACAACCAGCAACCCTACGCGGGGGATTCCGGGACCTCACATCCTCCCCCACTAAAAGAAAGTTTCGTCCTCGAAACTAGATCAAGCCCATCAGGAGTCAAGAATACCACGGCTAGGTATCTAACAATACGCCTCCAGCTCCCCCACTCGCTCCTCGTGATTACTCCGCAACAACAACAACAAGTACGGTATGACCCGATGTGCAATTCTCTCATCTCTCGAGCCAGAAATTGCAACGGGCGTCCCTCGTACTCCAATAATCACAGATCTCAAAGGGGCAAGTAAATCACGGGCGAGGAAAAATCACATCACTACTGAGCTGAGACGTGAAAAAACCAAGGGCTCCACTAAAAGGCTGGGGGAAAAAAAACTGAAATAACCACAAGTGTAATACGCACCAAACCACAACATGGTGCCACCCTCAACAAGACGACCCGAAGCATACCCGCAGACTTGTCCAATAAGGAAGGGAAATCCAATAAGTTGGGGTCTTCACTCGGTCGCTTCCCGATCCAAAACCACCCGAGTGTTACTCAACTGCAGGCTACCCTCAAAAGGGATCCTCAAGAGACACAATCTCGTGCCACAGTTGGTCGCTCAACATGCTATCATAACCCCAACGGACCCACGGGTCGAAGTCGGTCCCTCAACTCATAAAGAACACCCTGTCGGGGACCAAACCGTCGGTGAGCGGGACTGAAAACTGGCGCACAAGGCGATCATAAAGCTGATGCCCAACTCGCGGTCAAAAGTCCGAAACATCCAAAAGACTCTCACCGTTGTGTACCTACAACGTGGCATCACTGCCGTGCACCCACGGCGTGGCATTACTGCCGTGTACCAACGGCGTGGCCTCACTGCCGTGCACCAACGGCGTGGCCTCATTGCCGTGCACCAACGGCGTGGCATCACCACCGTGTATCAACGGTGTGGCATCACCACCGTGTATCAACGGTGTGGCATCACTGCCGTGTATCAACGGCGTGGCATCACCACCGTGTATCAACGGTGTGGCATCACTGCCGTGTATCAACGGCGTGGCATCACCACCGTGTATCAACGGTGTGGCATCACTGCCGTGTATCAACGGCGTGGCATCACCACCGTGTATCAACGGTGTGGCATCACTGCCGTGTATCAACGGCGTGGCATCACCACCGTGTATCAACGGTGTGGCATCACTGCCGTGTATCAACGGCGTGGCATCACCACCGTGTATCAACGATGTGGCATCACTGCCGTGTATCCACGGTGTGGTATCACCCAAGCATCAAGGCCTCAGATCCTCACAGTCCTATACCCAACACTACCTCGAAATCCCGGAGCTGAGGAAGGGCCAAAGATCAATAGGCAAAACCAGGGCCCCAACTGCACTGGGCAGGACCAACAACACTCATCTATGTGAAACACGTGATCAGGTATCTGAACCTCACGAGCACAAGCTAAGGGTCCTATCTCTAGCCCATAGATCAATGCAAATGCCCTACAGAAGAAAAGAATGCGATGCTCCGGTAACAAATAATGCTCAGGTGCGTGAAGGGGAGATAAGATTAATACCTGCCACCTCGTGGCTAGCTGCCCCCGAATCCTCATTCTGTGCGACATAGACACTCCCACTCGGGGTGGTCGTCCGTCGGACTGCCGCGAAGAAGTGGCCCTAACTATCTGGCCATAACCTGTCGAAACTCCGCCTGTCTGGAAGAGCGGAGGAGGAGGAGCCGAAGCTGCCAATGTGACTGATGACCCCGCTTTAGGACAAGACCATGATCTGTGCCCTGCCTGTGGTCACACTACGGCGCAGAATGCAGCCCACCACCAAGGACACAGTCATCCCGCTGCTGCTGCTGATACATCGGCCGCGGAAAACCTCCTGGTCTCTGTCTCCTCTGAGACTCACAACCCTCAGACTGGGATCGTGGCGGCCCCGGGGTCTCGATCTACTCGACTGTCCAAACTCAGGCGGCACTGGATGCCTCTCCCCGGAGCTGGTCCCTGGCGCTCCGTCTATCCCTGACATGATCACTGATCCTCGGTCAACCCGCTAAGCATGCTCAATCGCTGCATCTAACGTTGGCACCCGCCGAGAATACACCAAGTGATAGATATTCCGATGCAGTCCTTTCTCAACTAGCTCAACCTCCTGGGCCTCATCCAGGCGACTTGAGGTACACCACTCAACAATCGCAAAACTCGCGAACATACTCCAGAAGAGGTCGACTCCCCTGCTGCAGGAGTCTAAGATCCCCTTCCAGCTTCTGCTTACACTGTCAGGAAAGAAGGCCCTGAGCCGCAAAGCACGAAACTGGTCCCAAGTCAACAACTGCGCTCCCGGTAGTCCATTCAGGATGAACTCGACGCCACCAAATCTCGGCGTCCTGTTAGACCATCTCAATTTCAGCAAAGCAATCACCTGGTAACTCGACCAGGGCATGTACCCACCTGGTAACTCGGCCAGGGGTATGTACCCATCTGGTAACTCGGCCAGTGGAAGGTGTCCTCCTGGTAACTCGGCCAGGGCATGTGCCCACCTGGTAACTCCGCCAGGGCAATGTATCCATCTGGTAGCTCGGCCAGTGGAAAGTGTCCTCCTGGTAACTCAGCCAGGGCATGTGTCCACCTGGTAACTCAGCCAGGGGCAATGTATCCATCTGGTAGCTCGGCCAGTGGAAAGTGTCCTCCTGGTAACTCGGCCAGGGCATGTGTCCACCTGGTAACTCAGCCAGGGGCAATGTATCCATCTGGTAGCTCGGCCAGTGGAAAGTGTCCTCCTGGTAACTCAGCCAGGGCATGTGTCCACCTGGTAACTCAGCCAGAGGCAATGTATCCATCTGGTAGCTCGGCCAGTGGAAAGTGTCCTCCTGGTAACTCAGCCAGGACATGTGTCCACCTGGTAATCCAGCCAGGGAAAAATGCCCTCCTGGTAACTCAGCCAGGGAAAATGTCCTCCTGGTAACTCAGCCAGGGAAAATACCCACACAGCTGGGATCGCCGTCACTCTAAACGGCTCCCACAACAACACCCCACTCATAGGCGAGAAGAACCGACCGACGCGGCAAAGATCCAAAAATCCCGATAGACTAGTGTCTAGAACCCCAATCAAACAAGAACAGACTCAAGGATCAGCCTATCGAAGTCCTCGATCCTTTACCGTTCAGGGATTTGGCCCTTCTCGGTTAAAGTGGGAAACTATCTCAACGCACAAACTCCTGGGTCTCGCTCTGCTCTGATGGCTCTGTCTCCCGCTGCTCGGGTACTCATCAGATGCGGGGTGTGTCCTCTTCACAACACGACGTCTCAGGGGTATCGCAATCCGCTGCACAATAACAAACGTCAGGACACAACAACCATACTACCCAATCCAGCGAAAGTCTAAGACATGTCATCCATTCCAGAGTATTATGTTGTCGGCAGCCAACATAATCGCTTAGGAATATAAGCATGCCAAACACTCATCCCGTCTCTTGGGAGAGGTAAAAACTCAATCAGGACTCTCGCTAAAAGTCACGACTCTCACGTAGTCGTCCTAATATCCAACCACAAGCCTAGGGTTTCTAAGTCCACCACGACCTACAACCTAGGCTCTGATACCACTCTAATCTGTCACGCCCCGGGGTCGAAACTGCGACCCGGGCTCGCCAACAGATCCGCCGTCTGTACGGAAACTGCCGTACAGACGAAGCGTCTAACCTGCAGAAAGAATCAACTACAGTATACAGATATCAGAGCGGAAAGTAAACTACTAAAAACTGAAAACCCAACACTGTACAACTGAAAATAATACAATATCCATCTCCCAAATACGATCGTATACAAAGTCCTCTGATACAAAACTCAAAAGGGAGGTATCTCCAATAAATAAATTCTTTCTTTTCTTTTCTTTTTCTTTCTCTTTTTGCTTTAGTTCTAAGCCTCTTTGCCTTTGAACACTTGCTTTTCTTTCTTATTCGAGCTTGTAGCTCCCTTTTGCCACCGGCAAATCTCTTTCTCTTTCCTTTGAGCATTTAGCTTTTCGCTTTCACTTTAAGCCTTTCGAAAGTACCTCGTCCAAATGTTCCTTACCATACATAGTTCACTCAAGAAATATAAAACGGGATACCTCTGCTAGACCCTCTAGGTCTCTCAACAGAGGAAAAAGAAGTAAACTAATCTACTGAAGCTCTCCTCTGAAGGGGTACCGCTACACTCCAATGACGGGTAGGGAACTAGCTCGCGACTCCCTCGCCTCGGTCAGAAGGATCAGCAACTGGAGCAACAGGAACAGGAGAAGAAGTTCCTGGGGAAAAAGACACCACGACGGGTGTGAGAACTACTTCCCATAGTAGTTCTCAGTGGGTGCCGACAACAAGCCCAACGGTCTGCCCACCAAGTCTACTAGAGGTAAAAGATAACAGTGCAATGAAATCTGAACAAGAAAAGCTGGAGCTACTCTACAGCTGCCATACCTCTATCTAAATACTCGAAAAGTAGAACAGATGAAAGTAAAAGAAACCACTCGCACCCAAGGTGCTCAATAGACCCAATCGAACTGACTGCCTCATAGGGTCCAGTCAAGCCTGCGCCTGTCGACTAGGAACGCTCCTGCCCACTACCACACATCCACATGAGGACGGGATTTACGTGGGGCGTCCTGTCCGACTAACTCATCCCTCGCGCAAAACTGCCTCACAGGCCCATCGTTGCCTCCACTGCGGAAAACTGCCTCAACAGGCCAACCATCGTATCCACAGCGGCATCTCAGGACGCGACTCCAACTGAGTAGAACGGCGCGGCATAGAGTATCAAACATTGGCATATGCAGGCTAGTCAAAATCCACGCTCACTCTCAGAACGGTAGGACTCAAGATCCCCAAATATCTCGCACAACAGTCGGAGCACTCTCGACGACTCAGCTGATCGGCTAACTCGAAACACGAGACACTAGCCTCTCTAACAGCTCGCAGCACAAAGCTCACTGGCTGGAGATACTCCACAGCCAGGAACGACCCACAACTCAGGGTAACAAAACAGGTCGGACAACACTCAACGACCTGGGACCACCGTCAACCCCAACGGTTCCCAACAATACGGACCGGAAGATACTTGACGGCCCGGGACTACCGTCTACTCAACGGCTCCCTCCTACGACAGCGTAAAAGGGAAACAAGACCTCTCGGGACTACCGTTTACCCAAACGGCTCCCCGCACAGATAAGCAACCCGCTACAACTACCAGACTCCACTCTGCTCCCAAGCAAGAGTGCAAAAGCATCCCACACTAAAAGCAAGTCCCGACCTCTCGGCCCACTACCCGGGCGAGAAAAACACTATGTCCAGGGATGAAGGAACAGTGTGGATGTCTAAGCATAAATAACCCTAGCCCAAGTGAGGGTTTTCTACTAGTCTGGTTACACATACAACATATGACGGGGGTGCTAGGTCAAGTTCCACGATAACTATATTAACAGATAATAAAAGGAATAACAATTCCTACAATCTAGCATACTACACAATGAAATAAACTATCATGCATAGTCCTACATCAGTAGAAATACTGTACAGTCCATAAAACTTGGAGATAAGGCCACCCACCTCGATTTGCCACCAATTGCTTGTAGACACTTGCAATTGGCCTCCACGCGATCCGCACGCAAAACGATGTCCGCTGCCGGAGTCCGCACGCAAAACGGAGCACGGTGCCGGAATCCGCACGCCAAACGGAGTCCGCACGCAAAACGATGTCCACTGCCGGAGTCCGCACGCAAAACGGAGCACGGTGCCGGAATCCGCACGTCAAACGGAGTCCGCACGTAAAACGGTGCACGGTGCCGGAATCCGCACGTCAAACGGAGTCCGCACGCAAAACGGTGCACGGTGCCAGGATCCGCACGCAAAACGGAGTCCGCACGCAAAACGGTGCACGGTGCCAGGATCCGCACGCAAAATGAAGTCCGCACGCAAAACGGTGCACGGTGCCGGAATCTGCACGTCAAACGGAGTCCGCACGCAAAACGGTGCACGGTGCCAGGATCCGCACACAAAATGGAGTCCGCACGCAAAACGAAGTCCGCACGCAAAACGGTGCACGGTGCCCAACACAGAAAAGAGCAAGAGGGTCAATTACAGTCTAAAAGAACGCTCCAAAAACTGTACAAAAATACAGTAAAAGCAAAGCGCGGGACTTACCCGACCGCGCCGCCGCCGCCGCAACGCCCCCATCGGAAGCCTCGCGCGCTCCACGAGGCCCGCGACGCGAAACTCCATCTCCCACAACCTCCTCCCTCACTCCCTCTCGCTCTCGGGTGCAGAAGAAGGAAAAGAAAGGGAGAAAAACGCTTGCGGGGGAGGAAGAAGAAGAAGAAAAGAAGGGAGAGAGGGAAGGTGGTCCACGGCCCACGGTGCATGGTGCACCCGCCGGTCCACCGCACCCATGCGGGTGCACCCGGTCCAGGCAAGGCCAAGGCGGGCCACGTGGCGCGTGGTAACGCGCCCGCCACACGGGCGCGTTACACCGCGCCCCCCTCCCAGGCGCGGGACACGCGCCCGCCACACCGGGCGCGCGTGCCCCCGCGCCCGTGCGGGAGTGAGTGGGAGCCCGCCACGTGGCGGGCTCCCCGCGTTCCGTGCCGGAGCGCGGTTCCCAGTGCGTGCCAGCGCGCCTTTTGCGCGCCTCGGGGAGCGTGCCGCCGCGCCACCTCGGGATCCGCGCCGCGCCTCGCCTCGGTTTACGTGCCACGTCGCCTCGAAAAACGCGCACGCCTACCGGACTCCAAAACCAACAAATAAATAGTCCATTCCTAGCGATTTCACGCGCTGAATCCAAAAACGATGTCCATTTCTCCAAATTCTCATCCGAAAATTACGGAGTGCCCCCGGATAGCCCACTCGATCCGATTTTCGCGCCAGGTCCATTTTTAAAGTCCGATTTGCCAAATTCCAACTCTAAAAATTCCCGAAGGCGACCGGAGAGGTAAACTCTTATCCAAACTTCGCCCGGAGTCCAATTTTGACATCTGAATCGCGCGAAATCACTTCTAAACACCCGACGGGTCCTCCATCTTCCCACGGGGTCTCAATTTAAGCCCGAAGTCCACCACTTGTGTCCAAATTGCGCGCAACCCACGCAGGCCTCCAGTGATGCAAGCAAATCCCAAATTGCATCACAAATCCATTTCTGGGCCCCCAACACGCGCACCAACACCCCCAACGGCGACCGAAAGCCGCCCAACAACCAGCAACCCTACGCGGGGGATTCCGGGACCTCACATCTTATGGTAGCAGGACTACCGGGCTTGGGCCCGTTGGATAAGAATTTCCGAGGGTTAACTTGAACTAAAGCACCAGAATTTAAAGAATAAAGAGAAAATAGAGTGGCCAAGATGGCCGGGTTAGTTGAACCCTGTATGCAGCGGCATAGTGGCCGAGTTGGTGCTTAGTAGCCTAGTATGACTAGACAGAGTAGTGCTAGGTCGATGCGTGTATACAGACAGTGATATATTATTTTGCATAGCTGCATTTTGATTTCGAGGATTTTAGTTTCCTAGCACTATTATTATTGCTTCCATTGGACCAAGTGGTGTAGGACACTTTTTCTCGGTGGTTGAACCCACTGGGAACTATGTCGTAGTTCTCACACCCCTTGGGTGACTCCCCCCCACAGGTTCAGGTATGGATGCAGCGATCGCGACGGTTCAGAGGCAGACGGCGAGGTATACGACAGGGGCAAGGGCCCAGCAGCATAGAGACCTAGAGGGTCTAGCAGAGGTATCCCATTTATATATTCCTTGAGTGAACCTTGTATGGTGAGGAATTTATGTAAAGGAATTGTAATAATTTTATTTGCAAGTTCAGAAATGTAAAGTGTAATAAAGTAATGCATGGTTCACTCTTGTATGCTTTCATTTCCGCATTAACTGTATGTTATCGAATGAAAGTTTTAAATTTATAGTGATTTTTAATACTCTGATATTGAGCTTCCGCATACACTTGTTGTGTTATATTGGATGTTACCGCTCCTTTCGGGTAGGAAAAGGCCTTACCCGATTGGCGGGTCTGTTGGCATGCCCGAACCGTACAAATTGGCGGACTCGGGGTGTGACAAGAAACACATCCCCATGATCATCCAATAAGACAAGGAGCCCTAATAGGTGGGGTCCTCACTCGGTCACCCCCGAATCCTGACCATCCGAGTGGACTGCTCAGCCGCGGTCTACCATAAAAATGGGCCCCCAGGGACACAACCTCAAGCCCTGTTCACCTCAACGGTCCCACACAGCGCCAACTGTGGAATCATCAAACTCAACCGCAAATAGCTCTCCTGCTTCAGGTATCTGCCACCACAGTGGCCCTGTCGGGGTGATACAGGATGTCCGAAAATAACCCAACTGTAACTCCACAACCACCATGGGAGGTATCACTATAACTCGCAAATCCATCTCCCACCGCTGACAAAGCTAAAATCGGTGCTGGTATCAATCTCATCATCCGTTCACCAAGCCCTCCTAGCACTGCTCTGTCCAAGAATCTCCTCACCTCAACGATAAATGTTGACCTCGGCCAATTCTCGAATAGCATCTATTTTGGCCGGGTTCCACCGCCGCTCCAACGGCTAGAATAAGGTGACCCAAGAAGGTGTGCTCTCGAAGCTAAAACTTGCACCTCCACAACTTGGCATACAACTTCTTCCACACAGACATGGTTGCCCCATCCACCAGTGCTCCTCATATTCCAAGTCACTCAGGGAGTAAACCATAATATCCCTGGAGAATACCGCTACCAATTCCGTCCAAGTACGGCTGGAACACACAATTCCTCGAATCGTAAGGCGACAGGGCATTAATCAATCCAATTGGCCTCACTGTAAGCTCATAATGCCCCTACCGGGTCCTGAACGCCGTCTTGGCAAAGCCCTCAGCTGTAAGGTTCCAAATAGATACATGCCTCAAAAACAACAACCACCGGAGTATAACTCCACCACAAAGGTCCTAACCAAACCCGAACCTGCCTACGCTCAAACCACAGTAGAACCCTCACAGTCGTGTATCAACGACGTGGCATCACCACCGTGTATCAACGGCGTGGCACTGGGTCAAACAGACCCCTCGATCCATCAGATCCTGCGACTGCGCTATCAGCTCTCTCAGCTCTATTGGCGATATCCAATAAGGTACTATCGATGTTGGCGCGGTTCCCAAAACCACGTCAATCTCAATCTCTATCTCCCTAACCGGCGGCATCATCATCAGCTCAGGGGAACTCACACCCGGGATCTCACGGGCAACAGGGATATCCTTGAGTCCTGGTGCCGCCGTAAGCACCTCTCACACTGTCGTTGCAACCTGTGCGCTCTAACTGTCTCAACCAGCAAGCCTCCTCCTCATGCACCACACCAACAGGAACCTGTACCTCTAGTGCACGTGGCAACAACTCTGCCTCTAATCCATGCAGGAATGCAAAATGCTCTAACTCCGACTGCTGTGATAAAATCACACCTACGACAACTCGATCCACTACCGTGGCGCCCTCCAACCGGGCGGCACAGACTCATCCAGTCGATGCAAGTGGTCGTCGCTCAGTCTGCCTGAAAATATCAAGATTAACCACATAGGGAGCACGACCTCTGCCTCTGCTCACTCTGAGGCGACGAATGCGGCCCTCAGCAGATAACATATCCATGCTACCACTGCTGCTGATACCGATGCTGAAGCTGCCATCGGGGTCCACCCGATCCCGGCGTCTCAAAATCCACTTTCCTGGGGAAGGAAATCGGGAATGCCTCTGCCGGCCGATCAGTCCTCCAACACTCGGCGCCAAGCGCCTCTATCTAGACTTCGCCTCTGACGGTAGATCCCTATCCAAAGGAACTGCAGCGCCACGCTCCATACACAACGCCTACTCCAACAAGGCATCCAAAACCTGTAACGAAGGGACCGAATAAACTGAAAGGTATCCTGGCACAACTCACTCCCAGATACACAAATCTTATGCGTCTCGTCCCTCTAACATGGAGCGCGCAGTTCAGCAACTGCGTAAACACTCAGACACAGGGAGACTCTCAAACAGTCTCTCCATCACCACCAACCACGATTCAGCCTCCAAAGGCTCCAAGCTCAATCCTACGAATCGGGGTGGTTTATTTACCAAAACTGGCTCAATAGACCGATCATGACCACCGGGGTGCCGTTAAACCGACGATTTTGCCGATTTACGGACCGATAATCAATTTCTGCTCAACGAGAGCCGTTGGATCCCTAACAAAAAGCTTAGAGATCATGGACACACTTCCCGAGACAGCACGTGAGGTTACAATTGCGTTTAGACCCCTAGGGTTTCCAAAAATCACAATAATACGCGTATTTGAGAGCCGTTTTTGCTCGTATTTATTATCGGGACACCATTTTAACGAACCGTCACCACCAGTAGGTGGCCCTCAACTTGCTGGACACCGTGCTCACCATTTGGCAGCAACGCGACTCCTGAGAAAAACTTCGGCCCATAGTTTCCTTTGCTAACATAGGCCAAATGGCATTTTTCAATTTTTCACTCGACCATTCCCATTTTTAAGGTGAGCATCACATTCAGTGACCTCAAATTAGTCAACGGCTCACTGCTGAGAAGTTGCTAAGTCGCTAAAACAGCCCCGGGATCAATTCGACCCACATATGGCTCTAATTACCATAACTTAATTTTCTGCTTGTGCCAACCACCAACCAAGTTGAGCATCATGCTCAGGACATCACAGGGAACTCAGGGCTCACCCAATTGCAGCCTAGTTGCTGCTGGATCAAAAGATTCAAGTTCCCAAGCTCTCTAATGGCCATAGATGCTCCACACAAAAATCCACTCAGTCAAAATTGCAACTGAAGTGAGCATCAAGCTCAGGGGATTGTGTGGAAGCAAAAGCTTGCTTGCTGGACAGTCACAGATGGCTAAAAACCATTTCGAGCTCTTTGAGGCATTCTATCAAACACTTGGTGGGCATAACTTCTTAACACACAAGCTTCCCAACTAAGATGGCAACTAGAGCATGCATGGATCTGAGGGTTCTAACTTGATTGGAAAAACTTTACAAGGCAGCAGGAGCATTTCTCATCCAAGCTCGGCATCATGCACCCATGCAAACCGAGAAAAAGAAGAAGATGATGAAGCTCGGGCACCACCTTGGGAAACAATGGTGGATTTCCATTCATAGCCTCTGGGCCACATGCAACAGCACCTATAGGTGCTTCTCGACCCCACAAACCTCCCTGGACCCATGCCCGAAGACAGGACACGGTGGTGGCGGTGGCGGAGCAAGCTCGGCCTGAGCTTCCACCATTAATGGTGAACTCCATCTGAGCTGCATGGGCTCCATGCAAAAGCATGGATGGGTTCATCTTGATCCCAGGAAGCTTCTCGGGCAAGTGGCCGGCGGTGGGGAGCGACGCCGGCGCCGAAGCAAAGAGCTCGGCCGAAACATAATAACCCGAAAACTAGGGTTTAGTTCTGCGACGCGCACTCTTAACCAAACACCACCAAATTTTGTGGATATGAACTACAGGTCCTACAGTCCAAGCCCACCATTTTGGTTTGGCGTTTGAGCTAACGGTTGCAACGCACGGCCGTGGCGGAGCCTTTTAGGGTTTCGGCGGCGATATTTCTCCCACCGGCAACCGGGGACATCCCAAGAGCTGGGACTTGACGTGAAGAATTCCTAGACCCTAGAGAGGTCACTTCCATGGGTCTCGAGTGCTAAAAACCTAAGGAATGGGAAATCTTACCTTGCCGGAGTTGGAGAAGAAAGGTAGAAGTCGGTTCTCCTCCCTCGCATCGCGCAGCCACCCAACAAGCTCGGGCTCGATCTCAGGACGCAGGAGAACACTCCAGAGGGCTTAGGGACTAAGTTGGAGCAACTTGAGTGCAACCTTTCTCTTCCTCTCTCACTCTCCCAAGCTCGGACCAAGCTTGTTGGTGGTGTCTCCTCGGCCAACCCTCTCACCCAGGGCTTTGTGTGGAATGTGCAGAGAAGAGCAGTGATGCTTTGGAATCCTTATTGACGCCTCGTGCTCCCTCCATGAAGACCAAAAGCCATATAGCATTAATGCATGGTTTTATGCAAAATTGCAAAGAACTCCTCACACAGCCCACCAAATGCTCCAAGACCCCTACTATAGGTAACAAATGCTACCAGGACCTTCACCTAAAACCCTTTAATTATTTGGTCCAAGGAAAATAGGTTTCTTGCAAAAATACTCAACTTTTCGGTGTTTTTCATGCATTTCAAGATGTACGGGTCGTCAAATCGAAAAACAGACTTCGCCACGACGTCCGGCTCGTCGAGACCTATCAAGTAGCGTATTTTCTTCCTTGATTCGGCACTCCTAAAAACTCTCGGCCCATAAAATACAGTGTATTTTACTATATTGCACACACTTCGAGGCACCAGAGTCGTCAAATACGAATTTCGTCTGTGCCATTGCGTTCAGAACGTTAGAATTATCTAGAATTGACTACTCATACTGCTATGTTTGGACTTCAGACAGTGAATCGGCCGACGTTTGGTCGAGAGGGGATCGAAATCAGGGGTTACTATTCACAACTTAAGTTGTGGGCCCCGCGACTTCTTCGCTGATTTGCAGAAGATCCGACCGTCGGATCGAAAACATGTGAATATCAATCTTTCTTGTTTCGACGAGACGGTCGCATTAGTGATCTCAGATTTTCGAGATCAAGCCCCGATCAAAAGTTGATATTTTTGGGCCACTTTTACACTACTAATAATCTATTTTTGCCAATTAATTAACTCCGAAAATTATTTAAACTTAAAATCTTGTTTTAAAATCATGGTTACTACATGTATGCTACCGTAGCTAGGATTACTTCTATTAGAATTCTGATAGCTTTAGCCTCTGTCCATATTTTGATTATTCATCAGATAGATGTTAAGACTGCTTTTCTAAATGGTGATTTAGAGTAAGAGATTTATATGAAGCAACCTGGGGGATTTATTGTTGCTGGACATGAAAACAAAGTTTGCAAGTTGACAAAATCTTTATATGGACTTAAACAAGCACCTAAGCAATGGAATTTGAAATTTGACTCTTTGGTAGTGAAAGATGGTTTTTATGTGAACATGTCTGATGAATGTGTGTACTCTAAGGAATACAATGGACAGATAGTGATCCTATGTTTGTATGTTGATGATATTTTGATCTTTGGTACAAATATGGATGTGATAATGGATGTTAAGAAATTACTTAATGATAATTTTGATATGAAGGATCTTGGGCAAGCTGATGTGATTCTGAACATGAAGATCATAAGAAAATCAAATGAAATTATTAGAGTCAATCTCATTACAGTGAACAAGTGCCAAAGAAGTATGGATATTTTGATTCTAAGATTGTTGTAACACCTTATGATCCTAGTGTACATCTTAAGAAGAATAAAGGTGATCCTATAGGACATAATAGGTATGCTCAGATTATAGGATCTCTAGGTTATCTTGTAGATTACACTAGACCTGATTTAGCATATGTTGTGAACAGATTGAGAAGATATACCCATAACCTAAATAGAGAACATTGGAATGCCTTAGAAAGAGTTTTGAGATATTTGAAAGACACTGTATCTTATGGATTGCATTTTTGTGGATTCCCTGCTGTATTAGAATGATTTAGTGATGCCAATTGGATAAGTGATACAGCTGATGTGAAGTCAACTACTGGATTTGTTTTTCTCCTTGGTGGAGCAGCTGTTTCTTGGAAGTTATCGAAACAATCATTAATAGCTAGAAGTACAATGGAATCTGAACTTACAGCTTTAGATACCACTGTAGCAGAGGCTAAGTAGATTAGAGAATTTCTGTATGACTTGCCACTGATGGAGCGATCTTTGGCACCAGTGTGTATACATTGTGATTGTAGATATGCTATTGACAAGTGTGCTCAAGAAAATATGGAAACAAAGATGAATAGATTTATGAAAGTAAGACAAAAGTATATTCGACAGAATATTAAGAAAAATGTAATTGCTTTGAAATTTGTGAGATCTGCGAAGAACTTAGCTAATCACCTTACTAAAGGTTTGTCTAGGACAGTGATCCTAGAATCGTCGAGGGGGATGGGGCTTAGCCCACAATAGAAACTACCGGCGACGGCAACCCAACCTCTTGGAGGTTCAATGGGTAGAAACAAGTTGAATTGGTAGTTGTGCGGAGCATTGCTTTTATATACTCATCCCTATGGCGACAGTGCACATTTATACAAGTGGATAGTAAGGGTTCTTACCCTGAATGGTTCCGAGACCTTTGAGGCAGGGTGTGACCTTGCAGGCACCCTTATCAGGACCTACTATATGTGTGCAGTCGTGAGGCCGCGACTATGGGAAGAGGGCGGTTCCCTAAAAACACACATAAATCGATATGAGCGCATGGCCATAAAAGCGCTAACCCGCATAGAACCTAAACGACTGTACCATGTGTATTGTTTGTGGAAATCCGATTCGCCGGCCTTGGTTCAAGGCGAAGTCCACCATTGTGCCCTCGGATTTACATAGACCTGTACTAAGTGAAGGTTCAAACCCGAAAGGTATCTTCGCCGAATACGTGGTATAAGGGATCCAGCATCTGTTTTAGTATTTCTTTTACTTTATTTTGCATTTCATTTTTACAAGTTTTAAATCATGTGGGGATTGTTGGGTTTTATTTAGATTTGGTTTGGCCTTTGGGTTTTTTCTTAGCCAACCTTGGGAAGTGCCATCTCGGGCCACCCAGGAGCCTTCCTTAGGAAGTAGCTTGTGGGCTACCCAAGAGAGATCTTGTCCCTTGGTGAGTTAATGTGCTCTCTCACTTTGGGCTCTATATAAAGAGCAAGAGAGCTTGGTTAATCTCTAGAAAACAGTACTCTCCTCTATTTTACAGAGTACAACTACACTGAGATTTATATTTCGATTTTCCTCTTTGAGTTTCTATTTTTACTGGATCTCTGAAAGACGTTGGGTTCGCTACGCACCATCTCGGAGTCGTTGCCGACGGGATGGACAGTGGTCGTTGTATCGCTAGGGGTGATTGCCGGAGCCTCGCACGTGGAGGGGCAATCTCGCTTCTAGGACAGTGCTCACGCACGCCTCGACATTCACAGACTTCATCTAAATTTTGCTATATAGTATTTCAAGTTTAAATTAAACTTAAATTATTTAAAAAAATTAATTTGAAAAGATAATTTTTTTCAACATTTTCTACCAAAGTAATAATACGACAGCTAATTTTGGCACTATGGGGAAATTTTTTTTTTTGGCAATCACTGTTAGTTATTTTAACTCCTATGTTATCTCAGAAGTATATATTTTCTTTCAATCATTGCATTATCGAATAAAGATGATTTGATAACTAAATTAACCGTCAAATTACTTTCCGGTGAGATAAATTTTTAGTTTTGTTGTCTATGAAAGATAACATGATACCCGAATTAGCCGCACTCTCATTTTGTTTGACAAATTATATGAAATTTTACAAAGTAACCTGATTGAGACATAAATTAAATTTAGATGCCTTAATTGAAATAAATTGCAGCTCGGCAACCTTAATGAAAATATATTTAAAGTTCAGTGGGCAATGCTGAAATTTACTCAATAGCAAAAATATGCAAATACAACCTCAACTACAGGCAATCAAACAAAAATAATTATACTTGTATCACTTTCAACTATATATATGTACTACCAAACATTCTAAGAAATTATTTGGTGCTTTAAAAAAATCTCAAGTATTTGGTGCTTGCAAATCTTTCAATTCCATCTTTTAGATCATGTTATTCCAACAACTACCCACTAAATCTTAAAAAACTATTATTATTCCAACCCTACAAATCTTCATACAAAAATTTAAAACTTCTCTGGCGAGTAAAGCATTCCAGTCACAAAAAATAAAACAGCAATCCCACAACATCTGAGAGGATAAGAAGAACTTCTACAATGAACAATGGAGAAGAAGCATGGGAACAACATGGAGGATTTAGCACTTGAAGCTACAGGGGAAGACGATGGGAGGAGTAAACCTTTTTGGCGGGTAAAGCTGAACCTAACTGTAGCTGTGCACCCATGCATTAAAAGAGGTAATCAAGTTGCTCATAGAAAGCAAAAGAGTATAGTTAAGAGGTTTAAGTGGGCAGATGAGGTAGGTCGAGAGTTAAAGGAGGTGAGGATCTGCCTTAAGGATCTGAAAGCTAAGTATGGAAGGGGTTTTAAGACACCTAGAGAAGAAGAAGTTATTTCGAAGCTTGGAGAGGGAACGTGGGAGCTACCTGCAGTTAAGGTTAGGAAGGTGGACTTACACCTTGGGAAGGAGTCTGGAGGTGGTGACCAACCTGTCCCAGGACGTTTGTCTTATAAAGAGGTGTTGTTGTTGCATGGACTGAAGCAGCCACCCACTTATTCCACCTCTTCTATGGGAAGGGGAGCTTTCTCTTCGAAGAGGAAGATCCCGGCGAAGCTGCGAAAGGCGGGGAGGTGCTTCAGGTGTTTCGCGGCCAACCACCGTGTGGCCGACTGCAGAGACCCAGTGAGGTGCCTCACCTGCTGGCGGATTGGACATCGTGCGAGTCAGCGGAAGGGCGTCAACTACAAGGGGGAGGGAGCGAGGAGCATGAATATGAATAGAGAGCTCCGGCAGCGTGGAAGGGTTATGAGCGTGAAGGCGTACATTCCCTATATGGAGGAGTTCCTTAGGCGAACGGAACTGAGGTGGAATGCGCTATTTGTGGATGTGGTGCAACTGGGGGATCTGGGGCTTGCACCATAGCAAACGCTCGCGAACGCGCTTGCCCGTCGGTTTGGAGGTTATTCGCATGATTTTTTTGTTGCAAGATACAGGGAGCGCGACTTCGTGATCTGTAGAGTACCGGAGCTTCGGGCAGTGCGCCGACCCCACGGGGCAGCCTGGTATTGTGGAAATACCTTCAGCAAATTCTATTTGCAATTACAGAGAGGTTCGGGTGGTCCCGGAGCGACGCGGATGTGATCTTGTAGAAAAGTGAGTTGGCGTTGGCTTGAGAGCTTGCGGGTCGAGCATCGGCTTCATGGTTGGATTTGTTGAGAGTTGATCACTTGGGACATGTGTAATATGTTTTTACAGAGGTGTTCGGTGGTTTCGGGGCGATGCGGAGGTCCCGAGGCGAGAAAGTGAGTTGACGGGGCGATTTCGGCGATTTTCAGGCTGTTTCTGGAGGTTCTGGGAGGCTGGTTCCGGAACCAGGTGCTTGGTTCCGGAACCAGGGGCTGTGTACCGGTACCAGGTAGGTGGTACCGGTACGCAAGCACTCGGAATGCCCATTTTTGCCCCGGACTTGCACAGTGATTGGAGGTATGGGCTTCTTCTGTTCCAACCACTCCCGCGTTGATTTTTATACCCCTCAACACAGCTCCCTCACCCTTATCTCATCCCTTATCCATCCTCCTCCTTTTCTTGCTGCCTGAGAAGAAGGAGAGGAAGTAGAGGAGAAGCTGCAAGGAGTCCTGGTTCGTGCTGCTTGAGGGTGTTGACCGGGTCAACCTGCGCACGCGAAGAGAAATTGAGGTAAATTGATTGTTGGAGATTGTGGATTTGGATTTGTTTGTTCTCCTCTTGGGTTTTAGTGATGGAATTGATTGTGAATTGAGTTTAATTTCCATCTTTTCTCTCCCTCTCTCCCTGTGCTCTCGGGTGCAAGCAGGGAAGTTACTGTGCAAATCCGCAACCCTGTGCGTGCATGTATTCGTGTATAGAGTGATCAGGCTGAGCTGAAATTTTTATGGTGGCCTAGCTGGGTGCTGTGGAGGTTGTTTGGAGCTTCGTGGATTTTTCCGGGACGCGCGACGGTGCGCGCGCGCGCGAGAGGCGCAGTTCAGTTTTTCGTCAGGTTTCGCCCGTTTCTTCGCCGATTTCGGCGCGGCCTTCGGAAAGCATTTGAGGTGGGTTGGATTTTCTTCCAAAATTCACGAAATGCCCTCTAATGCTTCAGAACGCACTTTGATCATGTCAAATCTGTGCAGTTTAGCTGTTAAATGATCTGATAGTTGCCTAGAAAATTACAGAAATATTATCTGAACCCCATAGTATTTTTAGTGGACTCGTGACATTGTATGACACTAGACTGTATGCTTGGTTGGCCTCATTTAAGCTCCCGAACCGTTTTAAAAATCCGAACGCCCGTTTTATTGGAAAACCGACTTTTAAAAATGGTTTTAAAATGTCTGGGGGTTCTAGTGGTGCTGCATGGGTTCGGGGTGCATGTTCTCTCGTGCCGGGGGGCCGAGGAGATATTTGTTGATTATTAGAGCCTTTCTGTGGCTTTTTGAGAGTTACTAGTGTCGTGGGGGTTCTATTTGAGCACTTCAGATTCAGTCGTGGAGTTTACTCCGACCTTGACATGAGTGTGTGTCGTGTATCCACTGTGTTTCCGATCTATTTGATCGTGGATTATAGCCTGCTGAGCCTGGCATGTTTGCCAGTTATGAGATACTTGAGATACTTGAGTTCGGTGGGGTCGCTCCCCTCGAGCTACGCCCCGGGTGCGATGATGATACCGAGCCTGACGAGGCTGCGATGAGTTACTGAGAGTCCTTGAGGGACACCCTACGTAAGTCCGTTCCTCCGGGATGTGCGGCAGTAGATGAGCGCAGGCTTGACTTTGACCTGACTGGTCCAAAGAGGACAGTCATTGAGATTTGGGTGAGATGTGTGAGTGAGTTACATTGCATGTTCATAGATGAGTACTTTTCCTTTGAGCATATGTAGAGGCATATAGGGGTAGATTTCCAGCTTTCATATTTATCTATCTATCTATCTATTTGTTTACCTTTTGTGCCTCCGGTGGACTTAGTGGGCATACCGTGTGCTTTGAGGACGGTACCCACTGGGAACTACCTTTGTAGTAGTTCTCACACCCGCTGCGGTGCAGGTTTTCCTGAGGCAGCTGCTCCGACTCCTTCCCGTGCGGAGTCTTCAGATCGAGGTAAGGGCGTGGCCGACTAGTCGCTTACCCGAGTCAGTTTAGTGGAGAGGTAGCAGTACCCTTTTGAGTTTCCACTTTTGTAGAGTGAGATTTTGAGAGATGTTATTTTTGTATCTTGAGGACAGCTTGTATCTTGGATTTTATTTACTCTAGTACAGTTGTTCTGTTTCCTTTCTATAGCAAGTATTTACTTTTGCTCTGATATCTGTTAGCTATAGATTTATTGCAGGGTAGACGCTTCGTCTGTACGGCAGTTTCCGTACAGATGGCGGATCTGTTAGCGAGCCCGGGTCGCAGTTTCGACCCCGGGGCGTGACATGATCATCCTACCGGGCTGGGTTTCGGCGGAGAAGCTCATTAGAAGGCAACTCATCACTCTCGACGAGATATGGCTGAGGTGCTACAGCTAGGGGCCTTACTGGAATGCCCGCCCTCATAGGACTCTTTACTCGGTATGGATCCAACTCCGCAACGTTCCGTTCGAGTGTTGGACGCCTGCGAGGATAGCGTCGATGGTGAGTGGGTTCGCCGTTTCATTCGAGTTGACGACACCAGTAAGAACATAACGGAATTACGTGCCTATCGCTGTCGGATTGCTGTCGACGACATAAGAGAGATCCCCCAACAGTTAACCATCGTCCTTGGGGATGAGGTCGTTGACATTGCAGTGCATTTGGAGAGCTTGGAGCGTATCAGGGATGGGGGAGGTGATGATCCTCCACTGCCGGCGCCGAATGGACCCAAGAACGATCTTAGGAGAGGCGATCTTCGAGGTAACTTGAGGGAGGAAGGGAGAGGTGGGGTTGGCGAGGGAGGCAACGAGGGGCATGGAGGAGCGGAGGTCACGGAACTTGATTGATGCTCAGAGATCTCTGTCAAATGAGGCTCTAGAAGAGGTGGAAGGGCTGACGTTGTTCCTCTGCTGGTCAGAGGAGGGTGCCCGCCGATGCTTTTCCACTGGTCGACGAAGCGGGAGGACGGGTGCTGGTTCGGTGAGCAGCGTCGGGGCGGTCGGGCGCGGACTCGCATGCCGGTCCTGATGAACGGGCACGGGGACGGCGACAGCAGGTGGGGCGGTGCTGGGAGGCAAAGGAGTGTAGGCGGGACGACGACGGCTAGAAGGCAGACGGGGTGCGCGGGGACGGCGACGGTAGGCGGGACGGCGACGGCAGGCGGGGCGGTCTATGCGTGCCACCCAAGGAGAGCTGGAAACTGGCGGATGGAGCAGGGTTTGGCGATCAACGGTTGTGGGGCGGGAGACTGGGAAGCGGGCTTGCATCTTTTTGCACTGGTGTTACAGGTCTGAAGGTAGCTTACGAGGGAGCAAGAAACCATGGTAGTTTAAACTTCTTGAGGGTCTTTGGTGCCTCGAGGTATTGGGGGGGGGGGGCGGAGGGATTGAAGGTGTGGTGTGTGGAGGGTGGAGCTCCAAAGGTAGACTTGGGTAGTGGGAAGGTGGGTGTAGCCTGTCTCGCATTTAATGCCTTGGGATTGATGCTGAAGGTGGGTGGAGGCATGTGGGGGCTATTGTGGGGCTATGATTCTTTGGTGGACTTGAGCTGGAGGTGCAGGATTGGTGCACGCAACATAGAGGTGTTGTGGGCGACGTGGAGCTTGGGCTCCACAGTTGGGCTAGTCACATAGGCGCAGATAGTGGAAGGGTTGACTCTTGGCTCATTGTGCTTGTGGGATGACACGTGCTGCGAGTGCACGACTGAAGAACAGTCTGAAAAGAGGGATGAGGAACGGAGTTTAGTGTTGGGTTATATGTAATAAGGATCTAAATAGGGGAAAAAACACCTAGAGGGGGGTGAATAGGTGTAAACGTATAAACACTCAAAAATCGTTGCGATAAAAAACCCAATGCGGAAATAAAAATAACTCGCAAGATTTTTACGTGGAAAACTCCATCACCGGAGTAAAAAACCACGGGACCGATAACACGGCAGAAATCCACTAGAATTAAAACACGTACAAGGTGATTTACCGTACACACTTACGACTCAACCTTTTCCATACGCTCCTAGAGGATCTTCTCCGCTCGCTCCGCGACGCTTCTCGAATCCACGATCTGCGCCCAACGCCGAATCCACGGCGTCCAACGTCGAATCCACGACGTCCGACCGAATCCACGGTCTTCACCCAATAGCACCCTTCGAATCCACGAACGTGCCTCGCTCCGAATCCACGAGAGCGGTTGAACCTTGAATCCACAAGGACACGCGAATCCACGCGCCGATTTTTGGGGTAAATCGTTGTTTTTGGGTGGTGATGATCCGCCGAATACTTAGATCAAAGATAGATCGGAAATACCATCTAAGTATTCATTAGTTTGATTCAACTCAAGATGTGAGTATGAAAACCTAGAATCAAACTAATCAATATAGATGAAGAAACATAGAGTGTTCTCTAATGATTTCCTTTCTTCTCTATATGTGGATCTAGAGCCGTAAAAGATGATATAAGAAAATGACGGCTATTTTCCTTTTTATCGGCTTACCCTAGAAAATGAATCATAGGGTCTATTTATAGGTTAGAAACCCTAGGAAGGAGATAAGAATCAAAAACCTAACATTTCTGGAAATTTTACGGACGGCGATCCGGATCGGATTAGCTGTGATCCGGATCGTCGTAACGAGTCAGGCAATTCCAGAAAAACGAAGGTTCGGGATCCGGATCGAAGTGCTTGATCCGGATCGTTCATACAGTTCACCAAACATCAACGTTCGGGATCCGGATTGCGAAGCCTGATCCGGATCGTTCAAGGAAGATGGTAAACTCAGTGTTCGGGATCCGGATCAAGAGAGGCTACGATCCGGATTGAACTGGTGTATGAACGAACCACCTTCGGGATCCGGATCGAACAACCTGATCCGGATCCTGAACATGTCCCAAGTCCAGTTTTTGATTTTTATGCAATGAAAGATTCTTCCAAGTGTTTCTACACTACAAGAAGTATTCGGATCACACAAAATCTTTAGTTAAACATACCTGATCCTTTTGAATTCTTCTTTCTTGAGATTGAGTTAAATGATCCAACTTTCTTCACCTTCAATCTTCAAGACTTGAGACTTTCACGAAACTATGCCAACTCAAATTCCGTAACAATCTCCCCCTTTGGCTGTTTCGTGACAAAACACAGATCCACTAAAGAAAATTCAAAAAGATATTTTTGTTGCTATCACCATACAACAAAAATTTACAATGGAGATCCAAAAACTTAAAAACATGAGATAAACTCCTAAAACAGACTCTAGACTTAGACATCTGTACTCTCTGCACAAAGAAATCATTCTTGACAAAAAGAGTGTGATAACCGCGGATTTATTTTTGCCTTTCGGGACTTTCCGTCGATTTTATTGAACCGTGTGGTTGACAATAGGGGTTCGAGGGTAATTTTTCCTTATTTTTCTTGGCAGACGGTCGGGGCTCGCGGGTATTTTTGGTTAATAGAGCTCGCGAAACGGAGACCGGCGGCGCGATCGGTTCTGGATTCCGACCCCCGGATCTCCCAGAATAAATTCCGGAAGCTGGTACCGTAGCCCAGGTGACTTACACAATTACCGGGGGCGGACCGGACTCGGGTCCGCAATCAGATCGATTTTAGTCGATCAACTTGGGGTATGGGGTTAAACCACCCCTTCCTGTTTTCTTTTCACTCGAGGGTTAAAATTAATTTGGGGTCCAAAATCCACTACGCCCAAAACGTCTAAGTAGTCGGCCTTGGGAATTAGGTTTCCTAAACCTCGCCTCCCCCCTCCTTGGCGTACAATATCCGAGCGTGGACGAGGAGCGGTTCCCCAAAACCCTCGTCCTTTCCATCGGCCGGCGTGGAAGAGCAGAGATCGATCGCCTCTCCGCAAAGATCCGACGAACGCGAAGAGGACGATCCCTCTCCTTCGCCCGGTACCGATCAAAACAAGGTGAGCCGTGCTTTCGTTTTCTTTTCTTGTCTTTTCTCGTCACGAGCGAGGGGGGGGGGGGGGGGGGGGGGGGGGGGTTTCTTGATTTCATCGGAGATGGAAGGAGAGGGGCGTTGCCATCGCACGCGGAACGCCGCGCGGGGCAACCCGCGCATGCGGGGGCGCCGCGCGGGGCACCCGCATGCGGGGCGCCGTGCGGGGCCGCCCGCGCATGCGGGGGGGTGCCGTGCGGGGCACCCGCATGCGGGGCGCCGCGCGGGGCAGCCCGCGCATGCGGGGGCACCGCGCGGTGCAGCCCGCGCATGCGGGGGTGCCATGCGGGGCACCCGCATGCGGGGCGCCGCGCGGGGCAGCCCGCGCATGCGGGGGCACCGCGCGGTGCAGCCCGCGCATGCGGGGGTGCCGTGCGGGGCACCCGCAGGCGGGGCGCCGCGCGGGGCAGCCCGCGCATGCGGGGGCACCGCGCGGTGCAGCCCGCGCATGCGGGGGTGCCGTGCGGGGCACCCGCATGCGGGGCAGCCGCGGGGCAGCCCGCACATGCGAGGCGCCGCGCGGACAGCACGGCGGCGCGTGGGGGGTTCGGTCGCTGCCGTCGGGGGCCGGCCAGTGTTGGGGTTTTTCCTTACTTCGCGTTTAAAGGCTCTTGACCTCCCCGCCCGGGGATCCCGTTTCTGCAGCTGAGGGGGAGCGCGCCGGGACGCGGGGAGCCGAGCGTGGTTTTGCTACGAGCGACAGGTGGGTTGTTTTTACTTTATTCCTAGCCCCTAAATTCTATCTTATTGGACGGGGTCTATTCTAAGTGTACTGGGGTTACATAATGACGGGTGATAGCTTATGCATGTTAGTGGGTTCGCTATAATGACTAGCGTCGATTGCCGACGGTGTTCTTCTTTTTAACCCTTATATGTCAGCGGGCCACCTTCGAGTGCGCGCAGTATTACCTTGTTTTCGATTATGCACTTTACCTCATTTACCTCATTACTCTTATTATTCATATTATGATACTGACATGATGGTGATTACGGTTACTTGGCTCGAGGTTGCCACACGCGCACCCGCGGTTTGGCCACCGCAAAGGGTGCGCTTTTCCGGAAAAGAGGTCGTAGGACCCGTGTATACCCACGAGGTGACATAGTGGGGGCCCCTTATTAGCTGTGGGGTTGAGGCGCCGAGGTGCGAGCGGAGCGACCCGCCGGTTTAGTTGTCCGGCGCGGTCGCGGTGCTGCAGGTACGGTATGGGCCGTCGGTAGTGGACCGACGCGGCCGGGTATTACAGGATGCAGATATACAGGTTACCACTTTTCCCCCCCCCCCAAAGGGGTGGTTGCTCCGGTTGTCGCCACGGTTTGTTTTTATTATTTTTCCCCTGCACGGCGTTTATTAGTCACTGACTTCCCACTTCGTGACAGGGCCCAGGCGAGGGGAGAGGTAGGTGGCGGTGAGGACGGGGCGGACACAGCGGGACCGTTGGAGACCCTGAACTTTATACTTTCCTTTTCTTTTCAGCTTTTCATTTATATTGTGGGCATGTGTGAGGTTCCCGATACCCTTGTGGGGTCGACGTAGATGTCGGTATTTGATTATCTGTTTATGCACTACCTTTCCCTTTATTTCCTACTGGCCATTTGAAAAGCGAAACAAAAACAACGAAAAGATTGCGAAAACCGTTTTCAAAGTCTAAGTGTCGTGTGGGCACTGATTTCAAAACCTTGGGGATTTATGGATTGCGAAATGAGCTTTCAAAACTTGGGTGTCGTGTGGGCACCGTTTTCAAAACCCTGTGTTTTATGCTGATTTCGGAACTCGTTTTCAAAACCTAAGTGTCGGGTGGGCACTCTTTAAAAACCGTGGATTTATCCTTTCAAGTTGAAGTGGCCATGCGCTTAAATATTTGGAATACTGGTTGTATGTAATTGAATGTTGTGATTGAATGGTTATGTTTGCTTGGGAGATGTATTCAACCACACGCCGTGCACGTACAGGGGAGACTCTGTCCGTTTGCAGAGAGACCCTGCATGTGCGGCGGGTCTGGGCACGCACCGGGGAAGAAAGAGACCTTTCAAAAAAAAAAAAAAAAAAAAAAAAAAAAAAAAAAAACAATGCCGTGTTCGCGAAAACAAACCCCCGGGGCGTGACAGATTAAGATGGTATCAGAGCCTTCATTCAATCACAACAACTAGTGCCGACATCCGTGGGAATGCCTCGCGTACCTACGAATAAATGAAATGGGTGGGGCATAGGATTTTAGAACGTGAGTGAACGGGGGGCGGGAGTTTGAATCTTTCCTCGCACAAAAGGGTACACTGGTTGTAGTTACTGTCTAATTTTGACCTTCTTGTGAGTGACAGATATGGCCCGTACAAGGTCAGCGGCGGGGGACGCCGAGGCGGATGCGACAACGTCGACGGCCGCGGAGAACCAACTCCTGCGGCGACAATTGCGGGAAATGGCGGGGCAATTGGCTACCCTCACCGATCATGTACGCCAGATGACGCAGCAGCAGGCCGCACCTGTGACGGCCGCCCCGGTCCCTCCGCCGGGGCCGACAGCACCGGCCGCGGCACCGCCGACAGCACCACCACCAGCGGCGACTACGGGGCCGGCGCCAGGGACAACTAGCCGGGTTATTCTGGAGGAAACGGTGGTCACGCCTACCCCTATCGCGGCTGCCGCCGCCACGAGTGGAGGGGGGGTTGTGATGACCGAACGGGATCGAGTGCGGGCCAACTTGAAGGACTTTAAGAAGCACGACCCGCCCACGTTCGAAGGGGACACGACAGATCCGTGGGTCGTGGAGAACTGGGTGGGGTCAATGGAGAAACTCTTCGAAGACTTACTTATGGAGGATCACGAGCGGGTTCCCCTAGCCGTCCATTGCTTGGAAGGGAATGCCCGCTTGTGGTGGAAGACGGTACGCCCCGATCCTGCTAAGGGTACCGCTCTTCCGTCCTGGACAACTTTCAAGAAGGAGCTGTTCGAGGCCTTCTTCACCAGCAGCGTCAAGAAAAAGTTGGAGGATGACCTAAACCACATTCAACAAGGGGACCGGACGGTCATGGAATATCAACGGGAATTCGTCCGACTAGTGAATTGCGTCCCGTTCGTCGCACGGGACGAGGCTCACAAGGCACAACTCTTCGTCGATGGCCTGCGAAGCGACATCTTCGAGGTGGTGAACGCGGCTGGCCTGCATACCTTCCAGGGAGTGGTCGACAAGGCCACCACGGTGGAGCGGGGTTTCGCTGTGACCCGTGCCAGAAGGGAGAACGCGGCGCGGCTAAGGGATCAGAAGCGACACCAGCAAGGCTGGGGGGAGGGTTCTTCCAGCGGGAGCCGACCCCCCAAAAGATGGAGACCGCCGACAGGGCCCCGGGGCGCGCCAACAGGAGGGCCGAGGCCGTGGAATAGGCCTTGTGTCATATGCGGGGGAGGACACCTGACGGGAGAGTGCCCCCAAAGAGACGACCATTGTTTCAGGTGCGGCAAACTGGGGCACTTCCGCCGCAACTGCCCCTTAGGCGGGGGATCGGCGCCCATGGGAGCACCTACGCCCAGGCCACAGCACTCAGGGCGGGGAAAAGCTCCTATGGCGTCGGCTTCCAGACCCCCCGCACCACGGCGTGAGGAGGACCGGCAACCACAACCAGGCGGGAGGGTTTTCTCAATGACCCGCCAAGGGACTGATCCACCGGAGGACGCTCTTGCAGGTACTACTTCCGTTTTGAATTCCCGTGCTAGAACTCTTTTCGATACCGGAGCAACGCACTCGTTCATTTCTCGTGAATTCGTTTTCATGCATAACCTCGAGGAGACACCCCTCCAAGCCTCTTTGACGGTGCAAACGGCGGGAGGGACTCTGGAGGCGACCAGTTTTGTGGCCGCCTACCCGATTATGTTGGGACGGTTGGCCTGCCCTTGGGACTTGGCGGTGATCCCTTTGAAGGAGTACGACGTGGTGTTGGGCATGGACTGGCTCACAAGGTACCAGGCACTCATTGATTGCGACAAGCGACAACTGCGGCTACAAGAACCGGGCTTCCCCGAACATGTGTACATAATGGGCAAGAGCATCTCCTTCCCGGCGGTTATTTCAGCGGCACGGGCCAGAAGACTGGTTGAGGGGGGGTGCGTGGCCTATCTAGCATCGGTGGATTTGGCTACTCGACCCTCGACGACACTTGCAGATATCCCAGTGGTGAGGGACTATCCTGACGTATTCCCCGCGGAGTTGCCGGGGATGCCTCCGGAGAGGGAGGTGGAGTTCCCTATTGAGCTGCTACCAGGCACGCAGCCTATTACGAAGGCCCCTTACCGAATGGCCTTCGCGGAGCTGAAGGAGCTTAAGGCACAACTGGAAGATCTCTTGGACAAAGGGTTCATCCGACCGAGTGTGTCACCCTGGGGCGCACCGGTACTCTTTGTACGGAAGAAAGATGGAAGCCTGCGGCTCTGCATTGACTACAGAGGGATAAACAAAGTCACGGTGAAGAATAAGTACCCCCTACCCAGAATCGACGACCTCTTCGATCAGTTACGGGGAGCGACGGTCTTCTCCAAAATTGACCTACAGTCGGGCTATCATCAACTCCGAGTTCGAAATGAAGATATCCCCAAGACCGCCTTCCGGACTCGATACGGCCACTACGAGTTCACGGTGATGCCATTCGGGCTTACGAACGCCCCCGCTGTTTTCATGGACATGATGAACCGGATCTTCAGACCCTTCTTGGATCGGTTCGTGGTAGTCTTCATCGACGACATCCTGATTTACTCCACTACCGACGAGGAGCACGAGGACCATCTACGGACGATCCTGCAAACCCTCAGAGAGCAGAAGTTGTTCGCGAAACTCAAGAAGTGTGAATTCTGGCTGCGGGAAGTCGGCTTCCTAGGGCATGTGATCTCGGCACAGGGGATCGCTGTGGACCCCAAAAAGGTAGAAGCAGTGGTAGACTGGCGGCCGCCGACGTCGGTGACAGAAGTGCGAAGTTTTCTAGGGCTGGCAGGATACTACCGGCGTTTCGTTGAGGGTTTCGCAAAGATCGCTACCCCTTTAAACCGATTGACCAGAAAAGGCGAGAAGTTCATATGGACGGCCAAGTGCCAGGAGAGTTTTGAGGAACTCAAGAAGAGATTAACTAAGGCACCAATACTGGTGCTGCCGACGCCCGGAGAGGATTATGAAGTGTACTGCGACGCGTCAAGGATCGGTCTTGGAGGTGTTCTGATGCAACAGGGGAAGGTGATCGCCTACGCGTCCAGGCAGCTGAAGGACTACGAAAGGAACTACCCGATACACGACTTGGAATTGGCCGCCGTGGTCTTCGTTTTGAAACTGTGGAGGCATTACCTCTTCGGAGTCCACTGCAACGTTTTCTCAGATCATCAAAGTCTTAAGTACATCTTTACCCAAAAAGAGTTAAACTTGCGGCAGAGACGGTGGCTCGAGTTGCTGAAGGATTACGACTTGACGATCCAATATCACCCCGGGAAGGCAAATGTGGTGGCAGACGCACTGAGCAGAAAAGGGCATCGGGACGGGGCGTCGGAGAGCGCGCTGACGAAGCAGGACCACCTGATCGCGGAGTTCGCGCGAATGCAGTTGGAGGTAGTGCCTGCGGGCACAGTTCTGCAACTCCTAGCCTTGGTGGTCAAGCCGACGCTATTCGAGAAGATCCAGGAGGGACAGCAGACCGATCTGCACCTACAGCGTATACGAGACGAGATTCCCCAGGGTCAAGAGATTGACTTTGCGGTGAAAGACGACGGCACCCTATGTTTCCGCGGGCGGGTCTGTGTACCGGATTCACCAGAGTTGAAGAATGAAATCTTAGCGGAGGCACACCGAGCCCCTTATGCGGCACACCCGGGGGGCACGAAGATGTACAGGGATCTCAAACAGACGTTCTGGTGGCCTAAGTTAAAAGAAGACGTGACGCGATACGTAGCCCACTGCCTAGTATGCCAACAGATAAAGGCCGAACACCAGCGACCAGCAGGGAAGCTACAGCCCTTACCGGTACCAGAGTGGAAATGGGACCAGATCACCATGGATTTTGTCACTGGATTCCCACGTTCACAACAGGGCCACGACGCGATCTGGGTTGTAGTTGACCGGTTAACCAAGTCAGCACACTTCCTACCAATTCACACCACTTGGACCCGCGAACGGCTAGCTCAAGTCTACATCAGCGAGATCGTGAGACTACATGGGGTACCGGCATCGATCACCTCGGACAGAGACACGCGCTTTGTCTCGAAGTTTTGGCAAAGTCTCCAGCAGGCCATGGGGACCAGATTACATTTCAGCACCGCCTTCCACCCTCAGACGGACGGACAGTCAGAGCGCACGATACAAACCCTAGAAGACCTGCTTCGCGCCTGTGTGCTTGATTGGGGAATCGGATGGTCACGCTACCTACCTCTCGTGGAATTTGCCTACAACAACAGCTACCAGGCCAGCATTCAGATGGCGCCCTACGAAGCACTGTATGGAAGGCGCTGCCGATCCCCGATCTGCTGGGACGACTTGGGAGAGCGGAAACTTTTGGGACCCGACTTAGTGGAAGAAACTGAAGAGAAAGTGCGCCTTATCAGACAGCGCTTGCTGACCGCCCAGAGTCGACAGAAGAGTTACGCAGACCAGAGGCGCCGGGACTTGGAGTTTCAAGTGGGGGAACATGTGTTTTTGCGGGTCTCGCCATCCAGAGGAATCAGGCGTTTCGGGCTAAGGGGCAAGCTGAGCCCACGGTTTGTGGGGCCATTTGAGATTCTAGAGCGTATCGGCCCAGTAGCTTACCGCCTCGCCCTACCACCAAACCTCGACCGAGTCCACGATGTTTTCCACGTATCAATGCTTCGGAAATATCTCCCCGACCCATCACATGTCCTGGACACCTCTGCACTCGAACTTAAGGAGGACCTGAGCTTCGAAGAAACCCCAGTGAAGATCCTGGCAAGGGAAACAAAATCACTGCGGAATCGAGCCATCCCCTACGTGAAGGTACTCTGGAGCAACCACGAGGAGCGAGAGGCAACATGGGAGCTGGAATCTAAAATGAGGGAAAACTACCCGAACCTAATCACCACCATCCGGGTCTGAGTTTCGAGGACGAAACTCGTTTTTTAGAGGTGAGTGGTGTGATAACCGCGGATTTATTTTTGCCTTTCGGGACTTTCCGTCGATTTTATTGAACCGTGTGGTTGACAATAGGGGTTCGAGGGTAATTTTTCCTTATTTTTCTTGGCAGACGGTCGGGGCTCGCGGGTATTTTTGGTTAATAGAGCTCGCGAAACGGAGACCGGCGGCGCGATCGGTTCTGGATTCCGACCCCCGGATCTCCCAGAATAAATTCCGGAAGCTGGTACCGTAGCCCAGGTGACTTACACAATTACCGGGGGCGGACCGGACTCGGGTCCGCAATCAGATCGATTTTAGTCGATCAACTTGGGGTATGGGGTTAAACCACCCCTTCCTGTTTTCTTTTCACTCGAGGGTTAAAATTAATTTGGGGTCCAAAATCCACTACGCCCAAAACGTCTAAGTAGTCGGCCTTGGGAATTAGGTTTCCTAAACCTCGCCTCCCCCCTCCTTGGCGTACAATATCCGAGCGTGGACGAGGAGCGGTTCCCCAAAACCCTCGTCCTTTCCATCGGCCGGCGTGGAAGAGCAGAGATCGATCGCCTCTCCGCAAAGATCCGACGAACGCGAAGAGGACGATCCCTCTCCTTCGCCCGGTACCGATCAAAACAAGGTGAGCCGTGCTTTCGTTTTCTTTTCTTGTCTTTTCTCGTCACGAGCGAGGGGGGGGGGGTTTCTTGATTTCATCGGAGATGGAAGGAGAGGGGCGTGCCATCGCACGCGGAACGCCGCGCGGGGCAACCCGCGCATGCGGGGGCGCCGCGCGGGGCACCCGCATGCGGGGCGCCGTGCGGGGCCGCCCGCGCATGCGGGGGGGTGCCGTGCGGGGCACCCGCATGCGGGGCGCCGCGCGGGGGCAGCCCGCGCATGCGGGGGCACCGCGCGGTGCAGCCCGCGCATGCGGGGGTGCCATGCGGGGCACCCGCATGCGGGGCGCCGCGCGGGGCAGCCCGCGCATGCGGGGGCACCGCGCGGTGCAGCCCGCGCATGCGGGGGTGCCGTGCGGGGCACCCGCAGGCGGGGCGCCGCGCGGGGCAGCCCGCGCATGCGGGGGCACCGCGCGGTGCAGCCCGCGCATGCGGGGGTGCCGTGCGGGGCACCCGCATGCGGGGCAGCCGCGGGGCAGCCCGCACATGCGAGGCGCCGCGCGGACAGCACGGCGGCGCGTGGGGGGTTCGGTCGCTGCCGTCGGGGGCCGGCCAGTGTTGGGGTTTTTCCTTACTTCGCGTTTAAAGGCTCTTGACCTCCCCGCCCGGGGATCCCGTTTCTTCTGCAGCTGAGGGGGAGCGCGCCGGGACGCGGGGAGCCGAGCGTGGTTTTGCTACGAGCGACAGGTGGGTTGTTTTTACTTTATTCCTAGCCCCTAAATTCTATCTTATTGGACGGGGTCTATTCTAAGTGTACTGGGGTTACATAATGACGGGTGATAGCTTATGCATGTTAGTGGGTTCGCTATAATGACTAGCGTCGATTGCCGACGGTGTTCTTCTTTTTAACCCTTATATGTCAGCGGGCCACCTTCGAGTGCGCGCAGTATTACCTTGTTTTCGATTATGCACTTTACCTCATTTACCTCATTACTCTTATTATTCATATTATGATACTGACATGATGGTGATTACGGTTACTTGGCTCGAGGTTGCCACACGCGCACCCGCGGTTTGGCCACCGCAAAGAGTGCGCTTTTCCGGAAAAGAGGTCGTAGGACCCGTGTATACCCACGAGGTGACGTAGTGGGGGCCCCTTATTAGCTGTGGGGTTGAGGCGCCGAGGTGCGAGCGGAGCGACCCGCCGGTTTAGTTGTCCGGCGCGGTCGCGGTGCTGCAGGTACGGTATGGGCCGTCGGTAGTGGACCGACGCGGCCGGGTATTACAGGATGCAGATATACAGGTTACCACTTTTTCCCCCCCCCAAAGGGGTGGTTGCTCCGGTTGTCGCCACGGTTTGTTTTTATTATTTTTCCCCTGCACGGCGTTTATTAGTCACTGACTTCCCACTTCGTGACAGGGCCCAGGCGAGGGGAGAGGTAGGTGGCGGTGAGGACGGGGCGGACACAGCGGGACCGTTGGAGACCCTGAACTTTATACTTTCCTTTTCTTTTCAGCTTTTCATTTATATTGTGGGCATGTGTGAGGTTCCCGATACCCTTGTGGGGTCGACGTAGATGTCGGTATTTGATTATCTGTTTATGCACTACCTTTCCCTTTATTTCCTACTGGCCATTTGAAAAGCGAAACAAAAACAACGAAAAGATTGCGAAAACCGTTTTCAAAGTCTAAGTGTCGTGTGGGCACTGATTTCAAAACCTTGGGGATTTATGGATTGCGAAATGAGCTTTCAAAACTTGGGTGTCGTGTGGGCACCGTTTTCAAAACCCTGTGTTTTATGCTGATTTCGGAACTCGTTTTCAAAACCTAAGTGTCGGGTGGGCACTCTTTAAAAACCGTGGATTTATCCTTTCAAGTTGAAGTGGCCATGCGCTTAAATATTTGGAATACTGGTTGTATGTAATTGAATGTTGTGATTGAATGGTTATGTTTGCTTGGGAGATGTATTCAACCACACGCCGTGCACGTACAGGGGAGACTCTGTCCGTTTGCAGAGAGACCCTGCATGTGCGGCGGGTCTGGGCACGCACCGGGGAAGAAAGAGACCTTTCAAAAAAAAAAAAAAAAAAAAAAAAAAAAAAAAAACAATGTCGTGTTCGCGAAAACAAACCCCCGGGGCGTGACAAAGAGATCGTTAGATACCTCAAGAATATTTAACATTCAAAACCTAGTACAGAGATAGAGTTTATCTGATCATCATAACATTTGAGAATTCAGATATGTAAGAGAATCATAGTCAAAAACCAACATATCTTCTATGCAATCAAAAACCAAATGTCATGTTAGTGAACATCAACTTGTTAGTTATATTACATGCCCAAATAGTTAGTCGAATAGTTAGTCGAGACATGCAAACAATCACAAGATAAAAACCAAAGTTGAAGTTGAAGTGATACTTACCTTGATGTATACAAAAATTTTCATCAGCATTGTTCATCATTGTACCTTGATGCAGTCATCATTGTTCATCATTGTACCTTGATGTATACAAGATCACAATTTTCACAATATCATTGTTCAAGTTCTCTAAACTCTCTCCCCCTTTTTGTCACAAACAAAGCCAAAATTACCAAAAATTGAAGGAGAGTTAAAAATATCAACGAAAATGTTTCGAAATTTAAGAACTAGAACTAAGAGTGAGTCCTAAAAACTGAAAGACCTGCACAAAAAAGATTAGAGAGAAAGTTAAGTCAGTCTGAATCAGAACTAGTGGGATTGGTACAATCCAACTTCTTCAAAATCGCTTGAAGCATTTTTGACATTGTGGAGACCTTTCTTTTCATCTTATGTTGCTCAGAGATAATCTGTTTGAGATTTGTAGATACACTGTCTTGTTCAGCAGACGATCTTCGCTGTTCTTGTCGAATTGAGGACCTTACATTCGCTTTTGCCGTGTGTCTCCAGGACGTTGAAGGATGTAGTATAGATCCAGACGGTGCATTTTGACCTTCAGTCCATGGAGATTCTCTAGGGAGAGAGCGAGCTCTGGTGATGGGTCTATCAATCTGAATTCCAGTTTCCCTCAAATTCTTTCGCCTAGTGTACTGCTTGGTTGTTGAGGAAGATTTTATCAGCTTCTTGTTCTTCAAATACAACCTATCTTCTTTGTCAATAGCTTTTTGTGCTTGTTCACAAATATCTTCCCAGTCTTCTTCATCTGATTTTGGTCAGCGGCCATTTGTCGGAGACCTAATGCCAATCTCTCTTGGTTAGCAGAAAGTCTTCTTTGGTCCTGATGAATGGCGGCCAATACAGTAGCTTCTAGAGCGTTTCTCTTGGAAGTCGCTGGACGAGTTGTAGAGACAGATGATGCATGCTGGTCTTCAGCCCATGGGGATTCGCTAGGTACCGAGTATGCTCTAGAGAGGGATTCAGTAATTTGAATTCCACTTCCCTCTTCATTTTCCTTCATCCTAGCCGAGCTGATAAAGTCTAGTGGAGGTGCTTGGCTAGCAGCTGGTTGCTCAATGGTAATTCCCTGAGCACTGCCTCTTTTTCTTTCACCGGTTTTTCTTTTTGTTCCAGTTTGACTTGGTTCCATAGGGGCTTTTCCTTTTTCAGCTGCAGTAGGCGTTGAAGCTTCAGCAGTTGCTTTCCCTTTGGAGACAATGGGGACAGTTCCCTCGATTTCGATGTTATCCCAGTCGATCGACTCCGTCTCTGATTCAGTTTCGGAATCATCCTTAGTCTTCTTCGCTTTCTTAGCCTTCTTAGGCTTGGCAGTATCCTTGACATGTACCATGGCAGCAAGTAGGAAAATAATCCAAGTGATCACCATTTTGATTGCTAGTGAAAAAAGTATCCTGTGAAGACCAACTCAAGAACACATGAAAAATTGTTAATTTTCAAAAATTTGAAAAATTGTACCCAAACAATCATAATCATGTAGAGAGACTAAGAATCAAATTAGTTTTGCAAAAGGACTTTTAAAAATAGATCAATTGCATGTTTTTCGAAAATCCTTATTATATGCCCTAAAACCGAAATTTTAGAAATCGAAGCCTAAAAATCCGTTAATCAGGAGAGTACCTAGCATATAATCAAAACTAATCTACCCAGAGTTCTTATTTCAAAAGAAATTTGATCAAAAACCATCCACAAACAAAGTCGATCCAAGAAATTCATCACGTTTGAGGAGGAATAGAGAAAAACGGTGAAAAACTGAGATTTTGATCAATAAAACTTACTTGGAGTTGAAGAACTTGAGTTTGAAAGCTTCCAAGAAGGATGAAATCTAGAGAGAGAGGCTCTGGAAACTTTGGAACAAAAGATTGGAGTAAAAGAAATCAAAACCCTTTTGTTCTTTATAAAACCCTAGCCGCGATCCGGATCATCCCATGCTTGCGATCCGGATTGGCTACCCGCAGTGAGAAACTGCGTTCGGGATCCGGATCGGCAGATACAATCCGGATCGTCAGCCCGCAGAAGAATTCCTGCGTTCGGGATCCGGATCATCTTGCCCGATCCGGATCGGCTCCAACTTTTTCTTTAGAAAATTTCAGAGAAATTCAAGAAAAACCAGAAAAAGATTGTAAGCACAAATGTTTATCAACTTTAAACAAAAATCATCGTTTCATACAACAAGAATTAGATTATGCCAAATCTATCAATAATATCCAAAAATGAAACGAGAATTTACAAAAATTAAATCCCTTAAAGTTGAACACCTTCAATCACATCTAACTTGATCTTATGAGTAATGCCTTTATCAAATCATCAATTCAGTAAAGAAAATGAAATACAAAGATCAATAGATGTTTGAAATCCCAAATATAGTAGATAATGTATCTAGACAATCTGTTGAAGAGAGTGGCTCTTTGAGCATCTTTCTTTAAAACCCACCTTATACCAACCTTGAAATTTGACAGAGTCAAGTATTTCAACATGCATTTTACTTAATCAAAAATTTGAACAACCATGCTTGGTATACATGTGGTAGCTGCACACAATACTCGGACGACCGAGGTGGGTAGCTCTTTCCTCCATGTGGTGGTAGTTTTCACACTCCTCATTGGGATGTAACTCTTTCCACATCTTTTGAGCATTTTACTTTTCTATGACTCCCCCTCAATTGGCTATCAATTATTTAAGATATAAAGTATTCAACCAATATTGATCTCGATTTCATACTCGACTAAGCAGTCAAATAAGATAATGACTATACCAAGAGATCATTGAGAGAGAGAAATTGACTTTGATCACTTAGAAGATGATTTAATTAACATAAATGATCATTGCAACAGTGAAATATTATGATGGCAAAAGCATAATAAATTTCTAAATGTGCGAGAAGATGCAATTAAAGTCAATTATGATCTATGCTCAATTAATGTCCTATGTACAAACATAGATAATGAACAAAACAAAACAAATACAAAACCTATCCTAAGCAAAGGTTTCAAAAAGAAGTTTATTTCAAGGAAAGCATTCCAATTGCTTTTCGTAAATGAATAAAACGTTTTTGATCCAAAGGTTTTGTTAAAAAGTCAGCCAATTGATCCTCAGTTGAAATATATGAAAGTTGAAGAGTATTTGATTCAACTAGCTCTCTAAGAAAAATGATATCTAAGTTCAATATGTTTTGTTCTAGAGTGCAACACAGGGTTTTTAGAAATGTTAATTGCACTTGTGTTGTCACATAGAATTGTTACCGAAGATGCTGAAATGCGGAAGTCGCTCAATACGCTTTTCATCCAAATGAGTTGAGTTGAGCAACTTCCAGCTGAAATGTATTCCGCTTCGGCAGTCGAGAGTGCTATGCAGTTCTGCTTTTTACTGTGCCATGCAACAAGGCAATGGCCAAGATAGAAGCATGCACCACTCGTGCTTTTTCCGATCATCCACTGATCCTGCCCAATCGGCATCTGAGTATCCAACAATATCCAAACTTGTTCCCATAGGATACCAAATTCCGAAATTAATTGATCCTTTGATATACCGGATGAGCCTTTTCACCGCTTTCAGGTGAACCTCCTTTGGTGCTGATTGATATCTCGCGCAAATCCCAACACTAAAGGATATATCCGGGTGACTAGCCGTGAGGTAAAGTAGACTTCCAATCATACTTCTATACAGTTTCTCGTCTACATTCTCACTATGTGATTCACTTCCAAGTCCCTTGTGCTAGTTCCCATTGGAGTCGGAAAATCTTTACAATTTTCTAGATCAAACTTTTTGACCAACTCCAGTGCATACTTGGATTGACTCAAGTGAATACCTTCATCATTTTGTTTAATTTGCAATCCAAGGAAATAAGTCAATTCGCCCATCATGGGACATCTCAAATTCGCTTTCCATGGTCTCCGCGAATTTAGAAGCATCATTATCTCTTGTTGCGCCAAATACAATGTCATCGACATAGATTTGTGCTACAATGAAATTGCTTTGATAATGCTTCACAAAGAGAGTCCTATCAGCTCCCCCTCGAGTATAGCCCTTCTCAAAAAGGTGCTTTGTTAACCTTTCGTACCATGCTCGCGGTGCTTGTTTCAGACCGTAAAGAGCCTTTTTTCAAACGAAAAACATGGTTAGGTTGTTTATGATCTACAAAACCTTTCGGTTGAGCCACATAAACTTCCTCATTTAAAAACCCATTTAGAAATGCGCTCTTAACGTCCATTTGAAATAATTTGATTTTAAAATGACAAGCAATAGCAAATAGTATACGAATGGACTCGAGTCTAGCTACAGGGGCGAAAGTTCATCAAAGTCTATACCTTCTACTTGAGAGTAGCCTTGAGCAACTAATCGTGCCTTGTTCCTGATGATAGTACCATCCTCATTTTTCTTGTTCTTGAAGATCCATTTGGTACCTATCACATTATGTTGCTTTGGAGGCTTCGTTAATTCCCCAGACTTTGTTTCGCTCAAATTGATGGAGCTCTTCCTGCATTGCTTTAATCCAGTAGTCATCCTGAAGAGCTTCATCTATGTTCTTTGGTTCGATTAAAGATACGTAGCAAGCGAATCCACAAACCAACTGCCTCCGAGTTCTAACTCCTTCTTGTGGATCTCCAATGATGTTTGATTCCGGATGATCCTTGGAGATTCGTAACGTTTGTTGAAACGGAGTACTCGGAGGGTACATGAGATGATTCCTGCACATCAGATAAACTAGAAGAACCATTAGATGCATCATTAATATTGGAAGTATTATCATGAGAAGATGCACTAGCAGGAGAATCATCATCTAGAGAGATATCGAGGGTAGATTTTCCAGATCCAAAGTGAAAAGCTTCATCTACTTTAACATTATAGATTCTACGATCGTCTTAGATTCAATGTTAAATACTCGATATGCTCTGCTATTCGTAGAATAACCCAAAAAGATCCCTTCATCACTTTCGAGAGTCGAACTTTCCAAGATTTTCACGGTCACGTAAAATGTAACATCGACTCCCGAAGATACGAAAGTATTTGATATCCGGTTTTCTACTAAACCACAGCTCATATGGTGTATTTAAAGTTCCTGGGCGCAAGTAAACTCTATTAATGACATAGACAGCGGTGTTCACGGCTTCAGCCCAAAAATGTAGCGGTAAATTCCGGCTATGAAGCATCACACGCGCCATCTCTTGAACAACCCTGTTTTTTGCGCTCAACAACACCATTCTGCTGAGATGTATAGGGTGCCGAGAATTCATGTTTAATGCCATTTGAAGTGCAAAAATCAATGAATTTTGAATTTATGAATTCTCCACCTCTATCACTTCTAACACGAATGATCTTTTCATTCTTTTCAATCATAATACGATGGCAAATCTCATGAAAAAGAGTCAAACGTATCAGCTTTCCTCTTTAAAAATGCTACCCAAGAAAACCTAGAGAAATCATCAACCAATAAAAGAATGTACCATTTACCTCCCAAAGATGGTTGACGGGTCGGCCCCATTAAATCCATGTGCAAAAGTTCCAAGGGCCGTTTTGTACCAACGTGGTTCAAGTTCTTGTGTGCAGTCCTAGACTGTTTTCCCTTTGGCACCACCACACACAACGTTTTGTTTAAATAAAAGTTTTGGAACCCCCTTGACCACGTCCTTGTTTAAAATTCTAGTAAGTTCCTTAAAATTAAGTGACCTAGCCTTTCATGGCCAAAGAGTTTCATTATTCAAAAGCGGCTAGTTACAATTTTCAGAAAATTTATTGGAACAACATAACAATTGTTTTCAGATATAACCCCTTTAAAAAGAAGACATGGTCCTTATCAGTTACAACGCATTCAACAGATGAAAAGTTAACTGAAAAACCATTGTCGCAAAGTTGATTACTGCTTATGAGGTAGTCTTAAGGCCATCACACAATAAGACGTTTTTTTCAAAATCGGGCCATCTGGAATAGCTTACCGTCCCCTTTTCCAACAATTTTGGAAGATCGACCGTCTCCGAAAACAACGTGTCCCTCGGAGATTTTCTCAAGATTTTGAAAACTATTTTGTCACCGGTCATGTGACGGGAACACCGCTATCCAGATACCAAGACGAACTAATCATATGCATGCAAGGAAACATTGGAAAACAAGACAAGGTGAAAATTTCACCTTTGCGCACCCAAACTCTTTGGGAAGGCGTCTTGTTATAGCGATTGGTTGTTCCTTGATGAAATCGTCTTGCGCGATGAACTACCAGTCTCTTTTCATTGAAAAGTTTTGCTTTGATTTCCGGGGAGGAGCCTTTTTGGTAGTTGTTGCAAGAGGTCCTTGAGATGAGCGGTTCGACTCCCGTCTTGCAATATCTTCTTATGTGCCCTGAAACACCACAAACGAAAACATACCTTAGATCTTGACGTCCCAAAGAGGATGAAGTAGGTTTGTTGTCGTTGTTTGTCTTGAATTCCGGTGTCGGAGGAGGAAGATACCGACTGAGGCACAAAAACTGTCCCACTCGAACTTGGACTGTTTCCAGGTTGAGTGTATCCGAGGCCGAACCGATTTGATTGACCAAGACCAAGAAGTCCTATCCCAACTTACTCCTTCCTGAAGAGAATCGCTGTAAGTCATTCTTGAGTTGGAAAATGGTCTTTGTCATTTCCAGGTTATCCTGTCGAGCCTCGTTGTAGAGCTTGGAGAAGTGATTCGCGGTATCCACCAGATTTGTATGTTCCTTCTCAAGTTGCTCATTGGACTCATGAAGGGAAACATTTGCTTTTATCATGTTTTTCCCTTTCCACTTCAAGAGCGTTTGAGAGAGAAGTCGCTCTTTTTGCCTTCTTCTTCGAGATCATGCACTCTCCCTCTCAAACTCTTGTTTTGCTTAGCCACTTTCTTTGAATCCCTCAAAAGTCTGTGGTAGGCTAGAGCAAAATCTTCACCTTCCGAATCATCCGATTCGTTGTCCGTTGCATTCTTTTCAACAGTGGAGTTGGACAACGACTCAGATGTACTTGCCATAAAGCACATGAAGGTGAAGATACGGACGCGTGGAATGCGGTGGAGCTCTTTTCTTCATCACTTGAAGACGACTCATTTGACGTTGAGTTGTCATCCCAAGTGACGACTTGCATCGCCTTCTTCTTTGCCGGATACTTGTTAGGACACTCCGTTGCAATGTGGCCGTAGCCTCGACATTTGAAGCATTGTAGTTGTCCTTCTGAACTTTTCTTATCCTTTGAGAAGTTTCTCTTGCTTTCTTGACTTGTAACTTGAAGTACCCTTGCCTTTGTTCGACTTTCCGAAGGATGGAGATTTGCTTGAATTACCCCTTCGAAAGTTGCGGCGAAACTTCCTTGTCAAGAGAGCGAGCTGCTTCTCAAATTCCTCCATAGAAAGGTTCTCGTCATCGTCTGAGGAGGATGTATCCGCGTCTTCTTCCTTAGTTGTTTTCAACGCATAACCTGAAGACTTAGAAGTGGATGCCTTTCCAGAAGAATTGTTAGTAGTAAATGTCATTTCATAAGTTTGTAATGAACCAACTAATTCTTCTACACGTATTTCGTCCGGGTGTTTAATAGTTTCAATGGCAGTAACCTTTGGGCGAAATCGTTCAGGAAGAGTTCTTAAGATCTTTCTTACAATCTTAAATTCTGGAATCTTCTCTCCCAGATTAGCACATGAGTTTACGATGTCTTGCAATCGTGTATAGTAGTCCGTGAAAGATTCATTTTCTGCCATCAAGATAGAGTCAAACTTGCTCGTAAGCATTTGCAGTTTCTGAATCTTCACGAGGTTAGTTCCCTCATGTGTAACCTGAAGAACATCCCAGATTTCTTTCGCAGTCTCACATGCCGAGACGCGAGAGAATTCAGTTTGAGATAAGGCATTAAAAATAGCATTAATTCCCTTGCCATTGTAAGAAGATGAATCTAACTCTTCCTTGGTCCATTTCGACCTAGGTTTTAAGGTGCGAACATCAGAGATAATTCAGTTGGATTAGACCATCCTAATTCAATTGATTGCCACACCCTTTCGTCGATGGAAATTAAAAGGCTTTCATCCGTACTTTCCAGTACGCATAATTTGTTCCATCAAACGGGGGGTCGATTGATGTTTCCACCTTCAACCATTGTTTACAACCCTATTCCCGCTCTGATACCACTTGTTGGGTTATATGTAATAAGGATCTAAATAGGGGAAAAAACACCTAGAGGGGGGTGAATAGGTGTAAACGTATAAACACTCAAAAATCGTTGCGATAAAAACCCAATGCGGAAATAAAAATAACACGCAAGATTTTTACGTGGAAAACTCCATCACCGGAGTAAAAAACCACGGGACCGATAACACGGCAGAAATCCACTAGAATTAAAACACGTACAAGGTGATTTACCGTACACTTACGACTCAACCTTTCCATACGCTCCTAGAGGATCTTCTCCGCTCGCTCCGCGACGCTTCTCGAATCCACGATCTGCGCCCAACGCCGAATCCACGGCGTCCAACGTCGAATCCACGACGTCCACCGAATCCACGGTCTTCACCCAATAGCACCCTTCGAATCCACGAACGTGCCTCGCTCCGAATCCACGAGAGCGGTTGAACCTTGAATCCACAAGGACACGCGAATCCACGCGCCGATTTTTGGGGTAAATCGTTGTTTTTGGGTGGTGATGATCCGCCGAATACTTAGATCAAAGATAGATCGGAAATACCATCTAAGTATTCATTAGTTTGATTCAACTCAAGATGTGAGTATGAAACCTAGAATCAAACTAATCAATATAGATGAAGAAACATAGAGG